>OY101442.1:13198529-13788529 GCA_956483585.1 Gymnocheta viridis
AATCGAACCATCGAACCAGCGACCGTCCAACCTACCATCACACAATCAAAGAGTCCATAATAAAAATATAAAGAAAAAGATTTGTATATATTTGACAGAAATCGATATAACGAACGCAGCTCACTTTGACGGTTAAGTTTTTGTGTAACTGATTAAATTCAAAAATTGAGAAGTACTCTATGACTTGTTTTGTTTGTGATACAGTGAAAGCTCTACTATTTTTAGAAAGAATCATGTGCACGGACAAAATCATTACGATGCTATTACCGGCGATACTCACAAAATTGCGAGCAAAGTCAAATATGCGACAAAACTGATCGAGTAAACCCTCTGAATTTTGGTAGAATTAATTTTCTAAAAATAAATAAACGGGAGGTATTTAAAAAAAATTTATATTTAATAGACTAAAAACTTCATTATTACACTTTTCAAAATTTATACATTTTGCTTTTGCCGAACAATGTTATCACAAAATTTATTTTGATTTATTTTCACTATCTGAGCGATAGTAATGGAAATCACAAATAATATTTATAAAGAGATTATAAAATACCCTGAATTATCTGGAGATAATAATAAGTGATTACGAGCAATTCAAAACACCCAGCAGGTGCATTCGATATCATGTGTATGTTTGCTGCGACAAAGTCTATCACTTGATTTACGATCGCTTTAGCATTCGATTTAATTTAATTTTCAAATCATTCTCAATGGTGTGACATTTCAAAGAGAATTTGATTTGATAGCAACCGCTCAAGTACTGCTGGGGAGTACTACTGAACCACTTAATCATATTATACAACACGGATTTATCTAATCATTTTTGAAATTGATTAACAATTTCCACGAATTATCAAATGCCATTTATTTGCGGAATAAATACAATTTTTTAACTTAAGTATCACAAAATTGAACATACAAATTTCATTGGCAAAAATGAAATTCTCTGTAACGCTTGTGGCTCTTTTGGCCATCGTAAACTTAATTGAGGCAGCAGAGGCTCGTCAGAAAAAATACATTCCCATATTTGTTGAGTCCTTTGAAAAATTGCATCGGGGTCCTCCCGAATTAAGCGGCAGCAGCAGCAGCAGACATAATGTGCAAACTAAATGGATTGAACAAAAGTTGGATCATTTCGATGATGAGAATAAGAAAACGTGGCAAATGGTAGGAGATTAAAAAAAATATTTTAAGTATTAATTTTAAGGATCTTACGATTCGAAACGAAATTGTTTCATTTTCATCTGTCAGCGTTATATGGTGAATGAGGAACACTTTGAGGCTGGCGGTCCTATATTTATTTATTTGGGCGGTGAATGGACTATTTCATCTTTTGCAATTAGAAATGGTATTTTTCCCGATTTGGCCAAAGAACATAAGGGCATTTTATTCTATACCGAACATCGCTATTATGGTGCAAGTAAACCCACCAGGTAATTAAGAAAGTTATTTAATCAGAGACCGCAAAGGCCGTAGTTAAGATCTTTATCGTAAGAAAAGTTGGAGTCAGGCCTGTGATGAAAATCTATCGATTTCAAATCGCGGGTTTTCGTAAAAAAGAATCATTGGCAAATACGTGTATCTTAAAAAGGACGATGTAGTGGAATGGATTTTAAGTTCTAATAAAATATTCTGAACATTGAAAACAATAAAAAATAATCAGATCATTACTGCCTGGTCCACGATTTCGAACGTTATCGTTCTTTTGTGAAAATATATTTAAAAAATTTTAATTTTAGAAATTGTTTTTGTTTTGAATGTAAATTTTAAATTAAAATTAAAAGAACGATATCGTTGAACATCGTGGGCCACGCATTTAGCTTTCAGTAGAGTTTGATTTTTGAAATGATGCGATTTGAAATCGATCGGTTTCCCTCACATACCGGATTGATTTTCTGTTATGAGTTGATTGTTCGTTTATCACAGGGTTCTATCTATTTCGTGAAGTGAAATAGGTAGTGTCCGACCGAATACACATTTTCTGAACGATGACGAGCCCGAACTTCGGTAGAGCTTTCACACTGAACGCGAATTCGAAAACTAATTTTGCTTTTATTTAATATGATTATTTTTTCGAACAAATTGGTTGTTAGTGGTTTTTAATCCAAATTGATTATTATTTTTTTTCCGGAAGTTCGTAACATTTTCAGTCAGAAAGAATGCGACATGAAACAATATTCCAAAGGAACAAGGGAAATTTTTAACATCAAATAATTTCAACTTACGAGGGCGGATTGATATTGAAGCTACCTAGCGCTAGATGGCAGCACAAACAAAAAATTGAAATTGCGATCTGTTAAACGTCAGCTGTTAAAATTTCACCCAAATTGATCGATTAGTTTATTTGTTGTAGTCGTTTGAAGTAAACAACTTTTGTGTTTCTTGAAAAATGGAAAAAAGTGAATTTCGTGAAGTGATTAAACACTATTATTTGAAGGGGAAAACGGCAAAGAGATACAAAAGAAAAGCTCGATAAACATTACGGTGAGTCTGCTCCGTCAGATTACATGCTTAAATATTGTATTGCCGAATTTAAACGCGGCCGAACAAGCACTGCAACAATACCATCAACAGGAAGGCCAAAAGAGGTGGTTACTGAAAAAAATATCAAGAAAATCCTCGATATCGTTATGAATGATCGCCGAGTTAAGTTACGTGAGATTGTTGAAATGGTAAACATATTACATGAACGTGTGTTCAACATTTTGCATTAACATTTGCATATGAAAAAGCTATCGTCAAGATGGGTGCCGCGTTTGCTCTCAATTGACCATAAACGTGAACGTGTGACGTGTGCAGTCTCAATGGCAAAGGTCTATGAATTGGGCTACGAATTGGTACCTCATCCACCATATTCTCCGGATTAAGCCCTCAGTGACTACTTCCTATTTCCAAAGCTAAAGAAATGGCTCTGTGGAAAGAGATTTAGCTCCAACGATGAAATTATTGACCAAACAAATGCCTATTTTAAGGACCTCGAAAAATCCTATTTTTTGGAAGGGATACAAAAGAGAGATAAAAGGAGACTATGTTGAGAAATAAATGATTTTTGAAAAAAAAATGTTTTTTTCCTACTTAGGTAGCTTCAATATCAATCCGCCCTCGTACACGGCTGAGCAGAAACAACGTCGTTTTTCGGGAGCCGCTACACTCCCATCATCAGTGTTCATGTATGTTTCCATGTATCCGCCACTTTTTAGGTGGCTCGATTGAATGTGATTTCACATTTGTATTTATACAAATTATGGCTCGAAAAAGGAAACGAATTTTGTTTTTGTTTTTATTAAATACAATTATTAAAATTGTTTCTATGCAACAAAAATAAGTTCGGTTTCGTTCTTAAAAGTCTACCGAATTTGGGGTTCGCTCAGACATTACAAATCATGTCTGCGACAAGATTTAACATGCCCTCCACACAGACTTTTAAAATCAAACGGCCTTCAAAGAAAAACTCTACAAATTTGAGCACATTTTAAAAAACACAAGTCAGATTACTTAATACATATTTTATTTTTTTTTTTTTAGCGATCTTTCTCTTGAGAATATTCAATATTTACACGTTAAACAGGCGCTAGCCGATTTGGCTTATTTTATTACCAACCAACGAGAAACCGATCCGCGTTTAGCCAACTCTAAGGTCATCATTTCTGGCGGCTCTTACTCAGCCACCATGGTGGTGTGGTTCAGCAAACTCTATCCAGAATTGGTGAGTGGTGGATGGGCATCCAGTGCTCCCATTTGGGCTCAAGTTGACTTTAAAGAATACATGGAAGTAACTGGCAAAGCTATGAGGGAATTGGGCTCCCAACAGTGCTATAAACGTATCCAAAATGGTATTGCCGAATTGGAAGAGATGTTTGCCGGTAAACGTTCAGCTGAAGCAAAAGCCATGTTGAAATTGTGCAATTCTTTTGATCACAATAATGATTTGGATTTGTGGTCGCTATTCAGCAGCATATCAAATATATTTGCTGGTCTTGTGCAATATCAATCGTGAGTGTAAATTAAAAATAAAAAAGTAAAGTAAATTAAATTAAAACCGATTTGTTGCAACAGGGGAGCAGATATTCCGCAGTGCTGTGACTACTTGATGAGTTTTGAGGATGATGTAACGGCCATAAGTACATACTTTTTAAAGAGAGCCGTTTCAGGTAACGACTGTGCGGATGTAACATACGAAAGTACTTTGGAGTATTATTTGGATGAAACCTATGCAAAGGCAGCATGTAAGTATGAGATTCATATTACTAATTCATTAGGTTGTTCAAGGCAGGCAGGCAGGTAGGCAGGCAGGCTGATTATGTACAACAATTGAATAAAAAATCAAATTTTGTAGATTTCATTGTGATCGATATAATCATTATAATCACATAAGCGGATAACTTGATAACAGCCTAAATATATCTTTTCAATGTGAACATTTTAATTTTATAATTTTTTTTCAGCTCGTCCTTGGTTTTATCAGACCTGCAATGAATACGGCTGGTATCAAAGTTCAGCTTCGAAAGGTCAGCCTTTTGGCACCAAATTTCCGGCTACTCTGTATCTAACATTATGTAATCACATCTTTGGCTCTCAATACACAAACGAGCATATACAAGAGTTAGTGGCTGCAACTAATAGAGACTTTGGTGGCATGAGACCACAAGTGGAAAATGTCTATATGACACACGGTGCTTTAGATCCTTGGAGTGCAATGGGCCATAATGAAACACATGGGGCCACAGTTGTACCCAGAGCCTCCCATTGTGCCGACTTTGATTCTATAAACAGTGAAGACAGTCCCGAAATGCGCGCCTCTAAGGAACGCTTAGTCGAATTGGTACGCGAGTGGTTGGCTTAAGGGAGCAGTTTGCATGCATGTATATTTCTTTGAAGTTTAAATTCCCTAGAACTTTGTATTATTTTGTTAATAAACGAAATATTTGCTGTAATTTTATTTAATATACTGTACAGGTAGACCTCGCTTAATGCGGGGGTTACGTGGCACGAAAATACCGCATTAAGCGATACAAGAAAAATACCAGTGCAAGAGTTACATTCCATGATTTCCAAAAAAAGCAATTTTAGCTATATATTTCCTACTAGCTTTTACCCGTGACTTCATTCGTTCATGGCATTTTCAGAGCAAGATTCACAGAAAAATTTTTTATACTATAAAAAAAATAACAGATATTTTATTTGGTTTCTTGTATCTATAATTATTTGAAGTTAAAATATTTCTATATACAACATTATACGATTTATTATTTTCCGCAAAAACATATAAGTTTTGAGCACTCGACACTCTTATTCGTTTAAAGAGAAAAAACTACATAATCGGTCATTCCTTTTCCCTTCGAAAAAAAAAACACAATAAACAAAATTAAATTGCATACAAATACGAACATTTATTTTTTGTTAAGTCTTTGCTTCAAACTAACACATCCATACGTAATGAACATGTACATTCATATTTAATTTTCATCTCATACAATTCTGATCCTTTGTCTTTTTCAACTTCACTCATTTAAAAAGAAAAAATTTTATTACTCATATACATATGTGGTACTCATTGCTTTGCTGATGTTTTTTCTTGAACCAATACTTGTAAGTGAATGCGTGTACGTGTGTATTTTTAGCATTTGTAGTGGTTTCAACTTTAAGAGCCTTTTTTTACTTTAATACTGGACCGACTTAGATAATATTTTGTCGGGTCACTAAAGCTCAACAATGTTTACCATTCTGTAAAAGAACGAAGAACATCGGCTGGCAAACATAGGAGAAAAATGAATCTAAAAATTTGCCTTTAACTATTTATATAATATTCATCTATTAAGAAGCGAGCTACTATAATCAAGCAGATATCCTTATTAAGAAAATTAAGAAGGCACCTAATGAAATCAATAAGAGAATTTATTTTTATACAATTTAGTAGAAACCCTAATAGCATCAAAAAAAGGCATGTGGCACTCGGGGACTGCCGCGGCAAAGCTATTGCATAGCACTCTTTTTTATCAACTTACGCAATTTATAATTATTTATTTATTTTTTATTTATGCAGTATTTTTTTCTTTTTTGATATTAATACAAGTTTTTTCTTTGATATTAATTCAAGTTACACTTTTTTAACATGATGACCGATAAGAAAACAAATTTTTTTCTTTTATTGAATAAATAAGAAGTTAATATTGTTTAAAATATTTTTATTATCTTACAATACATGTACTCGTAGGTTATTCAGGAATTTTTATCATTGAAACTATTGGTTTATGGTAACTGAAATAAGAAAAATAAGTTTGAGACTTGATATCCTCCAAATATCTGGAAAATACCGCTTAAAACCCTACGAATTGTCTGTTTGTTTGTGTATATCATTTTTTGTCAACAACGATTGCTCGTAAGTACGCCATTTTGCGTTTTCCTACATGTAAAAATCTGTTCTGGCAATCAACAAAATCAATAGCATACTTTAGGGGTTAACATACGCTAGGCGTATGAACTTAAGAAACAAACTTAGTGTTAGGTTTTTTTCGTTACGGAATTTCTTGATTCGCTCGCCGCGCTCAAAGCCCGCGATAAAAGCTATGCAATAGCTTAAAAAGTTTTTCTCTATGGAATATTTTTTGGTGCCGAAAATAAGGGCGATTGAGTAAGAAAATTTCTTCTTGATTTTATGTGTTTTCCTTCTTGACAAAATTAAAAATATTTACCACATGAAAATATAATAAGGAATTTCTGCGAAAAAAAATCTTCGCTTCTTTCCGCTGAGATACGGCTTACCCTAAAAACGTTTCACAATGAAAATCTTCTTGGTTCTTTTAGGCAGTTTTGATTCTGTTGTCATTTTTGTTGTTGTTGTTGTTTGCTAATATCATTGACTTTCTGTTTTGCAATTAAATATCTTGCTACTTTGGCTTTTAATTATAAACTTAACTACAAATGACACTTTTAAAAACACTTATTCCCCGGAGAGGTACACCCGCAGCAAATCGGCTTATTTAATAAGGACACTTAAGGAAATATTGCCAAAAGTTTATACTGTCCACACAATTATTAATGACTTTAAAAGGGACGAACTACAATCAATCAATTAAAAACCAAAAATTGTTAATAAAAGCATGTGTCAGACACAAACACAAAAACGCACACACACACACACACACATACATTTTTGCTACTCAATGAACCTGTAGTCATGCATGACATAAATAAGTCAGCCATTTAAAGTCATCAAACGTACACGAACAGAATCAAAGATAAATAAAGCAAATTTCCAAGCAATCACTGCAGGTGCAAAAAAAACAATTTTTATGTGCGCCTCATTAATTAGAGCAATGAAGCAATTGTCGCGACAACAACAACGCACAACCACTCATTTACAGCATCAACAACAACAGGCAATATTAATAGTATTTAGTAGCACAAAACAAAGCTTTAATGTGCCAATAATTGCTGGCAACAGCAACAACAAACAAAAGAAACGAGAGCAGCAGCCACAACAATAATCTCATGCAACCCATACTGCTTTTTTTTCTTTTGATTTTCTAGTTGCAGTTGCAAGTGAGCATAAGTGTCTTGTAGTGTGTATATTTATTTGGTATTACAAATGAAACAGCGCCCGCATAAAATGCTGGCTGACTGGCTGGCTGCTGTTGCTCACTGAACATGGATGGGAGTCAAGCCTATAAAAATAAGTGTTTTTTTTTTGTTGGCATCTTTGATTAGATTTTCGTTAAGCCTACAAACGAACGTGTGGAATGAAACTTGCACTACAGATGGCGAAACTAACTACGAAGGTGCAAGATATCGAGCCAATATACTATACAGATATGTTTTTATATGATCAATATATTTTTGTAAAAATTTATTTAGTTTCTTAGATTGTGTTTTGGCAAACTAAATAAGGTTTGCGGGGGAAAAAATAGCAAACAACAATAACAGCAATAGCAACAGCAACATCATCATCAGCTCACGTTTGACATAGGAAAAAGAGTGAAACTGAGATGGTGTTGGCGACAACGATTGATCTTTCTAATGATCGCAAAAGATGGATAAACACAGCAGGTATGCCATCCTTTAAAACAAAACACCAAAAACAAAACAAAACAACAACAAGCTAAAAGAAGTTGTTGTTGGCAAGTAGCAAACAAACATAGAAATAAATAGATTCAGAAAGCACAATCATTAAGTACCTGTTGGTTGGCTGCAAAGCACACAAACGCATACAAACTCTCATACAGCAGCCAACACAAAGTGCGTCTGTCTGTCTGGCTGCCTGTCTCTCCCTCTGCCTGTTTGTCCGCCAGCCATTTTCGCCAAATGAAGTTAACTGTTTAAAAAGCCAAGTCTGTTCCTCCAAACTTCAGTCGGTCGGTAGGTCGGCTGGTCTATCTGTCTGTCTGCCTGTCTGTCCTTCTCTGAAGATTTGGAGGCGGTGATGGCAATCGTTAAATGCTGGCGTTAGATATTGTACCATTTTGGTAGCAAAAGTGTCACACCGCTATTTACACACATCACAACATACATAAGTTCAGCCAGCACAATTTTGTTTTCCAACTGTAGCAGCCACTAACGAAAGTATAACAAACTTATTATGTCCATGTACAGAAGGTTTGGCGAAGTCATTCTTTTTTAGTCTTTTTCCATAAATTTTTATTTTTAATTTTTTTTTCTTCAGTGAATTGATTTCGTTTTAGGCCTTTTTCTAGCTGTTTGCGCTGCAGGCACCATACGCACTGTTTGCTTATTTGGGGCTGCTAAAAAAAAAAAAAAAAAAAAAAAAAAAAAAAAAAAAAAAAAAAAAAAAAAAAACTAGAAAGGGTGAGACTCAATCATCGCCAGAGATTTCTCAAAAAATAAGGATTGTTTAATAGAAATGTTCAGTGACACCATGGGTAAGAAATGTGTTTGCACGGCGGTAAAAAAATTTTTGGAATGAATTTCTGTAATGAATCTTCGGGTCAAATTGCCTTATTATATAGAAAATAATATTAAAAAATTTTTAATTTATTTTTTTTGTTTTAATATAAATTCTGCACCGAGCGCAAACGCTTCAAGTTGTCCGTGGTCTACCAACTGTTATTTCTCCTTGGGTAAGCGGATGCCAAAGCAACGCTTGCAATGTTATTACCTTCATGACGCACTGTGGAGCATTTTAAGAGAAAGCGGTCGAAACTCATTTTTTTATGGTCATCGATTGTAAAATGTTAAAGTTGATTTGAAAGTGGGCACTAGTGTACCTCGGAAGCCAAAAAATTAAAACTTTATTTCAACTTTATTTCACAATGAACAGGGTGATTCAAAATGGACATTTTCAGTATTTCGCTAAAATAAAGAATTTCTTAGTAAGCTTTTGATTTTTAAACATCTATAACTTTTTTGTTTTAGATTTTCAAACTAGTACTAACAAACTAGATTTTTCATATTAGTTCTTCAAAAACTAAGTGTTTGTGACTTTTAGAAATAAATTTTTTTTAAGAACCAAATTTCCCTAAAGTCTCCCACTTATTAGAGCATAACTTCTAAATGAAACAGCATAATTATTTGCCAAGTCTTTGCAAATAATACTTTTCAATAATAACTTTGCACTTAGCACAAGAGAACGTACGTGGAACAGAAATGGCAAAGAGAATATAAAAATTGTTTCAAGTTTCATTTTATCACTTATCAAATTTTATATTTCTGAGGAGCATAAAGTTTTGCAAATTGAAGAAAAAATTTATAAGTGCAAAGTGAAAAGTTGCTAAGTTGTTCTGCGGCATAGGACCCTGGTATCAAGGCACATCAATAAGATTAACTCGTCGGCGAATTGATACAATAAAATATTGAAGTTTTTAATTTGTTTAAATTGGCTTTTCAATAAGAAAATTAGGAATTTATTTTCTATGCTGCAAGGACTGCGGAATTTCAAAGACATTGACTTCATTGAGATCTTGTTGGAGTAAATTTTGAGAATTTTCGGAAATAATAAATACTATCTACAGACCATAGTGCAACAGTGCCTGGCTTGCAAACATTGTTAATATTATTAGCATTATTATTATTATTATTACTTTTGTTCGTTGATTTTTTGGTAATCTTCATTTGTAATTCAATTCAATGAACGAGTATAAACTTGTTATGATTTCTCTGTTTTAGCCTGGCTTAAACTTTAATGTGACATTTTGACCATTATTGTCAGAGTCAGAGTCACATGTGCTTCGTTGGGTATGTGAAACTTTTCCTTTAGTACTTATTTTTTTATTAAATAAATGCTGGTTAAATATATTAGAAAACCCCTTTTGACTCCACTTGGTAGTGGTCGTTCATCAAAAAATAAATAAAAAATAAATAATAATAATAATAAAAAATTGCATAACTTAAGCAAGTTGTTGAGAAAAGAAGTTTATTATTTCCAAAAAAAAAAATAATAATAATAATGAAAAATACTTGTAATACATACTGAAAGCATCAATGGCAGTCTTTTATAAAGTTCATTGCTTTCATACTTCAAATATTTATCTAGTTTTGCTCATTAAATCCTGCATAATTAAATTTTTAATCGCTGCAATTAATTATCATTAACAACAACCAAAACAAAAATAAATATTTATAAATCAAAAAGATTTTCCAAACGTAAATCACATGAGAACCAATAAAAACTAATTAAAACAGTGGAAGGAAGAGAAATCAATATGGCTAAAATAAAGGGTTCCTCAATGAGGATGTGGCAATTCGCCATTTCAGTGTGAAAGCACTTTTAATCGCATTTTTATCGCAGTGAAATAAACGAGCAAGCAGATTTTAAAAATTCCTAAAGAGCATTGGACGCTGACGGGGATTTTAGGCGGCAATAATTGTGTCACAAGAAAGAAAGGAGGCTGTGCCTGCTTGCGCATAAATTCATATGCCAATTAACGATCGTGCTGCTATTCAAGCAGATCGAGTTCCATAATCGATTTAAGCATTTGTACAGCAACTGGAATAAATATCTGTACAATAACTCCTTTGTTTCGCATTTTATTTAAATAGCAAATAGTTTTTTTTTGTCCTTATTGAAAAACTCTTTGCGCACCGGTTGCACTTGGAACGATCAGCAACGATCAGCACAGCCCTCCACGAAAAGTCAGCCACACAGTGTAAAGGATTCTTGCAACTTAAAGAAAGAATATTAATAATGAATATCGATGACTGTTTAGCCGGATAGACGGTTGAATGTATGATCGTTTCGTTTTGAAGTAGATAAAAGACACAGTCAGTATATGCGTGCTGAGATATTGCAGATGATGAGTATAATGATCAATAGTGCGTCAGCCGAGTAAACACCCGCTGTAAGCAACAACAACAAAAACAACAGCTACAGCAGCAGATCATTTGCAACAGAAAATATGAAGAAGAAAAAAAAACCATCTTAAATGTTTTAAACTTAAGTAGAAAAAAGGTCTAGACTTAAATAATAAACAACAAATATATTAAATGCATTCAAGTTTTTTTTCTTTTGCTCTTTATTTGTTTATGGGATTTGTAAACAATATTGCAAAAGATAAACGATATTAGCAGTGACAATGACAGCCACAACATCAGCATCAGGCAGCATGCAATTGATTGAAAAGCTTTTATTTATTAAAAAAAAGTTTTTGTATTTTATATATTGAAACGTTTTTGTTTAAAATTTAGCCGTGCGAAAGATCCTGATCTCTTTTGAGGAGAGTGAAATTAGTACTGGAACTGATATTCTTCTAATTAATTTTGTTTAAGAAGCGTGTTGATGACCTTAACTCTAAAGATCATTATAATGAGGACAAAAAGATATTTGACTTATGATTTTATCATCTCACAAGATTCAAATTTAGTCGCAGAAAATGCTTTTTGTAGGGATGTTGCTGCCAAATATAAATAATAATATTACATATTTTCTAATTAAATTACTGCTACAGTGTTTTGCAAGATCTTAAATCAGTTGAAGTTAAGTTTTTCTCGACAGACAGTGTGTCTAGATCATCGTTGCAAATTAAGAAAAATTCTAAAATACTTCTTTCTCAAGTTGATGCAATATTTTTTGTTTTTTATTTTTTGTGCAGACTCGGTTAACGCAACGCAATAGAAATTTTGGGCTGTTGCGAAGACTGAGTTTGTTGAGAAATTCGAGTAAAAAATTCGTATGCCTGTTTTCCTCTAAAAAGCTTTTTTAAACTAAATAAAAGCATTAATTTAAATAAATTTTTATTTTATTTTTATTTATTTTATTTATATAAATAATTTATTGCAACGTAGTCATATCTCAAAAAAACACAAATATTTGTCATATCGCTCTTAATTTTGTGTAAAAATTGTATACAAATATCTCGTTTACTCACCTGACGAACGATTTATTTATTTTTTTTTGTTTGAGATATGACGACGTTGCAATAAAGGAGCGATGTATTTAAAATAAATAAAAAATACACATGTAAATTTGTACTGATGGTTGTTATCGCGTTGAAGATTCATGTTTTTTAAACTACGCACAGAGGAGTATTTGGGCCAAAAAGGTGGCCAAAATTATCAAACGTGTTTTTTGAGCTGAAAGATTGAGTTTTTTGATAGTTCTAGATGTATTTTGATATAATAAAATCTAGTGGCAGTTATTTGCCGTTTTTGTAAATAAAAAAAATCGTCAAAATTAATGGCGCAAACTTGCGCAAACTTTTTTTGTGTCTCTAATTAGAGATTCAAAATTTTATTGTGACAAAATTTAATTTTTTGCAAAAAAGTGTATAAATTTATTTTTTTTTAATTTGAAACGAATTGTTTCAACATTGCTATTCAAGATAATTTATTTTTAAATATCAAAAATGTTACGAACTTTAGCCAAAATAATAATCACTTTGGATTAAAAAAAAACCACTAACAACAAAATTGTTCAACAAATAATCACATTAAATAAAAATAGCTTTTGATCAAATTTTTCAGCGAAAAAAAAAATTAATGTAATACTTCCATAACTCGAACTTCTCTAACTCGAATTTTCTATAACTCGAACTAATTTGGTTGGCATTGAAGTTGAAAGAACAAATCACATACAATTTTCCTTCCGTAACTCGAACTTCCATAACTCCAAGTTCTCCATAACTCGAACAATAAACATACACATGAACTCTATAACTCGAAGAATTTTGCTTGCGTAAATGGTTTTTTAATTTTGTTTCTTAGTTATGATTTGTTTGTTTTGTTGTTTGAGCTCGTTTGTATATTTTCCTTGCAATTTTTCTTAATTTTTTTCGGTGAATTACAAATTTGTTTTTTTTTACATAACTATCAGTTCTATGGATTATTTGCGCTAATTGCTAGCTGTTGAAATCGATTTTTTTACTATTATGGCAACTAAATATGTTTTAAAAAGCTCAGCGATTGCAGAAAAAGGAAGCAGCTCATAAATATGGTATCCTGGTAAACACGGTCCCGGCAAGTACATATGCTTGTATGTTTATATGTTTCAGTATGTAGTTTTTCTTTAGAGGCTATTTTAATAAAAATACATAATACAAAAACCATTTATTCTATTTTGACAAAAAATTCTGTAACTTGAAGTCTCCGTAAGTCGAAATTTCTTTTGGGATTATGGTGATTCGAGTTATAGAAGTTCGACTGTACCTTAATTCGTGTAGACACAAGAAAAATGTCATAGAAACATCTTGAAACTGAAAAAAATGTTAAAAGCGCATTTTGTTGTGTATCGATCTGCGTACTTAATTTTTAAGATTTCTTTAAATTAATTTTTGAATTTTTTGCCAGGCTCAAATACTCCCCTGTGCTACGTTGGTTTCAAAAATGGAAGCATCACGCAAAAGTTCTTTGTCATTCCTAGAATAGAATGATTTTTGTACGTAAGCATAAGATTTCATGCACAAGGGTTCATATCGCCATATGATTTCAAAAAAGCCCTAAGTTACAAAAAAATCAAAATCAACTTCTTGACTGATTACGAAGAACCATATCAAAATACAAGTCGCTGGAAAATTGTACATATTAAAATTTTACTGATTCCTTAATAAGAAATAAGCTTAAGCTGAAAAAAATTTTAAAAATGTTGATTAGACAGTTGTTTATATTAGAGAGTTGGCATGTCGTGTAAAGTTTTTTCAATGTATCTTAGGGCTTTTATGAACTCATATGACGATATGTAGCTTTGAATTTATTTATAAAAAACTAAAATAAAAAACAAAACGTAAGAGAGAATCTTAACTTTGTTTACAAAGTTGCGTTACTTGAGGTCTTGATTTCTGAAAAGTTCCGATAACAGAGTCACGAATGTTAAAAATTTGGATGTTGCGAATATCGAGGTGTTACGCTTATCGATGGTTGCGTTAACCGAGTCTGCACTGTATTTGGTTTATTCTTACTCGTATGTACTATAAATTTATATACTATAAATTTAATTTATTTTAATAATAAGTAAAAATTAGCTGCTGCTTTTTATGGGAATTGCTAAAATTTATTTTTTTTTTAATTTAGAATCGCACTTTTTCCAAAAAAAAAAATCGGGTTTTAAAGTGAAATATTTTTTTTTTTCAAAATTATATTAATTTTGAGAGATTTGTTTGATTTGTTGCCTAAATTATATTATTAAAGTTCAAGCATTTTATGCGATCATCACCCGAGCATCAATTGCGTTTAGTACTAGAGGTGCGGGTACGGCTAACGTGATGGGCATGATTACAAGTGATCTTCACTCCATTCAGTCACTTAAGCGAGTGCAAAATAACACAGAAAAATTATTGTCCCACATTAGCTGACCTCATTTTCACCTGACTTGTTGGCGTTAATAGTTGTGGTCATGAAATTAAAACAATTAAAAAATGTTTGTTTTAAAAGGCACTTGTTATAAATATTACTCGTACTTTGTTGCAATTCTTATTTTTTTATTTTAGTATCACATCAAATGATTATTCATTAAAGTGACAAATTACAATGATGTGATGTTGTCACCTTTATGGTAATTAAGTTTTTCGCGCATTAATCAGATATTTTGTGTTCACTTTGTGTTTGCAACAAGCCCTCAAACAGCCCATTATGTACTCAAAAAATTGCTAACAAAAATTAAAAACAAATAAGCAAACGTTTATGTTTAAGCGCATTTTTATGGTCGTAAAAATTGCAAATGCATGTGATTAAAAACATTGGAAACAATAAATAATTACAACACCATCCGGTTAAAAATAAGTGCGATGAAAACAGAATATTTGAATGCAAATCATTTTAGTACTTTAACACCATTAAATTGTGTGCTATTCTTTGTTGAGTTTTCATTGAAAAATTACTTCAGTATTATAGAAGATTTTATACGAACTCTTTGAAATTAAATAACAATTAGTTTTAATGAAATGCGGAACAAATCGAGAGTTTCTCAGTAACACTTATTTTGTCTAAATTCCATCAGACTTTTTTATTTCGGAGAATAAAAAATACTAAAAGAACATGAGAAAATCAAATTAATGAACTTCAGAATAATTGAAAAGTTGTTGGATTCGAACCTACACTCTGCCAATTTGCAAACAAATTAAAAACTACTAACAACCAATTTGTTCGAAAAATAATCACTTTAAATGAAAATCGCCACTAATTTTTATTATATATCAAATTATACCATACAAAATCAAAAATGGATATTTTGTCGTGTTTCTTGTCAAACCACGTAAGCGCCAAGAACTCATATTCCAGAAAATAAACAAACTTAATAACTTTTCAAATATGGGGGGGTTTTAAAACAAAATTTTTTACAAAACATGGCTTTTGTTTAGGGGAGACCATTGCTACATGTACAAGCGCTTGTATTTTGTAAACTACAGCTAATAAGTAACAAATCGGATTTCTATCATGTCTCCCAATCAGTGATGCCAAGAGCAGGGAGTTTTCCCTTTTTGTAGGGAATTCATTGGAGATTTTCAAGGGAACGGGAAAAAGGACAGATATCTCATTTTAAGGAAAATGTAGGGAATTTTTAAAACTTTATTTTTCTGTCTTTTATATTGCGATGTAATTTCGTAAAACACCATACTCTGCTGGGTTCCTGGACACGCCGGGGTGGCAGGAAACGAAAACGCAGCCCAAGGTCGGATCAGCCCACAGTTTTGTGGGCTTGGATTGGATAAAATCCGGGAAGCACCAGGGAACATCAATGGTACAATATCCCTGGACTGAGGCATGCAAAGCTAATGATTGGAACGTATAACCAAAACCGTTTCTCAGGTCTCATGAATTTAAGAATGCTCACAGGCTTTCGCACAGGCCATTATAGACTGAGAAAACACCTCTACAGACTTGGCTTTGAGAATGATAGCCTGTGCAGATTCTGTGATTACGAGGACGAGACTCCAGAGCATATTCTGAAGGACTGTGAAGCTTTATGGAACAAAAGATACACCCAATTGGGCAAGCACCTATTGGAGGATTGAGAACTGCCAACACAAGAATCACTGGCAATCTTGAGATTCCTCAGGAAAACAGTTCTAGATGAGCTCCTCTAGCACCTGGTAAGGGATACAATAGATCTTCGGTTGCAGTGTCCTGTGTTTCCCGAACAAGAACCAGAAAAAGTGATAATACATATAAAAATCTAAATTTTAAATTCTGTTACAGTATTACGCGATATATTTCATACAGACAGAAAACATTTCTTTGTAGAAATATGTAGAGACAATGAAAGACAAAGAAATATCCGATTTTCTTGCGAATAGAATTTGTATGAAAAATAAAAACAAATTTGAAAATTTTGGAATATTTTTTAAGATTTTTAAAAATATATATTAAATGCGCTCTTAGAAACATAAAAAAAATAAGTTTCATTCTTTTCAATCCGGGTCACATTTTTTTAGTGAATAAAATTTTATTAAGAATTCAGAATTAAGATTTTGATTGCCTTCTAAGATCTCCATATCCTGCGATATTTTAAAAATTTAAGCAATCTTTATTAGAAAAGAATGCGAAGAATTATTAAAAAATGGTGCAGCAGATCTGAAGTTAATCCAGACTTTTCTTAAAAACTAAATAATTTTTGAAGAAATGTAATCAGTGGAATCTTTTGAGAAAGGCAGATATTGGAGGTTGTTAAGATTACAAATTTATGTTTTTTTTTTTAATTTCTTGTGTGACGATACAAATACACAAAATTTTAATAATAAATAAAATGTTATTTTTTTCCTAAAATCAATAAATTTTTAGACTAAAGAAAAATTTATGGAACTTTTTTTGTGTGTAGGTAAAAAAGGGGAATTTTTTCGAAACATGCAGGGATGTTTTTATGTTTCTGGCATCACTGATCCCAATTACTCCGGCGTAAAAAAAAATCAAATTCTTTAAGTTTTATGTTTTTTCCATACATTTTACGGTTTGTATGGCGGCTACTATAAGGAGTACAGTTATAGCTTTGAATCCTTTAAAAAAAATTTGTTTATACCAAAATAATTGGGGTCGGTCTTAGAAACTAACCCTTAGGATCCGAAGACGATCTTCGTCTCAGAACGGCATGTCGAGATAGAAGTTTGGCACACAGGAAAAAATCTGAATTTTATTAGAATAAAGGGGGTGTTCGAGGAACATTTGTCCTGTTTAGGATATATATTTTTGAGTTACTCGACGAAAAGTGTCGGTTTTACCAAAGTAACAGACTTTGTGAGAGCCTGGCGCCGCACGAAAAATGCTCCCAATGGCAACAATTTTCCATATTTTTTTTTTAATTTCTAAAACAGAGAATTTGGAGGGTGAGACTTATACCGTTTTCTTTTTTAAAAAAATGTAACACTTCTTGGGCTTTTTATAAAAATAATTCTCTTCAAAGTTTTCTTAAGACAAAAATTTTGCCTCGTAAGTGATGATACAATAATTTCTAATAAGCTCATTATTTAAAAAAAAAATCATTCTATTGCAAATTTTTAATAAAAATGGCATAAAATGATGCAATTTTTTTTTAGGAAAGAAAACACTATTAAAGATTTCCTGCTTTAAATATTAAAAGAATTCTATTTTGCATGCAAATGCACTTTTGTATGGCTCTTACGAGGTTTCCGAAATGTCTTTCATTTTTAAGAGTGCAGTCGGGTGGCAAATGTTATTTTCTACCATAAAAACATAAATAAATTTAATTTCGGAAAAATTGCGCTTATGTGTGTTAAGAAGAAACACAACGATTTAACCAAAAACTAAAAATTTCACCCAAAATGTTCTAAACTTCACAAAAAAAAACCCATATAAGAATTTCAGCAATATAATTAAAATTTCATCAAAAAATCTGCATTTTATCACTAAAAAATTTAGGTGTCATAAAATATATTCAAATTTTATCATAGAAACAAAAGCTGAGCAAAAATGTAAATTTCACGCAAATATGAAATGAAATTTCGAAAAAAAAAATTTTTTTAATTCACCAAAAATATTTATTTCAATAAAAAATTGTGAATGAATCGTAAGCGGTACTCATCTCTTTTATGGCCACACTGAGAAAAATCATTGAGAAAAGAAGTCAAGAAAAAATCTCAAGAACTTGATCGCACTCATTGAGTTGTTGCAGAGAGTTTTCGGAACTGGGTTTTATGTGGCCGTTCTGATCAAATATAAGCCGATTTTCGTAAAAATTTTATTGCGGTAATTTTTGTTAGCAATTAATTTTTTTTAATCTAAAATTTTTATACGAGAAGGACTTCTTTAAGAGGCGAGATGTAAACAAATTTTCATTACATTAATTAAAAAGCTTCAAACTTTAGATTTGTTACAATATTTTATATCAACTGTTACTCTCTTTTGACCGCCTTCCCACGAAACGTTCCACTGTGGGAAGGTCGTCTAGTAAATGAGCAATATAATTTACTTTTTAACTCTGTTCTAAAGCGAACTCATCTCTAAAAAAATGTCTGTTCGCATAATGAAACACCATCAAACGTAAGTCAGGGTCTTTTTCACATTTAAAATCTAAATTTACATTCACAATATTGAAAAGCAATAATTTTTTTAATATAATTTTTTATATAATTTATATACAAACGCTCAAGCTTCACACTAACACATAAATAAATAAAATAATAATAGCAGAATGAGCTTTATCATAGCTTACAATTGTCATGTGTGTAATACACTTGAAAAAATTAATTCTACCTAAGGTTAATAAACTCTGGCAAAAACTAACTAAATGTAAAAATTAGTTCTCTATTTTGTGTGTTCCAAATGAAGAAAAAATTTTTACATTTCTTGTGACTGATAAAATCAAATCGGGCCACACATACTATTTCTTGGAGTGCACACAAAGTATCATAATTTTAATTGCGATGGTAGAGTTGAATGAAAATAAATAATAAACTGGTAGTTAGAGTAGATTCGCTTTTATTTGTTTAATCATGATTGTGTTATTTAAATGTTGTTTGTTCTGTTTCTATTTCTAACTATAAAATGCATCATCTAACATGCATCATGCACAACAAGGTTAAAAAAACATATTGTTAATAAAAAGCAAAAAAAAAATGGCAAAGCTTAGCAACAACAGCAAACAATCTAAGCAAAATAGAAGCAGCCGCTTAGCAAAACAGACAGCAACCGGCGGCCAAGCAGCCAACAGCAAACAGCCAACAACATCGCCGGCCAACAATTCAAAAATACAAAATCAGAAAACAAAATATGAGCATCGTTGTCGCTGATGCTGATGTTCAGCCTGTAACTCCCTCTTTGCCGGAACGACAACGAATTTTTCCCGCCAACTATTTACATATTATTTATTTATTTATTTTTGTTTGCCAACATATTTCTTGTTTAATTGCATAAAACACAGTTAAATGGATTTTATTTGTTAATTTAATTCTAATACAAAACTATAGAACAGAGAACTTTGTTTTGCTTTCCTACGACTCGTAACAGACAACAATTGCGCATTTGACAAAACACTTTTTTTGTTGCTGTCGCTGTCGCTGTCATTGTTGCTGAAGTTTAATTTGTTTTGATTTGTAATTAAATTTATTTTTAGCCTTTATGATACAATACTCGTATAATTCTTTTATTATTTATAGTTTGAGCGTCAGAGAGTTTAAAAAGAGGATGTATTATTTTTTGTTTTTGTTTTTGTGGAAATCCCATTGCATTATTTGTTAAAATAATTGTTAATTAAAAATGTATTTTATTTGTTGTAAATTATTCACAACAATGTCATCAAAACTATGCAAAATTACTCATCATTATCATTATTAGCGGGTTAAGGAAATTCTTTATAATCCAGATAATAATTTCATAATTTAAAGAACACAAATGATTGTCAGTTGCTGTGGTTTCCGCAATTATTTTTACATGATCTTTTTAATGGGTGCCCATGAAATGATACAAAAAAAAACTTTTTATACAACAATATAATTCAATAATTTTATGTCATTTTTCCAAATGATTTATAAAATTGTGTAAATAAAAAATTTTTGCAGTAATAAAAAAAAAAACAAAATAAAAAATTTTATTTACACAAATTTATATATCCCTGAAGAAGCCACTTCTTTATATTTTGTTAACGTTAAAAAAATTGATCTAGTGCTCAAAATACATTAGATTAATTTAATAAATAATAATAATAATAATAATAATAATAATAATAATAATAATAATAATAATAATAATAATAAATGTGTATTTTAATTAAAAATCAGTTTAATTTAAAAAAATACTGCAATTTAAAACTTTTAATCAAGCGAACACTTTTTATTATCACTCTCCACTATCGCTAACTATCGCCAGAATGCGTAAACGGCGATTTTGAAGTAACATAAGCAACAGAAAGACTCGTAAAAATATCATTTACAAAAGTAGTATACGAATACGGTGAAATAACAATCGTTCAATGGTCGTCAAAATACTTAAACGACGATTGTGGAATAACATAAAAAAACACCCGTCCAACAATCATCAAATTCATCGCCAAAATACGTAAACGACGATTAACCCGTCCAACAATCGTCAGAATGCCTCGCAGAAGCATCATTTCCCGCATCGGGATTTCCCGGGAATTTCAATCTAAAAATTTCCCGCTTTCCCGGGAAATAACAAAAAAATAATTGAGAACTTAACGGCAGAAAGTGAGCGGTCGTTTTCGGTAGCAGGACAATCTGTTAATAAAATTAGAAATAGGCTTTCTGACGAGTTCATAAACGCTTTAAGCGTTTTAAAGAATTATTTCCTAAAGCAAAAAATATTAATTATATTATTAAAGTATTTTCTTACTTTAATAATTTAATATTTTTGTTTCGGACCTCGAGTAACTTTGTATTATTTTTTCTATAGTATTTTATGTTTGTTTTTATTAACTGAATTGTTATGTTTTTGTTTATGTTCACCCATATTTGTAAGTTTGCTTTTATCTCATATAACAATGTTGGAAATAACCTTTAAGGAACTTAAAAACTAAAAGTTAAAAAAAACAATTTGTATTATTAAAACATAAGGTATGTTTTAGTAAAGGCCGTGATACACCATCCTACTTGGTCATACGATCTGCCAAAAAAGTCGTGTGTGTTCACAAAGTATAATAGTGTGGCCGGCCATAAAATGCACTTGTGATGCAGATTTTTTTATAAGTCGGTTCGACTTGCATATAATTATGGAAATTTCCATAAAATAATAGATTTCTTGCGATCAGAGATGCATCTTTTTAAGAAATTAAGTTGCAACGAAAGCAAAATTAAACTAAAACTATTTATTTTATAAATCTGCAACTATTTAGGCGAAAAAAAAATCAATAAAATCTAAAATGACTTGAGTGAAAAATACACATGTGCGAGTGGTAGTGTGGCAAATACAATGCGATTTTTAAAAGTGGGACAGAATTCTGTCAGATTTTCCAGTGAATGAATCATACGACTGTGTATGATAGTGTATTTCAAACTTTCTAATACAATTTTTGTTCATGCCTAGCAAATTTAATATTTGGGTCGGGATCCCGGGAAATTTAAAAAAGTTTCCCGCTTTCCCGGGAAATGCAAAATTGCAGGAAAAAAACTCTAGTTTTATACACATCTACACACAAATTTATACGTTGCTACGTCCCACACGTCGACCACAACTCATCGACTTATTAAAATCAAAATTTGGCCATAAGTTGATGTAGAGAACAGAGAACAGGATCTGTAAAGTCCTCCAAGGTCTTGCAATTTGACACCTCTTGATTATTTCCGATGGGGTCACGAGAAGTCACTGCTTTCTGTTGATAAACCAACAACAATTGACGCCTTCGAGGCGAACATTGTTCGTGTTATTTACGACATACGGCCAGCAATGCTCGAAAAGGTGCACCAAAATTGCACGTCTAAAAGGCGCTTCAAATAGAACAGCCACGATGGTATTGATCTTTCGTATAAAAAAATTTGTTGGATTAAAATTACATCTTTTGTGTCATTTTTTACAATTTATCAGGTTTCATCAGGTTAAAAAAACACATTTTATTTTGGTTTTTAATCCAAAGTGATTATTATTTTTTTCGCTTAAGTTCGTAACATTTTTAGTCAGAAAGAACTGGACATGAGACTATATTCCAAAGGAACAAGGAAAAATTTTAACACCAATTAATTTCAACTTACAGGGCAGAACTGAAATAACGTTGTTTTTCGGGAGCCGCTACACTCCCATCATCAGTGTTCAGGTGTGTTTCCATGTATCCGCCACTGTTTAGGTGGCTCGATTGAATGTGATTTCAAATTTGTATTTTTACAAATTATGATTGGAAAAAGGATACGAGAGTTATTTGTATTGTGGAAGGTATTATTCGTTGTTTTTACAGCAAACACAACTTCATTACTATCATTTTTTTATTTTGTTTTTTTCTTGCCTTAATAATTTCACTAGTCAAGGAATTTATTCTCATTTATAATTGAAATCTCTCATGTATTCTACTTTTAGCTAAAATGTGTGTGTGTGAGTTTTTTTTTTTGGCAAAACCCTGCAGAAAAAAAAACTCAATAAATTCCCCGCAAATCAAGAATCAAATGCGGGAAACAAAAGAAAAGACATGTTGGTTGCTTGGTGTCTTTTTCTTTAGGGAAGACACACCTTAACACGTTACAAATTTTAAACTGGAAAACTAAATGTACATTTGGAAAAATCATGTGAACGGTTAAGCTAAGACAAACACTAACACTAACAGAAACATAACGATGACGACAAAGCGACAAGAACTGATGACGATCGTCTTTATGATGATGATCATGCTGACGAAGGTGGTGATGGTGTGTCTGTCTCGATGGTTCTAAACATAAATTCCTTAAACTAAAACAACAGCAATACAAAAAACTAACTAAACCAAATAATTTTTTTTCTTTAGATTCTTTTTAATCTTTTAATCGCGCAGCGCAGCGCAGCATCACCAACATCAAACTTCAGCCCAAAAAGAGTCACATAGAAAACACAAAACTAAAACAACGACAACATTTTTCTTGTTGTTTTTTTTTAAGGAATAACCTGCAACAAGTAAAATTGTATTAAAACCGAAAAATAGAGGAGACACAATCGAATGGATCATTAAAACTTTTGAACGAGAATTCAGTCAGTCATTATGCCAAACACAAGATGGGGCATCGAGCACGAGATTGAGAGTGTTTTTGTTTCTTTCAACTGCACGCAGGAAATATCACGTGAGGGCGCAAAAAAAACTCGCTGTGATGTAAACGAGCATGAACAGAATTTTTGCGTGAAAGTTTCGAAGCCCCACAGGTAGCCACGGTTTATCCTTGAAATGCAGACTTTAATCGTGGGTGGCGTTCACTCCAGAACGAATCTGGCGAAGGCCCTCTTAAAACACTTCTTCAGTCGCAGAATAACCCTCCCTTACAAATGAGCAAACAGCCAAAAACTAATTCGAATTGGGTTGCCGATTATGAAAAGGATATATTAAAAATAATTGTCAAAAGGCGCGCGCCACGATCCCATCTCTAATACAAACTAATAAAGAAGAAAAAAAAGAGAAAAAAAGAAAAACCTTAACGTCTGTCTAGTCTGCGTGAAAAACTATGAAAGAAAATACCAAACATCAAAAACTGAGTAACAAACAAAACTCAAAGTAAAACGAAGTGAAAAAGGGATAAAACAATTTAATTTATATTTATATTTTTATACATTGTTTGCTGTCAATTGTTGTTGCTGTTGCAAATGGGTAGGGTCGTCTTCTGTGGCACAAACTTGACAAACAGTTTGCCGGTGCAGCTCATGACAAAACAAAACACTTAGATAATGAGAATGCAACAAAACTATTAAAATAAGAATACAAAAGAGTCACCTTTTAACCAGACAACGTGCGACATGATTCAATGAAGAAGAGTTTTTTTTTGTGCGATGTGTCTCATTGGCAAAAATGCATGTCACTGGCAAAATATTCGTTGCCCAACAAAATGTTTAAGGATATTTTATTTTTTCTTACAGGATTTTTTTTTGATGGGATGATCTTTTAGATATTAAATTTTTATTTTTATATTTTAGAGTTTTTTTTAAATAATAATCCTTGCAAATAAACGAAACGAAAAAAAGAAATAATAATGAATAAACTCGAAAGCACCCGCATCAATTCCTTGTTTAACTATTCGTTGAATACTAAGAAATTCAACTGCAAAACACAAAACCCAAATAAACATAAATGGAAAAAAGCGTGATCACAGCAGCCAATGACGCTGGAAGAGAACAAGAAAGTGATAATGAATGGAGTACCTCATCATCAGAGTTGAGAATTTCATAATGAAGGCTGCTTTTTTAAATCAGATAGAACTTACGAGAGGGTTACCTGCGCCCACTGTTTCACATTTATGACCCTCAGTACATTTTGGCAATTATCATGAATAGATTAATGCTACCAAATTATCCAGATTTAATTTGAAATACGCTCAACTTACAGACTACTTCGTGAATTTTCTGACGCACATAATCGTCCATCTGAGCAAGCCATCCGTCGAACCGTGGATAGATTTCATAACAGATACTCTGTTCAATGAAGCAATAACACCGACATGTCCAAAGAATGTGTCTACTGAAAAGAATATCGCCACTGTAAACGAAACTGTGTGTGGAAGAACATCCAAATTTATCGAGTTGTCGTTAGACTATCGCAATAATTTTGTGGTCTACGTAAAAAAATTTTGCGCAAAGATCTTGGCCTACAACTAGGGTGATCGATTATTCGTCATTTTCAAGAAACCGGTTTTCGAATAGCTCGAATATTTAAAATTTTGAAAACCCCGGTTACGGTTTTTAAAATTCAGGAAAAACCGCTCAACCGGTAAATTTTTTTTCTTTTGTAAATACTATAAAATAATATAAAAATTAAAGGTTAAGCATAAAAATTAGCTTCATATCGTTCATATCATAGAGTTTTTGATTGAATATGGTTCGTCAAACTACATTTTCACGGAAAATTTTTGACTCCTACGATCAAAAATAGACCCTTTGTCTCCGAAATTCAAAGGGAGTAAATACAAGTGCATGTATTTTTTTACACTCTTGTAAAAACGGGTGTTGAGTTGTAGTGGTCAACAGTAAATAAGTCTCTATATTACAAAAAAAATTAAAGAATTGCAAGGAATGCTCTTTTAATATTATTGACTTTATAACGTGCTTAGCATCTCCTTTGAATTAAACAAATGTGTAGTTACGTCGTTACTCGGCAAATTCCTTTGTTTCATTTAAGAAAGAGTAGATAATAAAATTCTCGCTTTTGGTGAATTTTCCAGTTCTGAGATATAATATTAAAATATTCTAACCTTTTAGGCGACGTTCATTTATTCGTTTTTGGTGTGCAATGGATGGTTTAACTCTATATAAATTATGAAGCAAAATGTCAACAAAAGTAAATAACGATTTTCAAATATGCAGTTTAATATCCATTGCACGCAACAAAGCCAACTTAATTCGCCCCGGCTACCACCTCATAAGATTATTTCGCCATATTCAGAAAACACTTAGAACTTCTACATTGAAAGAAAATACTAGAATAATCAACATAAACCGTTCGTCTCAGTTTTAATATAGTAAAAAGTAATTTTATTTGAAAAATATACAAATTGAAAAGTGTTCGTCGGCTGAGCCGGTTTTTTTATTAAAAAAAAATCAACATTTTGAAAAAAACCCACAACCGTGTTGCAGAAAAACCGGTTTTGAAAACCGGTTGAAAACCCGAGTCGATCACCCTACCTACAACCATTTCAAAAGATCCAGGTGGTTTGTGAAATATGTAGCATATGTGTATTTCTTTCGCCGATTGGGCTCTAGAGCAGTTGAAAACTGATCCCATCTCTGCGATGAGGTTTATTTTTGGCTTAACGGGGATTGATTAATAAACAAAATTCCCGCATATGGAATGAAACCGCTCCAACAAACGGACTCTACAGACTCTATTACATCGAGAAAAATTCAACTTATGGCGCGGTTTACATGGCATCATTGGATCTTGTTTCTTCAAAAATTAAAACGGCAGCTTGTGTTACGGTCAATGTAGATCGTTACCGCACTATGATCAATGATTTTTTTGTTAGCAAATATGGATGACATTGATCCGAGCGAGATGTGGTTGCAACAAGATGGCGTTGCATGAAGTATGGCGATTACATCCCATCGACTTAATGAAATCAAAGTTTACGGATAAGTTTAGGTTTAGAAAAATGGGTCTGTCAATTGTCCTCCAAGGCCGTGCGATTTGACACTTCTCGATTAATTCCTGTGGGGCCATGTAAAGGTCTGGCTTTTGCTGATAAGCCAGCAACAATTGACGCCTTGGAGGCGAACATTGTTCGTGTTATTTGCAACATACGGCCAGCAATGCTCAAAAAGGTGCACCAAAATTGCACGTCCAAAAGGCGCTTCATCTAGAACAGCCCCAATGACCAGATGCCCAAAAATCATTTTCAAATGTTAATGGCATGTGTTGATTTTGCGAATAAAAAAATTTGTTTGAATCAAATTAAATTTTTTGTATTATTTTTTAAAATTTATCAGGTTCCATCAGGCTCAAAACAACGCCTTTTATTTATAATATTAAAAATAGTGCTACTCATAGTCTAATTTATTAAATAATGCAATTAAATAGTTGACATTAGTACAACAAAACTGACGTAATTGAGTGTGCAGGAGTACAATTATTAGTTTGTAATTTAAAAAAAAATCCTTTTTCTCATCACAAGCCCATGAAGTTGTGTTAACTCTTAGATTTTAATTGAAGTATAACAACTGATAATGAAAACTTTTGCTGGGTTTTTGTTGTTGCTGCTCAGATTGTTGGGATTGTTTTATTTATTGTTGGTGCGACTGGCATGAAAATAATCAACCAATTATGCACTTGGCTGCAGCGTTAAGTCTGCTTAAACAATCCTTCTTTAACTTTCGACAATCTGGGTTTGACTCGGAAACAACAAGTTGGAATGAAAATAAATATAAAAAATAATAACAAATATGAAATGTTTTATTAGATATTCAAAAAAAAACTTAATGAATACGTTTTCATAAAAATTTTAAAAGTGTGTCAGAGTTGCTTTTGGCAAATATTTTTAAATTTTAGTCACTGGAAGAATTTAAAAAGAAGTTTCACTGTGTTTGCAAATTCTTTGGCAGGTTCGGTTCTGAATGCAAAAAAAAACTTTAATGCAACATTTTAAATGCTAAAGTAGAAGATGAATGGCAAAGCATTGATTTCAATTTTGAGCAGAATAAAATTAATTGTTTGCAAAAATAATAGAGACGAATTTTGATAATAAAATTCAAATAGTATACAAGTGTTTTTTGTTAAGTTAAAGACCAAACTGAACATGTTTAAAGAAAACCATACACTACTCCAGCATACTGGCATCAACAAGTGATGTTGAATCGTGCTCGAGACACATACCATACAAACATACTGGTGCAATATTAATTTCTTGAAAAACTTTTTACGGATGAGTTGTTGTAACTAGTGCGCACCGCATTTATTATTGATATTGTATTGAAACTACAAATTAATGAAAATGCTTATATTTTTATTAAAAATGTATTAGAAATGATTTGTTTTTTATCAGAAAGACTATAAAATACATATTTTGTTTTTTTTTTTTAAATTTATGAGTAGTTTATTCAATTAAATGTGTTTTATTCCGGATGTTTACTCTCGGAACACTTTTCCCAACTGAGCTAAATTCACCATACACAATAACACAAACTGACGCCATCAGCAAAATATCAAACTCTGTTTGACATCGCTACAGCAAACCGTTCCATCACAACAAACGCCCATACACGACCCAACGAAGGGGACCAACACTTGATTGCGCGTGCATGTGGAATCGTGTATGGGCCCCTTAACATTAACATGTTGAGCTAGGTACTCTGTTCATCATTTCGTGCGAAGTGCTGTCAAAAGTCCATATAAAAAAAATTCATGCAAAATAATTGCAAAATAATATGGCCGAAGTTGTACTCTGTTCATCTTGTGAAAACATACGAAATGTTTCTTGCAGCATTATTTTTTCAACCACAACATGTTTCTAGCAACATATTTTTCAACTGCGAAATAATGTAAGCACCACTATTTCGTGCGGAATTGCAAACAACAGATGATCAGATTTTACTTAGCATTAAATTTGATGCGCACAAATAACTAAAATAATGGAAAATAGTGTGAAAATAACATAAAATAAAGGTATGGTATTGAATGAGAACGTGTGTCTTCAAAGGGCTCCTCCGCAGCAGCTGCTATTTGCATTAATTGATACGTTGCTCTTAAAATTATTTTGTTCTCCATTTGTTTTCACATATGGTTTTTGTTTACATAACAAAAACAATGTTGCTTACTTAAAGGCAATAAAAACGTTAAATTTCTTCTAAATCGTAGTGTTGTCACCACTGGCTAATTGTGAAAATTTTCAAACGAAATAATCAAAGTTGCTCAACATTTTTCGCAAATTTGAACAGAGTACTTAGCTTTACACAAAAACAGCTGAGCTGCCAAAAATAATGTTGCCAAGAAGAAAGTTGTAAAAAAATTAAACTTTATTTTGTTTCAATCACTTGAGTGTGCATGAAAGTGGCTGGAAATCGAACGATTTCAAATGGCTCGATTTTTTATATAAAATTGTACTAAAAGCAAATTACTTATGCTTTTTTTATTGTTTTCGACGTTTAGAATATTTTATTCAAACTCTTAAAGTTCACTACATCATCCGATTTACAGCACAAATATTTGAAAATTATTCGTTATGCAAAATCGAGCGATTTGAAATCAATCGATTTCCATAAATTGTCTGAATATGTTAATAGAAATCGCTTAGTAAAATATTTTAAGCATACGACACACAATTGGCCGTGACCCTTAAGATTTACATTCGAGAATCCACTGAACTCACAGAGACCACTTGTAATTTTGTGTGTTTTTTTTTATAATTATTTTTGTTTATCAATTTGTAAAATGCGCATGAGTAATTTGAAATTTGTAAACATTAACGCTGTGAGTAGGCAGAGGCAAATGTTTAGATAAGTTGTAACAACTTATCAAAAAAAAATAAATTACAATAAACTCATTTACTTTTATTATTTATTATTGCTTTCATAAATATTATCAGACACGTATCTTATGAATCTTATCTGGCAGCGCACACTCAAATACACGAAAAAATATTTAAAAAAAAAAACAAATTTCGAGATCCACCTTTTGTATATTAAAACAACAGTATACTCTTCTGCTATACATATTTAGATAAAAAAGTTAATTACTAGAGATTAATTTTAAATACTATATTCGTTCTTATACAGGGTGTGCGCCGGGAAGGTATACTGCTTTGTTTTGCCGCCATTTTGGTAAACGTTAGTCTTGACACTTCATATTTGGCAGTCGTGAAGTAAACACGTGGCAAATTTATTATGGAAAAATATTCGATAAACCAACGTGTTTTAATCGTTAAAACATTTTATCAAAATCAATCATCGATTACTGTGACGATGAGAAAGTTACGTGAAATTTTTGGGAGATAGAACTTGCCAACAAAACGCACTATTTATGGTGTAATGAATGATTTCGAAGAAAAAGGGTGATGTAAGGTAGGTGATAGGCTAAAGCATGGACTACAACGTACTGCAAGATCGGTTGAAAATATTACTGCTGTTCAAGAAAGTGTTCAAAACAATATATCAACCTCAATTCGACGCCGTGCTCAGGAGCTTGGTCTTCAAAGAACAACTTTGGCCACAATTTTGCACAAGGATTTGCATTTGTTTCCATTTAAGATTCAGTTGCCACAAGAGCTTCTTCCACAAGACATTTACGCCAGCGTACAGATGTCAATAGGATGTTACAGCTCGCCCATGACAACCCCGATTTTCATGAAAAAATCATAATGAGTGACGAGGCCCATTTTCATTTGAATGGATACGTGAAGAATAAACAGAATAGTCGGTTCTGGGCAATGGAAACCCCTGAAATTATTCATCAGTCAACTTTGCATCCATTAAGAAAGTGACAGTCCGGCGTGCAATTTGGTCAGGAGGAATCATTGGATCTTTAAAAATGAAAACGGCGTAACGGTAACTGTGAATGGGGAGCGATATCGTGATATGATTGAAAACTTTTTAACGCCACAACTGCAGGCTTTGGGCTTTGATTAACATGTGGTATCAACAAGACGGTGCCACATCGCATACAGCCACGATTACAATGGAATTACTGCGAGACCACTTTCCACAACAAATTATTTCAACAAATGATGATGTTGATTGGCCTCCACGGTCGCCTGATTTGACAGCTCCGGACTACTTTTTTGGGGGATTTCTGAAAAGCAAGGTTTATGCAAACAAACCAGAAACGCTTGAGAGCAACTCAAACAAAATATTCGTGATGAAATTAATGAAATACCGCGTGAAATGTGTGAGAATGTAATGAAAAATGTGCTCAAAAGGGCTCGCATTTGTGAGGCTAACGGAGGCGGACATTTATCTGATTTTGTATTTCATACATGCAATTACCGACATTAAATAAAACATTTATCAATATAAGATCCATTCTGTTTCATTTAATCAAAAATTATAAACAAACAAAGTAGTATACCTTCCCGGCGGACACCCTGTATTTCTCAAATACAACATAAACAATTTTTTAGTTTGCTTAAAATTTGGCTAAGAAATAGGTAGCAGCCAGTTGAAAGAACAAGTGATTGCCAGCCCGTGTCATTAAAAATAAGAACTAAATGAGAAGTTTTTAGAATTTCTTCTTAATTATATTAATCTAGTAATTCTCGAATTCCAATAGAAACTTAAGCCAAACTTAATGCCACCAAATTTTAAACAAATCGCTTTTTTAGATAAATTGTAATAACAAACGATAGCGATTATATAATATGATCTTGATCTTGATCATATCTTATCTTTTTTAAATTATACGCATTTTAATTACACAAAATTTACATTCTAAATTTTAGTATAAATAAAACTACATGAAATAGTTAAAACATTTAAAAAACATGAAATTGACATTGAATTTCATCCTGAGGATGTTACACAAAGGAGTAAAGAAATATTGATAATAAATTCGGATGTTTTTTTTTTATATAAAAGTGAAAATCAGTTAGAAAATTCCATAAATATAACAGGAAAAGGTCGAAAAATTAGTTATTAATAACTAAAAAATAAAAAAACTACTCGTACAAATATCCTTTTATATCACGAAGTACAAAATTATAAAATATTTTATTGACTTAAATTTTTATTTTTATTTAAATTAATTATTTTTTTTTTGCAATGGAACACAATCGGAATTCAAAATAAAATAAGCGCAAAAATTTCAACTAATATTTTTCTACTTCGCGCATAAACATTTTGTTTTTCTTTGTATTTTTCCAGGGATCTTTCGCTTGAGAATTTGCAATATTTGCACTCCACGCAGGCGTTGGCCGATTTGGCCCACTTTATACGCACTCAACGCAAGACCGATTCACGCTTGGCCCACTCTAAAGTTATAATGGCTGGCTGCTCTTATGCAGGCAACTTGGCAGTATGGTTCGGCAAATTGTATCCGGACTTGGTTGATGGCATTTGGGCCACTGGTGCACCAATATTGGCTCAACTTGATTTCAAAGAGTTCCATAAAATCACAGGAAATAATTTGCTGCAATTGAGCTCTCAGGAATGCTACAATCGTATCAAAAATGGTATTGCTCAACTAGAAGCCCTTTTTGAGGGTGAAGACGCAGAGCAAGCTAAATACCTGCTGAAATGTTGCGATGATTTTGATTCTACAAATTCTCTTCATTTGTGATCTTTGTTTGATCTCATCTCAAATAAATTCTGTACGTCGGCGTATAAACTTTCGTAAGTTTTGTAGAATTAAATTAAAAAAAAAATTAAATGAAATAATCATGAAGGGCTCTATTTTGTTAAACGCAATTATGCAAAGCGTTGAAAAATTGCGAAATTTTGCAACGCTTAGCAAAGAAAGACAGTGTTTTCAATAAGAAAACTGAAACTTTAGAATTATGCGACAACTTAATGAGTTTCAAGGATGATTTGACTGCTGTAAACACAATCTATGTCAATAAGACCTTAAATAGCGAGGACTGCATTCACACACCCTACACGAAAGATGTGCAAAAATGTCGAGATACCTCCTATGATTTCGGATTTTGTAAGTAAACACGATTGCTACGTCATGCAATGTAAAATCAAACTCTATTCAATTCTTTAGTACGTCCTTGGCTCTACCAAACTTGTAATGAGTTTGGTTGGTTTCAAACCTCTACCTCCAAAAAACAACCTTTCGGCTCTTTATTCCCTGTGGATTTTTCGTTAGAATCGTGCAGGACTATTTTTAGTGATACATACACTAAAGACAAAATGATTCAATTGATTGCTAAAACTAATAGAGTCTTTGGTGGCAAAAATCCGAATGTGCAAAATGTCTATATGAGTTACAGTAGCTTGGATCCTTGGAGTGTACTGGGCCAGGATGTTGCACAAGGTGCCTCTGTGGTAGCCGGAGCCTACCATTGTGCCGACTTAGGTTCCATTACTGATGGTGACAGTTCTGCATTGCGTGCCTCCAAAGAACGTTTAATCCGATCGGTACGCAAGTGGTTGGCTTAATTTATAATTTTTTTATATTTTTGTATATTTAAAATAGAAACGGATAAGAAAAATAGTTCTTGAATTTAATTATTTAAGATATTTTTTTATTTGTGAAACAACAAGAAAAAGCGGAAAAACTACTTTTCAGTGAATTCCAAACTAAGCAGAGATATTTTTAATGTTATAAAATAAATAATTAGAAATAATAAAGCGGCAGCTATTTAGGATATGTAACAAAATGAAAACATAAACGCTGATTAGTGGTGCAGCGGTCTTCGAAAACAGCATGGTAGCCTCAACTTATCGTAACAAAATTAATTTTATGCTATCCGTTTTGCTCCTGACAATAAAATACTATTTTAGGTATAAAATAAAAAAATTATTTCACTTACTTTGCAATTTATTTCTTTTACGTTTACAGCTGAGATACACATGTTGCCCTCCTTTACGTACGACACACTGTAAAACCAAAAAAAGAAAAAGGGTTCATTAAATATTAAATATTAAGTTCTTGTGTGATAAGAAATTTTTCAAAACTAACTATATTGAATATTTATAATATTTGTACATATTTAGCTAATCGTTAAATAACAACAATAACAACAATAATGAAATTTTTTTTCTAAACGAGCCATCAACTTTCTTTTGATCTTCGCTGTTGATCAAACAAGCAAGAACAAGAATTTCGAATGTCTATAAAGTGAAGACCAAACGAAAAAAGAAACAAATATTTATTATTCATTACCAGCCAGTCAAGTGAAGAAAAATTTAGAAAAGTAACCTTCTGGTAAAAAGCCCCAAAATAAAAAATAAAAAAATGAACTGCGAACAAACACCTCGTAAATAAAACAAATACCCAATTCACAACTAAATAAAATGAAATGAACTTAATGGACAGATGGACACACAATTACTAAATAAACCTCAAATTAAAACCAATAATAAAGTAAACATAATACTCACGCAGGCAGACATTCACTAATGCCATAAATTAAAGTGAGCGTCAAAATAATAGAGACACTTTCTTTTGTTGAGATACTTTTGACAACTTTTGAAAATAGAGTTCACGCAAACGTACTGTTCTGTTACGAATCGGTTGTTTTGTTTCTATTCAATTGAAAAAGTGTATGTGTGGTTTGTTGTTACTTTTTCGTTCTGTTCTGTTGCGGACTATTCTGCAGAAAATAGAATACAACGTTAAGTGACAGTTTGTTTTGATATAAAATATTAAAAATTTTTTGTTAAGTAAGAAATTTTAGTTGCAATTCAAGATATTGTAAATATTTAAATATTTTTACAATTAAAAAATAATGGAAGATTAAAAGCTAATTATTTTAGTGGAAGAGAGTGATATATTGTATAAGAAATTCAACAAATTCTACAGATTGCCAGAAAAAAAAAGGGCCGTATGGTCACAAATTTCTAAGGAAATGTGTTTACAGGACTTTTATTGACAGTCTTTCCTCAGGAGATATGCGCTGGCCAGGCCAGTAAAAGCTCGTAAGCATCCTTTGTCATTCGTGTGTGTAGAAAAAAATGTTCGTCATCCATATCCTTAATCCTTTTAAACACTTTCTGGTAGCATCCTGATGATAACCAGTCATTGTTAGCAGGTCTGGCGTACCACCTCCGCTGACGACGCTTCTTCCGAGACACTTAATTGTTTGGTACATTTTGCATACATTTATAAAATTCATTCCCACAATAAAATCGTTCACATCCGAAAAGAACGACACAGAACGGCAACGAAAATTAAAAACTAATGAGGCCTTTAGTCTGCAGCCACACGTTCAATTACAAAGCAATTTTATTTTTTACGATGTCATTGTCAACAAAACAGCTTCAAATGCATGTCGCACAACATCATTACACTTATTACTTTTATTCTCAAATAAATTAAATTATATGATTTTAATTAGTAGTTTTAAATTGTGACAGAAAAATTACAAATTGAACATAAAATTTAAAAAGTTTGATTGTGTTAGTAAAAAAAAGTGTGAGTGTATTTCAATTGAAAGGAATTGAAAAGCAAAAATGGAACGTGCGGCCCTCATGTTAATAACAGGTACTTTTTATAAACAGGAGTTTTTTTTATAAAAGTACAGTAGTTTTCCGATTTAACGAACCTAATGGCTGTCAGGTCTGTTCCTTAAAGCGAACTGTTCGTTACATCCATCTACAAAAGTAGTGAAAGTGAAATATGAAAAGTAAACTTTTCAATTTTGATGTTCTGGAAAAGTAGAGTATTTTTGTATTAAATATTGAAATTGAAATGTAAAATGCAATGCAGAACATAAAAAATTTAAACTGAAGTGAATTCAATTGAATTCCACTTAAAAGCGGAATGTAGAACATACCGGATAGTAATTTAAAATAAATATTTATTTAAAAATATTTTTATGGAAAGGATAAATTCATAAAAACACTGTTGTACAAAAATAGTTTATATAAAAAATTGTTTGAGCACGGTCTGTTTTTTTTGGCAGGGATATCTTTTTTTAATGGCATCTTCTTGAAGCTCTATCAAAACTATTAAAGCTCTTCATCATTTTCGTTTTGTTCTACATTTGTTCGTTAAAACGAGTACAAAGTAAAAGTTTTGTTTGCATTATATGGTACTTGAGAATAGAAATTAAAATTTGAGTGTTCATTAAATGAGATGTTCATTAAATCGAATGTTCATTAAATCGGAAAACTACTGTATTTTTTTTTGTAAAAGGTACGTTTTTATAAGAGGTAATTTTTTATAAGAGGCACTTTTTTATAAAAGGCACTTTTTTATAAAAGGCACTTTTTTATAAAAGGCACTTTTTATAAAAGGTATTTTTTTATAAATAGCTATTTTTCATAAAAGGTACCTTTTCATAAATGGTACTTTTACATAAAAAATACTTTTTCATAAAAGGTACTTTTTCATAAAATGTACTTTTTCATAAAAGATACTTTTTCATAAAAGGTAATTTTTCATAAAAGTTATTTTTTTTTTATAAAATTTACTTTTTTATAAAAGTTAATTTTTTTATAAAATTTCCTTTTTTTTAAAAGGTACTTTTTTAAAAAAGGACTTTTTTATAATATGCTGTTTGAAAAAGTTTTTTTTATGAAAGCCACGTTAAAAAATTTAGCTTGCACAAAACAATGAGTGTTTTGTTTACCTTATCACTTTGACGCGCACTTTAGTTAAGTCAATTAAAAAGCATTTTAAAATAATTTTTCTTTAAATCTTCAAAACGATATTGTTGTTGCCTAAATCAATTTTCATTTTGTTTAAATATTTAACTCCAATAACAACAACAAGATATCTAACACTTTTTAAATCTAGTTGAAGAAAAGTTAAGCCTCAAGATCATTAGCCGCGGCGTCTCATTAAATAAAATTGTTTTTTTTACAACAACAATTTTGAACTGTTGTTTTAACAACAATTTATTTACGACAATCATATTGAGGAGGTGTGAAAAAGATGAAATATGTGTGTATTTTCCCCAGCTGCTTGTTTAAAGAAGAATTTCTTTTTTTTCTGCTTTAAATGTGACAGACTGATCAATAAAATTTATAATTGAAAATTTCTCATAATTTATATTTTTCTCATATTTTATATATTTCTGTGAAATAAATAATAAATCTAAACAGCGGTTATTGGCTTTCAATATTTGAATTTAGTATGAACGTTTCCGCGTTAACAATAAAAATCTATTTCAACAATCAAAATCAAAGGGAGATATTTTATTTTTGAATGCAATACAATAATCTACTGGTTTTTTTAAGTTTTAAATTACCTGCTCTATCGCCGAATTTTATTCGGTTCTAAAGTGGGTTTAGTTTCGTAAATAGCTTCTCCATAAAATGAGAATTATTTTTTTATTTTTTAATTCAAAGAAAACATTTGAATGCGTAATTCATGTATCCGTATGCTCCATAAGGGGTCAACTGTAGTCCAGAAATAATCCAAATATATGCGATAGTTTATGACTGCGATTTCTTTGCTCTGAACTGTGCAGGTAAAGTTTGCATTACATCGGACTAACTCAAAAACTAATCCATGTCATGGCTACATGCAGCACACAAAAGCAGTGAATTTCATTATTTTTCAATTTCTCAAACAAACAAAGGACACTGCTGCACGTTCAGTATACTCGTATATTTTGATATTTGTGTGATTCCAAAATATTTACCCTTATTCCAGTTGTCAACATCGACGTCACGTCAATACACTGGCACAAAATTGGGGCTTTTCTATTCGCTCTCGAGAACAATTTTGTGCTACTGAAAGTCTATTTCTGTTCTCTAAGGTGTAGTAAATAACATGAGCATGTCAATAGTATTCAGTTGTTTTCGACAACGGGTAGAAAAGCCCGAATTTTTTGGCATTGTATTGATGTGACGTCGACAACTGGAATAAGGATGATTAAGTGATCCATCAGTACTTGCGTTAATACTGCATTCTAGACGTTAAATAAATATCGCGATACTGGATCGCAGTCAATATATATTGAACGTGTAGCAATGCCCAAAAATATAATTATTCAAATTCATTATTTTTCCTTTTCGTTATTATTTTTTCAATTATTGCAAATATTAATGTGAAAACAAATTAATGTAAATGTATAAAATCAATAAGCAAACACGTCTTCCGATTATATTATACAGCCGAATTTGACAAACGGATATCATTTCATAGATATTTATTCACAAATGTGCACAATCTTTAGATTGCTCAAATCTGTTCAGTATTTTCGGAGCTATAAGCATTTAAAATTGATACTAATCCATGCTTACTTATTACAAATGCATGTATCCGCTTCAAGTTGAAAAATAATCAAAGTGTGAATGTGTGTGTGTGTTCAACTTGCTTTAGCAAAGAAATGAGGCAGAGCTTTTTCTAGAAGTATTTTGTAATAAGAGAGAGCTACATATGTAAGTAAGAGAGCTAATAAGTTTTAAGTTGTTTATTTAGAATGTTTTTTGTTTTTATATTTTATCGTATGTATTTATGTAAATGCTTATGGCCTTATTCACAAACGAATAATAAAGTTAATGTGTGTTTTAAAACCGGGTTTCCCATGTAAGAATCCAACATTAAACCTACAATAACTTTATTAATCGTTTCTGAATAAGGCCATTAATATTTAATATTTAATAAGGGAATATCGTTGTTTGCGTCGGTCATAGGAAATACTAGTAACCATTAAAATGTAATCAAAATTCGACAATTCACTTTGCTAAGCAGCCGCCGAAGTGATTGTACTTAAATAAATATACTTTTGTTGTTCGCGTGTGTTACTTTAAATTAATTTTGATGTTTAAAAACTTTATTTCTACTCAATTTCTACACTAAATTAAAAATTATTCGTTTTACTTTTATTTTTTTATTTATTTATTAGGTCAATAGATTCTACACAATTACTGACTAATTATGAATAACAAATGTAGAGCTATTTATATATAAAAATAATTGGTTCAACAATTTAGATATAAAGTAAGATTTCTCTTCAGTACGTCATGACTCTCAGATAAGTCCATAATATGGTAGCATTTATTGAAGTTAACACATGCGCGACGAAGAGAATCATTATTCGCATATACAGAACTGTAGTATTTTAATGCCAAGAGTTCAAAATTGCGGGTAGGTCTTACAGGAACATTGAAGTTTAGTTAACTAAATAGGAACTCTGAATCAACATCACCACGAATCAGACCCAGAACAAATAAAGCACTCACACTATGGTACGGCGGCAAGACATACGAATTCCAACCAAGACCACGGAGACACAAAATTAAATATTGTTTTTGTACCGATGAAATACTATTAATATGGATAGAATAACAAGGATCCCAAACAATTAATCCATACTCAAGAATTGGTCGAACAAGAGAAGTATATAAAAGTTTTGTAATATAAGGATCTAGAAATTCCTTTGACCAGGGTTTCATGAATCGAAGGACCCCATAGGCTTTATTTAGCATTATAGAGATGTGATCACGAAAGTTGAGCCTATGATCCAACAGTATGCCAAGATCCAATATGGGTCGAACTTTATTTAAAATAACAGTATCAACATAATAAGAAGTCACGATCGGATTGTGTCTGAAAAATGACATGTGTTTGAATTTCAAGATATTTAACTCCAATAAATTAAATCTGCACCATTGATGAACATTCCGAAACTCGGTTCTTAATAACGTATGTCCATTAATATCGTTAAAAGAGTTAAAAATTTTAACATCATCAGCGTACATCAGTACTTTAGAATGCAAAACAACAGTAGGAAGATCATTGATGAATAAAATGAATAGCATTTGACTGACTGCCTTGAGGGACACCAGATTGTACTTGAATGATTTTTGATATAACATTCCCAAATTTGACCTGTTGAGTTCTTTGTGATAGATAAGAGTTCAACCATTTTAGAGCGGAGTAACTGAAGTCCATAACTGATAATTTGTGCCATAAAAGATTGTGGTCAACTTTATCGAACGCCTTACAAAAATCGGTGTATATCACATCAGTTTGCATTTTATTTGAAAAATCTTCATTGACAATAGTAGTCAGTTCCAAAACATTATTTGAAGTTGAGCGAGACTTAGGAAAACCATGTTGACATGGTGATTGAAGGGAAGAAATTTGATGATATAGTTAAACAGTAAGAATTTTTTCAAGGAGTTCTGGAATTGCATTAATTTTAGCGATACCTCTGTAATAAGATACATCAGTTTTACTGCCGTTTTTGAATAAAGGAATTATATACGATTTTTTCCATACTGGTGGCAGATAACACGATTCAATAGATTTTTTATATAATGCAGTAAGAGGCGCGGACAGTGATACTGCGCAGTTTCTAAGGATACAGCTTCGAATAACATCGGGGCCCGGGAAATTACTCGATTTAACATCGACCCCGTTTACAGAACAGGGAAGCATGACATTTGTTTTTTTTCAGATAACCTTTGCTAAGATCTCCCCCGGAATCGTCTAAAATTATTTTTATAAATTGCACATTAATTTAAGCAATTTCTTTCTTTCATTATTTTTCAATTCGCACAAGATTCACTTTTTAATATCACTTCATTTTTTAACAAATAATTTCAAATTATTCAATAAGAAGAGACGATAATTTGTGATAATCATCGTGATTATTAACTTATTTTAAGGTTGGGCATTTCAGCTTTTAATTCAATCGATATGAAGATTTCCAAAAATCAATACTGCTGAACACCCAGACAAATCGAAAAGAAAAATATAAACGATTTTCCACTCATTGTTTGATTTTTTTAACTGCATGCAGAACTACATATTTACAAAAATGTTTATTTGATTATTTAAGGTACGAACGAGTGAGTGAGTGAGTGAGTGAGTGAGTGAGTGAGTGAGTGAGTACTTGTTGCATATGGGTGTTAAACAACCAAACCTTTTTTCGCTAATTATATTTAACTTTGGCTTTGGCAGCTTGTTTCAACTTCTTCAACCCAACAACCAGCCATCCATTTATGCAGCAGTCAACATGCCACATTAACAAATTTGGAAAAAAATGTGCAATCAAAGAAAAAATAAATAAAAACAAAAAAACAATGTGAGGAAAAAATTAACAAACAAGTTACAAATTTGATTAAAAAACAGAGTTTTGTAAAAATGTTTGAAAAAAAAAGAAATCAAGAGAGATTCCACCATCAACAAGTGATATTTGCATAACCTCAATTAAGTTTTCCAACGGAAAATAAAAGTTGTTTTTTTTCTTCAAATGTAAGACCCCAAAAAAACTAATTTGTTTAAGTCAAACTTAAAGAAAAAGAACTGTGAAAATTACTTGCAGACAAAAAAGCATTTTTAAAATGTTTATCCAAAGTAGAGTTGAGGGGGGGTGAGTTGTTTCAGCTCGTGCATAATTATTAACAAAAAAAACAATCTTGCATTTTAACTCATATCAATGCGAACTACTACGAGTTCAGTTGCAACGTGCATCCAAAGTACAACTATGTACCTGCATGTGATTAACAACGGCGATGAATATTAATAAGTTTATGTTTTTTTTAGCTTAACTTTATCCTAAATATTTATTAACAACTTGGTTATAATTTTGGTTGAGGAGAAATGTTCGTCCTACGAGTTGATAAGCATGTGTTTAGCATGAAATAGAGTATGCAACATTTATTTGGGGTGCTTTTTTCTTTTTGGAAATTTCTGCCGACAGCCGATTTATTAGCTCTCATTTGTTTGTAGGGCCAGATTAGGTTATTGGAGTATCCACCATTTAAGTGGTGGTTCACTTGGGTCCTTCAATTCGGTTACGTTGTGATAGCATACAGCTGTCGAACCGTCTCATCAAACCATTATTTCTTTCTTTCACACATAGGCGGATGGTCTGATTATCTGATACCTGCCGGACCATATAATCCGGCAAAATACCAGAGCCAAGTATCCTACTCTTTGCACTTGCTAGCGCCGGTCTTTGGCATAGAAGTTGAAGCACAGTTTCCTCTTTCTCTTCATCCTTACAAATCCTTTAATAGTCGTTGTAGCTTTGACCCATTTTCCTGGGATGGGTCCCGATATTCCAGTGCCAAGTTAGCATTGCTACTAATAGTCTTATCTGAACTTTCTCGAACCTGGGTAGATCACGCGTTCTGCCAAGGTCGTAATGTGGCCACATTGAGCCATTTCTACGGGGATTAAAGGAGTAAAAACAGGTGAACAATATTTCAAATATTTTTTAAATTTACTTTTTCTTATTATCTTTTTTATACATACGAGGGCGGATTGATATTGAAGCTACCTAAGGAAGAAAAAAACATTTTTTTTTTCAAAATCCATTTATTTCTCAACATCGTCTCCATTTAGCTCAATACACTTAGTAAAACGATATTTCAACTTTTTTATACCATCTGAATAATACGATTTCGGGAAACCCTCAAAATACGCGTTAGTTTCGGTAATCACTTCTTCGTTTGAGATGAATATTTTTCCTTCGAGGCATTTTTTCAAGTTTGGAAACAGGAAAAAGTCACTAGGAGCTAAATCTGGACTACAAGGTGGATGGATGATCAACCAATTGGAAGTGTATTTCATGTAATTTTAGCATTGTATCTCATGCTGTGTGAACCGGTGCGATGTCTTAAAGAAAGAACACTTTTTTCTTCTTTAAATGCGGTCGTTTTTTCTTGATTGCATCCATCAATTGATCCAATAATGCACGATAATAATTTCCTGTGATTGCGGATCCTTTTTCAAGATAATCGATGAGCAATATTCCGTGTTCAACCCAAAATACAGTGGCCATAACCTTGACAGCCGATTTCACTGTCTTTGACTTCTTCGGAGCACTTCCTCCAGCTTCCAACCTCCAGTTTCGGTTGATTTTTGGTTTCAGGTGTGTAGTGGTGGACCCACGTTCCATCAACAGTTATTAATCGACGGCAAAAATAAACAGGATTACGCTTTATCATGTCCAAACATCGCTGTGAAGTGGTCTATCGAACTCGTTTTTGTTCGACACTGAGCAAACGCGGCATCCATCTTGCCGATAGCTTTTTCAAATGCAAATGTTGATGCAAAATGTTGAACACACGATCATATAATATGTTTACCATTTCAACAATCTCACGTAACTTGACTCGGCGATCATTCATAACGATATCGAGGATTTTCTTGATATTTTCTTTAGTAACCACCTCTTTTGGCCTTCCTGTTGATGGTATTGTTGCAGTGCTCGTTCGGCCGCGTTTAAATTTAGCAATCCAATATTTTACCCTGTAATCTGACGGAGCAGACTCACCGTAGTGTTTATCGAGCTTTTCTTTTGTATCTCTTTGCCGTTTTCCCCTTCAAATAATAGTGTTTAATCACTTCACGAAATTCACTTTTTTCCATTTTTCAAGAAACACAAAAGTTGCATACTTCAAACGACTACAACAAATAAACTAATCGATGAATTTGGGTGAAATTTTAACAGCTGACGTTTGACAGATCGCAATTTCTAAAAGAAGTTTTTGTGTTTGTGCTGCCATCTAGCACTATGTAACTTCAATATCAATCCTCCCTCGTACATACGCGCATATAATTTATTTTTAAATTAAAAGGTTTTTCCGCTAACAAAGTACCAGGAGGGTTACTCTCTATTGCGATGCGAAAAAAATTATACAAAATAAAACTATTTTGACATTAAAATTGATATCGCATCACAATAGAGAGTAACCCCCCAGGTATACGGCTACTATAACATAAAATAATATGGACTTGACTACCGCATCAATCGAAAGCACACATTCGAAAAATTGTGAACGTTCAGCGAACACTCTCAATAGTTTCCCGACTATTGTGACAATATTTTGCAAAAACTTTCATTGCCAACCTGAAAGTAGGGTGAAGTTTAATTTTTTACTACGAATTTCCTTTTGCCATCTTAATTTATTCACATAATTTTTTAAATCATCTTTATATATTTTGTTTAGCAGTTTTGTATATGACCCTTGGCGGCAAGTTAACGCCCGCCCGGCCCGGCCCGTCTGCCAGCAAATAATAAAAATTAAAACACTAAGGGCTGTCATTACAACTTGTCTTTAGTTAAAGGCAGGATTTTGTCGGACCAATAAATGACCATGCACTATAAAAACTTCATTTATTGTTTTTTTTTATTTGGTCGAAATTCTACCGCCAGTTTAAACGTATACCTGTTTTAGTTGCATTCATTTAAAGGGAAAACACTACCTAACTTACTCCTTTCCCCATGGCAAAAAGCAATAATCGAAATAAAATTGCATACAAACACGCACATTTATAAAAAAATCTTAATACTTACATATATACATATGTATGTATGTAGGTACTCTTCAACACTCTCATTGCTCTGCTTATGTTTTTACTTGAACCAATACTTGCATAAGTGAATGCGTGTACGTGTGTATTTTTAGCATTTGTAGAGGTGTCAACTTTATGCGCCTTTTATACCTTTAATAGTGAACCGATTTAAATAATATAAAGTCGGGTCACTAAAGCTCAACAATGTTTACCATCTGGTGAAAGAATGAATAAAATCGGTTGGCAAGCCGAAGGAGAAAAAGGGATCTAAAAATTTGTCCTTGCCTATTTATATATAGATTAGTATTAATAACAATAAAACATTTTTGTTGTCATAATGCAGAGCTTTTTAACGGGTAAACAAAATCCAGCTTTTAACTAAAGACAAGTTGTAATAATTTTTTTTACAAAACTATTATACTTCAGTTACTAAAAAATATAACCTAAAGATAATAAAGGAATCGTACTCTAATCTGCGCTATTAAAAATTCTTATATGTACTTTCTCTATAATTATAAAAACATAAAAAGACTTTGATCACAATTTTAAAAGTAAAAAAATTGCATTTTTCATGAAAAAAGATATCGAGGCAATCTCAAGTAATAAGTTTACCAAACTTTCTAAGAAATTTAGATTTTTTCTGAATTAAAATTATTCTGATTTATTCGACGTTTTTATTTAATTTTATTAAATAATTTATTCAAGCTTTAGGTTTAGAAAATAAATATAAATGATTTATTTAATCCGATATTTCGCTTTCTCAATGGATCATAAAATTTTGTATAGATGACTCTATTTATTTTCAATATGATAATAGAATATTTTCTCAACGAAAAGGTCTTCCTATGGGATCTTCAGCTTCACCAGTTGTAGCCGACATTGTCATGGAGGAACTTCTTGATAAATGCATTAGGAGATTAAATTGCAAACCAAAGGTTATAACAAAATATGTGGATGATTTATTTTGTATTATTTCAGGGTTTTTACTAAACTTTAAACTTTCCAATTTTTGAGGTAATTTCCCTTTATTGATAGTTTATGGATTTTTTTTTGTAAATTTTTGTTGAAATTTCGATTTTTTTTATTAAACTTAATTTACTAATGAATTTCCATTTATTTCGATTTTATGCGCAATTGCGATTTCTGTGTCAAATTTAGATTTTGCTTTAAAATATTTTAAAGAAGTCAAATACATACAAAAGGATCGCATTTCTTGTTATAAAGCTAAACAGGCTAAATTGAAATTTATATTCGTTACCATATTTAAATAAATAAAAAAAAAAGTGAAAACCGGCAAAACTGTCAAACTTATCTTTACAGAACTTTTTAAGCACAAGTTGTTTGGTGAATAAGTTTAAGCAAACAAGCAAAAAAATGTAATTTAACAAGTCTCTTTTTTCTCTGCCATCCATCGAGCGCAAAACAACATCTTCTCATTAAATGAAATTACAGTCATTTGATGTCATCTTAAAGGTCCCAAAAAGGAAGGAAGAGTTCCAGTGACCCAGTCTTTAATGTTGCATTGTTGTGCAATTAAGAATATGTGTGTGTGTGTGTTTGTTTGGGAGAGACTTCAAGTCAACTAGAAGATTTATATCCGTCTAACACAAAAATAGTTATTTTTATTTTTTTGTATTTATTTATCTAAACTTAAAATCAATTACAATTACGAGTCACCAGTACAAGAATGACAAAAGCGAATACCAACAGGTGTAGGTTTTCTTTTCTAATTTATAGACCAATAAATTGAATTTTTTTATTCTTTCTTTGTTTTGCAATTTGGTTTCATCCAAATGTGCGCTGCAAAACATTGTAGCAGCCATACAATCACGTTTCCAATTGTTACCCATAAATCTTTGAATTATTGGCTAAAACAAGTCGACAAAAAAGGTTAACTATTATTTATCTTATTAATTGAGAGATCAATTTATAAGGTGGTAAAATAATTTGTACAAAAATTTGTTCGACAAAAAGAAAAACAAAAGGAAAAAAGGAAAAAAATGAAAACCTAAACTTCAGCCAAGGAGACCTTAAACGAACGAACAGCGATCATTGAAAATAATAATAATGAGGTAAAATGGAAATAAATAGGAAAACTTGAGAAGATTTTACAGATTTGCTTTAAAAAAGAATCTCCCAGCACTTGTTAAATTTTGTCCAGCTTTTGCTTTAGAATTTTGGCCACAAACAATGCAAAGTGTTTGGAAAATCAATCGCTTTGAACACCAAAAGTAATCAAATAACACAAAATTTATTTAGTAGAAAAAAAAAAACAGTTTTTTATTTCCTAAATGTCAACATTGCTGTTGAAATGATACTTCGTTGTTTTAGGTGCATTTGGAACGTTTTTTCCTTTTGTATTCCCCACTAAAACACAACATACAGTAGGAAACAGTTCAATCGGCAAACACCCTACACAAAGTGGGTTAATAAACAACAACTTATTTGTGGAATTTTCTTTATCTTCGAAAGAAGAAAGAAGTTGCCAATGTTAAAAAAAATATACAATTATTGAGAGAGAACGGTACCTCATGCTTTATTCCATCCATTCCACTCTATCGCTAAAGAAAGCAACTGACAAAACGTTGAGAAAAAATATGAAATAAATGTAAATTTTTTTTATATAAAAAATATTTAAAAAGTATAAGATGTTATAAAAACAGTGTGAGTCATAAATTGGTTAGGTCAATTTTATTTTCGTATGCTAAAGCCTATTTTGTGGAATTATAAAGGTTTCTCGCTTGGCATATTTGTTGAGGAAGTATAAGGCGTTTAGAAACCAATACAGAACTTTAAATTTTTGTTTCCATTATTTTAATTAACATTTTAACTAGAGATGGGTACCGCTCACGTGATTAGCGTGAATCATGCGTGATCATGATGTGAATGAATGAATTAGTCAAAGTAGCAGTATAAGTCCGAGTTTCGACTAGCGAACATTTGGAAGAAAAACATCTGCAATTCTTTTTCCTTTTTTCATTCGCGTGCACACAGACGAACAAGATCTAGAAATTTAAAGTTTTTGGAAAAAAGTTAAAGATCTTCCAGTTCTGCAAAAATTGGCTAAACAAATACTGTGTGTACCATCCAGCTCAGTTACAAGTGAAAGAGTTTTTCCAACGTAGGGAAGAATACTTGAAGAGAAAGTTTATATTTTCTTTAAGAATTTTCAATTGTATTCAATTTTAACTACAAAATTTGATATCACATGATACATATCGTCATATGAATTCATAAAAGCCCTAAGTTACATTGAAAAAATTTTAGACGACAAGCAAAAAAATCTCTAATATAAATATTTAAGCAATATTTTACAACTTTTTTTTTAGTTTAAGTTTATTTCTTATTGACGAATTAGTACAATTTTAATAAATGAAATTTTCCAGGGACATGCATTTTGATATTGTGGATGGAAATATACCAAGAAGTCGTTTTTGAATTTTTTGTAACTTAGGGCTTTATTGAAATCATATGACGAAATGTTCATACATACATATGTGTAAATCCTGCGTGAGAACACTACATTCGTACGCGTTTTCACATTAATGTATAAAAATTTTTTGGTCTTTCAAAAGAGGTACCTTCAACTTATGCATGGTGTTTCGAATGACATAAAAAATAATTTTTTAGCAGGTATTTGTTGCGAAAAAATTGATCTCAAGGTTTTGTGCCGCACGCTCCAAAAAACGGAAGTAACTTTGAAACTCAAAGTGTGTTTATGTAGTTTTCTGCAAATTTTGCACAAAATATAGTTCCTTAAAGAAAGATAAAATATAAGAGAATTCTAAAATAACTTAGTATTTGCAGGCAAAAAATTTTGTGGTTTTTTGTCAGAAGACATGAACCCTTTCTGACGCACACTACGTGACACACGTTATATTTAGTCTATTATATTTCTATTTTGAAATTTTATACCTAATTTCAATGTTTCCAAAATAGTTAAAAAAAATTGTATTGATCGGGCCTTCTTCATTAACACTAAAGTAATGATATGAATATATAAAAAGTGTTAATTTCTGGTATGAAATTGGAAGATCTCAGGTAGGGCGGGATTTGGTAATAATTTGTGCCCTAATGATCAACGAAATACATTTATTTTATTTATAAAATTATATATCTAGTCTAATATTCCATAAAAAAAAAATAAAAAATAAGTTGGATCACTTTCAAAAAATTTTGTTTGGTGGACTGTTTCCGGGACTTATCCATACAAGTATATTTCTCAGTTAAACATAATTTTATTGCAGAATTTTCTAATTGCATATTAAATTTTTCTATTTGCATTCAGAAACTTTATTGTATAAATACTTATAGTTGTGATTTTTTCCTGAGTATTTCGTGAACGTGAGTTTTCGTGATTGTGACTAACTTTCTTTTCCACTTACGTGAGCGTGAGTGAACGTGAGCCAAAAATATGAAGTCATGCGTGAGCGTGCATGAGTGAAATTTTTTCATCGTGAGCGTGCATGAGCGTGAGTGAAAAGTCACTCACGATCCCATTTCTAATTTTAATACATATTGTCATACCGAAGTTGGCCTCAGGTATTTTCAAAAAAATTTTCTTCGGGAAATTGAGTCTAAAGTTTCTAAAAGTTTATTTTTATACGAATAAACTAGGACTCGAAAATAAACTAAGATTCATACAAAAAAATAAATTTCTATTAGACAATTGTAGCTTTTATTTTAGTCTGTTTTAATTACCTTTAATTTTCCTGTCGCTATTCCTGTTGCGAAAAATATTTTTGCCAGTTTTTTTTTTGAGCTTTTTGTTTTCTAGGAGTGTTCTCGGTTGGTTGCTGGAAATGTTTGTGCGCTACAAATGTTTATATGTTTAAGGTTTGGTTCGCCAAATAAGATGCAGTCAAAGATTCGGTTGAAACAAACAAAAAATAATAATAAAATTAAAATTAAAACTTATGGCTTTTGAGGAAAAAGTTATTTTTATTTGTAGTTGTTTTTATCTCCCTCTCTCTTTCACTGTGTCTCTCTCTGTCTTCTTCGCTCTTAATTTTCATATTTATGACTTAACCTAAGTGAAACTATATTTTATGAATTTTTGTTTCTTGCCATGTTACGCCTGCCTTTATCGACAATTTTCAACGCCTTCAATGATTCCAATATTTGGCGGATGGCTGGTTGTGAATCTTTAAGATTGATTGTGGTGATGTTGCAGTCATAGTTGCAGCTTAAAAGCTTGGCAACAAAATCACAGATGTCTTGTGTTTATAACTGCTGATTTTCCAACAAAACATCTTCTTGATTTCCATTAACATAAACAAAAAGGTGTAAAATTCTCTGGGCTTTGAGTTTTTTATGATTATTTAAAAGACATTTTGTTTTTCCTCATTTATTTAGTTTTCTTTGTTATGTGAATTTGTTTGCCATTTTTGTTTTTCTTTCCTTTTGCATTAACTTACTAATTTTTTTATTATTCACTAAATTGGTTTCGATTTCATAACAAAATCCCACTCACTTTTAATTTTTATTTTTTTAGCTTGAAAATTTTTGTTCACTTATTCATCATATTTTTATTGATGTTTAATTTAATATTTGTAATTATTTATTAGATAATTTTTAATAACTTAATAAGGCAAATGCAAAGGGATTGTCTCTTATAAAATATATACGAATGCATGTGAGCGTTTAAATAATTTTTCAATTCATTTTAAATCAATATTTGAGGTCTTTTAACGGCGACTTGTGAAAATAAAGCAACATTTGTGCATTTGTATTCAATTCAATAAAAAACGATCTGATGATGAATCTTTGTGCCACTGTTCCATCTTTCTTTACGCAAGTCTTATAAAGTCTTATAAATCTCTTATACCAATATAACAGATAAGCTAATATTAGCATTTGAAAAGTCTTAAGCTGAAAGTCCACACCACGCGTTCTATGCTTCTAGCGTTCTACGCGTCTTGCGTCCTACGCGTCTCTCAAAAAAGTTGAATCAGAGTATTTTCATACAGAGAGTTACAAAACAAAAGTTTGTAACGCTTGTGACGAGTGAAAAGTTAAACAGCTTTTTACTTTTACGCGTCGCAAGCGTCGTATACAATATATCAGTTAGTGCTGCAAAGTTCCGAGTCTAAAATTTTTTTGAGATTGAACATTTAATTAGTTGAAAGCTATTTTCGTAAGCAGTTGATGAAAAACGAATTAAAACAATTTAAAGAACATAAAACTTAAACAAAGATAACAAAAAGTCTGCAAACTTTTCTTGAAATTTGATAAGCAAAAACGTGTTAAAAAAGCATTGTAAGTAACTTACAGCTTCTAAGTGTCAAAAGCTTAAAACTCATGAAATGCAAGCGCGTAGAACGCGTGGTGTGGACTTTCAGCTTTATTGTATGTCCTTAAAATATTTTCTCTAAAATATTAGAAGTTTTATACATTTGGAAATTCATTTTATTTGTAGTCAAACTGCATCGATGAATTTAATGAACATATAATAATAGGTCTGTTCCAGGTGCATAACAAAACAGTCCGAACTTGCAAAAATTTGTCTGCGTCTAGACAGGGAAACATTTGGAAGGAAAACATTTAGTTTGATAGCATATTACGGGTGGGGGAAGAGAACATAAATTTTAGGTTCGGTTTTTGTTTTTTGAAAAACTCTAAAAACTTTTCTCCATTAAAAAAAAACTTACGGAAATTCAGGTTGGTAAATTTCTTCAAATGATTGTCGTTTGCTGGTACGGAGTTCCAAAAGAAAATTGCTCGAAATTGTTGAAATTTTTTACTATTACGGGGATGTCTACGCCAATTATTGAGAATTTTTTGGTCAGAGCGATTTGCTACTACGAACAAATACTAGTGCTGTCGAAATAGCAGTCCGCAGAAGGAAATGGATCTGGTTAGGCCACATCTTATGGCGCCCACACAATGATATCGCTAAACAAGAACTCCGAAGGCCAACGCACACGAGGTCGTATAAGAAACACCTGGATACGCTGTACTAAAAAAGAACTAGAATCAATCCAAACACATTAGAATTACGCAAAAACATTGGCGATAGTGTTAGATGGAGAGAGCTTGTCGATGTCCTATGTTCACTTTGAACTTTTTTACAATTGTTTTAGCAGCATGTAATTTAATTCACAAGAGTGCGATTATTTCCCCAGCCAAAACATAAGCAACCCTCAATCCATGGTAAAAATATTAGACTGATGTTGCTTATGGTTTCGCAGATTATGCGTTACTAACAAAACCTCCAACAAAATGTTTCGATGAATTTCACTGTTTGGCGGGCATTTTTATGAAACGTCAGTCTCCCAACAAACTACAACCGCAAATTGTTAAAAATTTCATTTTGAATTATTGCTTGTGATATTGAAAGTCAAATTGGAAAACAAGCAAATGCACTTTACGAAGCACTATCAACTTTAAGTCAACCCAGCAAACAAATCATATGAACAAATAATTATTAATTATTTACAAGAATTGTTGTAAATGTTGTTGTGTTTTTCCTTCCTTCCAATAATCACCACAAATAAATCAAAACATAAATCAAATCGTATGATTGAGAACGAACGCAAGCGTACGATCGCAGAAGCTTTTCTTTTTTGCAAACAAATGTGTGATCGCAGCAGTCAATATTGTATGTTGGCCATTTAACTATTATTATTATTATTGTTCGCAACAACAATCATAGCAAACAAACAATCGGCAATTTGACGCATGATTAGATTTGGTAAGAAGAAAAAAACCAAAACAATCGCGAAAAATAATGTTTGTTTGTTTGTTTTTGTTGTATTACGAGTTAAAAAATCTAAAGAGGAACCAAACATGAGAAACAGTCACTGATGCTGAAAGTGACACAGACAACATTCATATGAAAATAATGCGAATGACGATCGATGGTGACGATGACGATGGCGATGTGCGTTTTAAATGTTGTTGATTAAATGGTTGTTTAGTTTCTTGTTTTTAGTTTGAATGATTGTTTAAATGCTTAAGAGTTCATACTAGAGCTGGCAAATTCTACTACTTTTCATTACTCAATAATATTCAATACTTTTCATTTGGGTACTCAATACTACTCGATACTTTTAAGGGATTTTTTTGAATTTGTAACTCATAGTTTTTATCTGCAAATTGAAGTGGTTTCTTTAAAAATTAAATATAGATCTTCTCCTATTATTGGTTTTGTATGTCTTTTATTATTGAATAAAAAAAATAAATGTAAAGCTAACTTTTAATTTAACGTTAACAACAACTTAAGAAATAATTTAATTGTTCTCAAAAAAAAAAATATTTAGTTTTGATTTGATTAAAGAATCTTACACCTACGAGTAGTTGTCTTTTTATAGTGATGTATTTTTATGCACTATTTTAGCCACTCAACTTGCTTAAAAATACAACTCTGAAAGTATCGAGTAATTGCTTTTGAGTATTGAGTAACAAAAACAAAAATACCCGATACTCGGTACCCACTACTCAATACTTTGCCAGCACTAGTTGACGACTATTTGAGAATAAAAGTTATTTTGTGTGTGCGAAGTTTCATAAGAATCGGTAAAAGAGATGTATAATTTAAAAATAATATTTATTTCGTTTGGCCGTGACACTGCCCCCTTTTTCGACAGTGCGCCCTTTGTCAATAAAACTAAATATGTTTGCAAAGAAAGAAGACAAACATTTGGCCAAAAAAACGTAACCACTACTTTTGCTTAGGGTTAGTGTGATTTACCTTGTTTTTTATGTCACAAAATGAAGTCAATTATGCCGCTAAATACTGTTTTTATATTATTTTTAACCTTTATGTGCTCGGAAGTGTTTACCTACGTAGCCGGTCGGATGACTACATTTGTAGCAAGCATAAAATTGTAAGTAATAAACACCTATATGCTTTAATACTTCATGGTTATTTTATTTATTATGATAAAAAAAATCATTTTACTTACTACAAAAGTTAAAAAATATTAATTCTTGTTGACTGAGCAACATTTGCCAAGTGTGTATGTGAGGGAATGGGTATCGCACACCGCTTTTTTGCACCAACTGCAAATCTTACGTGTTGACTTACGTTTTCCAATATCACAGTATTGACAACGGACTGGGTGAAGTGGATTTTTGTCATTGGTAACATCAGGTAACGCGTCCAAAGTTGCGCCGTCAGCAGATTTGGGACTGTAGCCAAGTGCCATATGTATAGCCAAACGTGTTTGTTCGTTACCCAAAACTCTTGAATTACCAATGCGTTGTTCGATTGCAGGTATAAAAAGCTGTTTTGCTAAGCTTCGCAAGAACTTTCGCCTTTTATCTGTTTGCTGGACGTAGCTATGATTTTCAGAATATATAATATATGCGGCTAAGGCGCTTATATCTAGCATATTATAGAACATTGCCAAAGGCCAACGCAAAGTTTTACGTTTTGTCGTATATGCGGAAAGCATTTTATCCATTGCGTCTACGCCTCCTTTGGAAAACAAAAACAACACTAGGAAAACAGGTTTCGACAAACGGTAACTAGAAAAAATGAGTTGCATAGAAACTAAAGGGAATTTCTATACATTTTATATGGTGACTACATTTGTAGTCATCCGGCCAGGAGATGGTCATTTGAAAATCGTGATGTGGAGGCAACACTACTACTTTTTTAAGATGTTTTTAGAAGCTTAATCTACTTAAAACACTTTTTTAGGAAGCTACTGAAAATTTCGTACCATTTCGATACATAACAAAAAAGTTATACGAGTTTTTCGACAAAATTACTACAAATGTAGTCATCCGAGCACATACAGGTTAATAAATGCGAACCCATATTAAAAAAAATGTTGGAATTAAAGAAAATGCAAATTTAGCTTGTCTGTTGGTTACGTTTTTTTGGGCAAATGTTTGTCAGATGTGACCGTACCTTTAGAAATAGTCGAAAAATAATATTTGTTTCGTTAAGGCGTGGCGTTGCCCACTTTTCGAACCTTAATGCTGTATTGTCACTATCACAAATACTGTACGCAATGTTTTATAAGAATCGATCAATTAGAATTAGTTGAATAGAATTGTTTACTAGGAAAGGGCGTGGCACTGCCTATTATAATCATAATTTTTGCATTGCCCTGCGAATTTAATGTGTGTGCAAAGTTTCATAAGAACCGGTTGAGTAGAAAAAATCGTACGTAGAAATAGTTGCGTCGATAGGACGTGACTTTGCCTACTTTTTTAAAATTAATGCTGTATTGTCACGATCACTAAACGCGTGTGTAAAGTTTCATAAGAGTTGGTTTAGTCGTGGTTTTAACTAGAAATGAAATTTGATACTTTATTATCTATTGATGGCGCAGAAAGTAAACGGCTGACTTGAATCTTTTGAGAACTTCTGTACGTTGGTATAATAATAATTCTCGTATTCTTTTCTCAGTCATGATTTGCATAAATAAGACTTTAATTTGCCACCTAAAATGCGTTGCAATACATTAAACTAACATGCAACGCTAATGAAGGGGTGTTGAGGCCTCCGAAAACGGCGCTGTTATGTTCTGTCGTGTACGCTGAAATGAATAGAATTTTACTTTGTTCTTCGGAATATTGTCTCATGTCCAATGTTAAGAAATCTTTGATCAAACTTATTCAAACTACATAAGTTGGATCTGATTGATGGGTTCTTGTTTAAGACAACTGACTGAACGAGGAATTAGATCCAAATATAGTTTAAACTGTACTTTTACCTTAAAGCAGTTTTGAACTAAAATTAACTGATGATCACATGTATAAGTAAAAACGTTATTTTGAAATGAAATGGGCTTGCAATAAAGTTTGATTCAAACATGAGCACAGCTCAGGGTTACCGTTCACCAGACTAAAGTCGCAATTTCACCCTTTTTTAGCGATCTGCGACTTTTTGTGAGATTTTTTTATTACCGTCTTTTGCGACTTTTTTAATTTTGTTGCGTCTTTTTACCCTTTTTTGTTTCTCACAAGAAACATTTAATTTGCAGTAAATTTATAAAAAATAATCGTCAAATATAAAAGCAAGTTTCATATTATTGTTCATTTGGGAACACTTTTACTACTTTTTTGCAACCTTGTCATGTACACAATGTATTCAAGAAATTGTTCACAAATTTTCGGTAAATATTTCAGTGAAAATTTGAAATTTGAAGTGTGTATTTTACAAAATTTGTCCTTAAAATAAAATTTCCTGTTAAAACGAAAAGAAGGTCTAAAAACAAAGAAGAAAATGAAGAGCAGAATAGACCACGGAGTCTGAGAAGGATAACGTTAATAACGCTGCAGGTCCTTCCATGAAATGAAATATTTCGCAATACTGTTCGAGAGACTGGGAACTGAATTATAAATAGCTTAAGCAAGACATGGAGTCAAAACGCCCTTTTTGTATTGTTTGCAAACTGCTTTTAGTGAACCAAAACAATAATCTTTCTCTTGGCTTGGTTTTTGACAGAAGTCATACTCCCTTCGCTTTGGCAGCATACGACTCCCAAGTTTGTTAAACTTAAGTATTTGTTCAGTACATGAGAACATGTATAGAAGAATATATAATGCAGTTTGTATATGTTTTGAAATATTATAAAAATACATTCTGTAATAAGCAGAAATGGGTAAACTCAGATTTGAACTTAAGCCATAAATTTTCATTTCAGTATAAACCTTTTTTTAAGATGATTGATGAGCTACTTTTTGCTTTCCACTGTTCTTTTTGCCGAGAGAAAAAAAATTTCGTACCAAACATTGAGCCTTTCCCACTGAAGGACAAACTCTTTTGCCTTTTTATTATTTATTTTATTGACGCTTAAACTATATAAAATTATACAATTTTAGATCAATTTCTTTAAGGTTTAGTTATTTTATTAGTTAATTTTTAGTATTTTTAATATTCATTCTTTTTTGTTTCGCTTCTTTTCTGTTTGTTTAATAAATTTTGCTCAGTTTTGTGCTAGAATTCGTTTAGTTTTAATTATTAACGCTTATTAAGGCGTATGAATGAATCATCTGTGACTTTGGGTCGGCGTCTAAATATTTTTGTTTATTTTTATGGGTTTCTCTTGTGGTTCATTTATTATTAAACTTTTTTGATTTTATGCTTGAATTTCCTCAATTTGTTTGATTTACGTTTGTTGTTGAGTGATTTGGGTCTTCAGTTGTGGTTTTATGTTGATGCTGATTTGTACCGGAATTCAAAGCTTGTAATTAAGGGATTAATTTTTAGTGTTCTAAAGAGTTAAATAAGTTAAGATGTGTGAAGCATTTGTGTGAGTGTGTGTGTGTGTGTGTTGTCTTTGGCAGTAACACTTCCTGCTAGAAAACGCGCTAATGACCACCCAAATTGAGTTGATTCAGGGGAAAAGCAATTGATTTGAGCAGCTTTTTTAGGTTTAAAAGACGTAAAAGTTTAAACTACTTTGTTAGCTTCGTTAAAGCACTCGCAGGAATTTGTTTTTCAATTCTCAATTAACCCTTTTAATTGAAATATTATTTATTTCAATTAAATCTTTAATTATTTTGTTTAGAATTTTTAGTTATTTATTGAATTGGATGATAATTTGATTTCGAATTGTGGCAAATAAAGAGCCGATAATGAAGTCAGTTATTCGTCAAGTTATTATTGAAACACAACCCGACATTAAACTTATTTGGATCCCTGAACACTCTGGAATAAAATGCAACGAAACAGCGAATAAGTGCGCCAAGAGTGCACTTTCCGCACCTCCCATAACAACACCAAATCTTGCTGCAGACGACATTACAAATGTCTTGAAATCTAAATTTTGAAAAGAAAAACTAAACAACTGGATGCAAACTTCGGAATGGTATACCGAAAAACAATCCTAAAAAACTCAATGCCAATAATATTTTAAAAAAAATTAACGATTGACTAATTTTTTAATCAGATCTGCGTTTTTTTAGTCAAATACGATTTTAATTTTTTTCTGTGTTCGAGTGGTCGGAGTGTAAGGATCGTAATTAAACGTGTCACAGCGGCTCGACAGAGTAACGAATAAAATAGAAGTGCTGTTAGAGGAGGGTAACTTTGTTGTCCCCCCTTCACATAAATTATTGAGCAAAAAGCTAAGAATTATATAGAATACAGAATGCATGCACCAAGTTAAGTGATTTCCCGCAACAGAGCTAAAACGAAATTGTATATAATTATTTTATTTTTGTTTGTACTTTTCCCTCATATCACATGCTTGCAACTTAATCGATCTTGTCTTCATCTCATACACAATTTTCCGAAAATTTCCATATAAATATTTCAATTATACAATTCTATCACTTTTTCGCTCATAACATTATCATATGACCGACATACGAGTACGTCGAACATACATTTCTTTAAGTCTCCTGTTTTGCAAGATTGTCGTCGTTAGCAATAAAACGGTATTGTTTGTAAAATTCATCAGCTAATATGGAAATGTTAAACATTTAAGTTGTTGTTTCTAAGCTTTTCTAAAGAAAAAAAAAACACAACAAACAAAAAACAAAATCTGTTTTTTGGCCAAGAGAACCTAAGTAAGTACAAACGATGCCAATCGTGGGCCACCATCATCAATACGAACCAAAAGGAACATGACCAACAAGCCCAAAGAAGTGCATACAATAGAAATTAAACAAGGAAAACAGCTAAGAGAACAAACACAAATAAAAATACATCAAATTCAGCTAATATAGACAACAACATTGGTCCGAAATAAAAATGAAAACAACAGCAACAAAAATTATACATCAAAAAGGGGCAATAACAATAGAATGCATGGTGGTGCATGCCACTGTGATCGTTCGGTGATTGCTGAAGATCAGTGCAAAGACCAACCAGCCAGCCAGCCAGCCAGTCAACTGCGGAGCTTTGGAAATTATTGGCCAAGAAAAAGACACACAAAAACACACAGTGTATCATTGACCAGAAACATTTTATTGGACATGTACCTGAACTGTTATGTGTTTTTCTTATTATTGTGGTTGTTGTCATTATTTTGGTCATTCCATGGGTTTAACACGGACGGCATGATACAACCGCACACCGTCAATCGTCATACACCAACACCGTACAAATTGAGTGATTGTAAATGTATGATCGCAAATCGATAAATGAACGAATAGATCGCAACAGATTTTCAAGACGAACAAGCACAGGGTGTTTTCACCAGATTAGATGGCAACATTTATTGTAATTTAATAAAACAATTTTTGTTTTTGAATACATCAACTATTTGATTCGGCGCTTTGTCTTCGCTTGTTCTGCAAAAATTTTAATTTTTTTGTAATCAAATAAAAGCTGTTGGACCCAGGATGTATACTAAGTGGTCCTTTTCACTGCTGGTAGTCGCAACACCCTGTTTAACTGACTATGAGCATCCCACATTGTATGTGTGTGTGTGTGTGTGTATACGAAGCCTGATCTGCCAACAACTGTGCGGACTTGACTGATCGATCATATGAACATACATAAAAATGATGTATCGCTCAACATTGATGATGGTTGTAAAGCATTTTCTATTCTTTTTTTTTTTTTAATAAACATTTGGATTTTATTTTATATTTTTTGCAGCTTTTTGCTAAAACAATTATTGTGGACATGTCTTCTTTACATTTCAGCGAGCGAAGAGCCAAGTACGAGTGCATCCATACATACGAGTATTTGTTTAGCGATCGATTCCTTTTGGCACAAAATATACGAAAAAAATATAAAAATACACAAAAAAATAGAAAAAATTTATATAAGAAAAATAAATCTGCAAGATTTGTGATTTCTATTGAAACGGAGCTATTTTATTTTTTTTTTGTTAAGCTGTGAATGTACAAATTCCATTTGACCATAATGTCTGACCAAATACAAGATAAATTTGTTGTTGCCACAAAAGCCCAAACAAAACTAAAAGAAGTTGCAACTGTTGGCAGTAAGTTAGTACGAAGAGTAGAAGATAATGACGATGTTGCTGACGATGATGAAGCTGCTGTGATGTTGCATTTGATAGTTGTGATCGTTATTTTTAAAGTGCTGCTAGTGGCGCCTTTAGTTGCATGTTTTTATCTATTCTTCTTATTGTTTTCAGTTTTCTACTTAGATTTTCTATTCACTTTTGCATAAATTTTCTTTTCTATGAATTATTTTTATTTATTTCTTCATACATCTCTCTTCATACTGTCATACTGTCATCATACATATAAAAAAAATAAATAAATAAATAATATTTAAGCTGCCTGTTTGTTATTCCAGTACAAAAACAAATCGTGTTGCTGTTTTTAAGATGATTCTTTATGTTTGCTGCAAAATATATTGACACTATTATCAATTCCAGTTGACACGGTGACCTGGTTTTGATAAAAAATTTCATACTTTCATACACACATATTTTTCTTTATGAATAGTAAGTTCTTGTCACGCTGTACAAGTGTGAAGACCACTGAAATAGCGAAATTCTTTGTAAAGGGTCCGCCTTCTAACGTTTTTTTTTCAACTACTGCTTATTTCGTGAATGGTAACACTTAGCTCATGTCTGATTTGACAGATAATTAGTTTTATCCTTCCGCCGAATATGGTTGAGTATACGCTTGAACAACGCTACGCTAAGTGGGCCTGCGATCGACTTACAGAAGATACCGATTTTGCAAAAAAAAATCATCTTTTCAGATGAAGCTCATTTTGATCTTGGCGGGTATGTAAACAAGCAAAATTGTCGCATTTGGGGCAGCACAGAAAACCCGCACGCATACATTGAAAAGCCGACGCACCCAAAACAAGTCACTGTTTGGTGCGGATTTTGGTCCAGAGGCATAATTGGGCCATTTTTCTTCGAAAATGAGCAAGGAGTGGCCGTTACAGTCAATGGCGATCGTTATCGGGTCATGTTGAACGAATTTTTGTTCACAAAAATTGAAGAGGAGGATATTGGCAACATTTGGTTTCAAAAAGACGGCGCTAGGTGCCACACAGCCGAAGCTACACTGGATGTTTTGCGCCCTGTTTTTGAAGATCGCATTATCAGCCGCAGAGCTGACGTCGTTTGGCCACCTGGGAGCTGCGATTTGATACCGTTGGACTATTATTTGTGGGGTGCCGTCAAAGATAAGTGTTACGCCGACAAGCCAGAGACAATTGACGCTTTAAAGGACAATATTCGTGAAGCCATTGGTGAAATACAGCTGCACACAATCGATAATGTGCTTAAAAATTGGACCGATCGTGTAGGCTACTGCATGGCCAGCCGAGGCAGCCATTTGAATGAAATTATTTTTCATTATTAACCGGACGGATTGTACTTTCAAATAAAAAAAGAAATTTGAGAAAATATTCAGTAGTTTTTTTATAGCATTTTCAAAACAAAAAGTTATCTGGCGGACCGTTTACAATGGGCACACTATTGCACATCTAAAAAATGCTGTATATTGTATGACTTGTCTGAAACTGGGCTCGAACCCATGTTCTCCGTTATCATGGGCGTTCTAGTCCATGCGTCCAGCTACGACAGACTACAGCAGCACCCTCAAAGAATGAAATACATATTCATTCGTATTGTCATGTCAATTAATTAAATTATATATTTTCAATTTGTATTTATTTAAAATGTTGTTCTTGTTAAAATTGAAATATTTTGACAAGACATTATCGTCCTTGAATGTCATGACTTCCTTATAAATCAAATACTTAAATTAGCATTCAGTTCTCGTTGTTTTTTATTTTTTCTCAGCCAAAAGAAAAATTTACAAGACAGATTTTCTTGAACAACCAAACAACCTTATTTGGTGTTAAACAAACAGAGAAGAAAAAGAGAGAAAAAGAAATAAACGGTAAGAAACCAGAAAAAAGGCAAATAATTAATGATCACCATCGATTCATAATGGTTCATTGATTCATGCAAGCACTTACTGGGCATATCTACCTGTATTCACTCACTCGTGTGTCCACGTAACCCACTTGTTGCTGCTTTTTTATTTTTCTTTTAATTTTTTGACTAATCGTGTGGTGGCCAAAAAAAAATAATAATAATAAAAACAAAAATACTTAAAACTGGTTAAAATTCATACAGTTCAGATATTTAATAGATATTTATTTGTATGTACTTGCACTTGTATAAGTTTTTAAGTTAATGCGAGTAGATGTTTCACTTTAATGTCACATTCATGCTGATAGATGCCGACACAGAGGGGCGCAGGCGTACACACCGCGGACACTTGGAAAGACATTTATGTATGTGAACATGGTGTAGTCGTTGCTAAAATGACATCAATTTTAAGCCAAATTATTAGTAATATTGGCAATATTTTATATCAAAAGTTACCAAAAATAAATGCAATAAATGCAATTACGAATGAATGTGAGTGAGCGTGCGACTGAACGTTTCACTATGACAGCGAGTTCACATGTATGAAAATAATAGTTTTATTAATACTCGTATTTGAGTAGTAAATTTTAAATTAATCCAATATAGTTTTTTTAATAAACGCAATTATTTGCATGTGAGTTATTAATAAAGATTTTAAAAGCGGCCGGCAATCAGAATACAAATCGCTTGGAGTGGCATTCGAAATGACATAATTCCAGATGTTAAACTATCAAGTAGGAAGGACATCTAATCAAAGGTGTCGAATAAAACAAGTGGTTTTTGTCTAGAGACTGTGAGCGTCGTAATGTAGTTTTAGTAGTGTCCGAAGGGCCTTGAAGAAGGGCAGATATGTACAGATTGTAAAACTATACCGTGGTCTTAACACCATCTAAAGTTCTGCGTTCACAACCACCCCCCATGTGGATTCAGAAAGACACCTGTGTGATTTGTAAGATCACAAAAGCACAAGCGAACGCATTGCACACCCGCTCCTGTCATCCAAAAAACTCACTGACCAGCAGATAGGTCCTGATTCAGTTGGAATTAAATTGGGTGCCTGCCTTTCGGTCTTAAGCCATCGTGGTCTCAATACCGTCTACACATATATACACTTACTTATTCTAAGGTTACCATTCGTATTGTTTTAAACAGTACACGTACTGTATTTTGTTTAATGTACTGTTTTATTCACAACACCTAAAACAGTACGCAAAAGTACTGTTTTTTAGATTTGTGCTGTTTTTATATTATTTTTTTTTATACATTCCACATTTTTTATAAAAATGTTTTTGCTTTTTTTATGTATACGATATTTTTTGTATAAAAATTTTTTGAAACGCTCTGTTTTTGTTCTACTTCGTTTCATTGTATACAACTTTAGTTTGTTTACGTTCCAAGCAAATGATGGACGTGTAATTAAATTAATATTCATTAATAAATATTAAATACACGGGCATATCCCTTAACTAAAAGGTAAGATCTCTATTATAAAAAATATATTTTTATGTTTTTTCATTGTATTTTTTTTTTGTTTATTAGTTAAAAAGGCTAAGAAATTCTAGTGAGTATGTAGCCTTAAACAGTTCTACCGATATCGAAGAAATTAACTGCCAATCGCCTAAAAAAAAAGTAAAAAATAGTCCATAGAAATTGACATTATCTTTAGAAAAATTGATTAAAAATAAAATTATAGTTGACTTTAAAAAAATATGTTTTCTTATTGTTGAGCCAAAATATTTCTTTCTTAAACTATAATTTCATTTTTGTTAAATTTTGATTTTAAGTAGACTAATAATTTCTATGGATAATAAAGTCAAAGTATGCTTTAAAATTTTTAAATGCTATTGATGTTTTTTTAAGTTATAAGTACACTCACAATATTATGACAGTAACGGACTGTACGTTATTCAAGAAGTAATCCGTTCAGTCATTTTTAAAAGAATAAACATTTAAAATTGTAAGCAATTTTATTTTTAACTGATTCTAACATTCATTCAGAAAACTAAGGACATATTAATACGGATTTTCACATACATTCAATATTGTCCGTTGTTTTCAAGTGCTCTTTTTTTCTTTGCTTGCTTTATTTGATTTGTCTGAGATTGACTCTCCTACACAAACAAAGGAAACATCTTTTATTTTTACGGGCTTAAGTCAATTAATTTTTTAACATTAAAAATTAAATGAACTTTTTTGGTTCAATTTAAATGAAAAATGAGTAGACTGGTTTTTAAGTGAACTTTCATTTATTTTAAATTACAATTTCAGTTAATTTTACGTACAGAATATTTTGAGTGTAGTTTTCAAAAGTATTAATTGAATATTATTGTAATTTAAAAAAAATGTAAAACAAAATTAATTGAATTTTTAAAAAACATACATATTAAAGATTATTTCAAAATTCAATTCGTAGTTTTTTAAATTTAATTGCCAGTTTCGAAATTCTATTCACAATTTTTTAAATTTAGTTAATAAATTTTGAAATGTATTAGATCATTTTCAAAATATAATTTGAAACTATAGTGGGTAGTACTCTGAGGTGCAATGGACAGATCCAATGACTTCAATTTCAAAAGTAGCACGCAAGTGCTTCGGTTTCTTAAGTAAGACATTTTCAGAAATAATTCACTGCATCTGATCTCTTTACTATTTATAACATCTAACCGGAGATGGAATAATAACCTCATGTATGGACCCGATGCTACAAAGTTTGCTTTAAAGCTACTCTACGAGCAGCACGAAGAAGCTCTACGGTGTGCGGTTCAGCTGGTGTTTCTTGAAATGCTGTCTCATGTTCAGGAACTTTAGTTAAATAGGAATTTCTATGGATCGAAATTAAAATACTGTTCAAAATAAAAAAACAAATTGAATATTTTTCTTTCTAAAAATTTTTCTTTTTAAAAAAAATTTGTTTTATGCACCAAATCACAGCCTTATTGGCCAACCCTCGTAAGTCCATTAGGCATTTAGTAAAAGACAAAATGTTTGAAAATATTATTACACCGATAATAATAAATTTAACGAAGGAAACTTTTAGCAATCATCAAATCATTTGGCAGATTATCTATCCACTATTACTTGAAAACTTCATTAAGAAATTTACTTAAATTCCAATAAAATACCAGAAGTTTTCCATTTAACTGCAAAACAAAAAAAAAACTGATTTGACAATAATGACAACTTGTAAACAATATAAAAATAACAAGGAAAATTAATGACATTTCAAAGTCACTGGACGGACGGAGAACACTTTAATGGGCAGATAGACAGAGATATAAACTTTGATATCCAACTGCTGGCTGCTGTTCAAGTGGCCAAGACAGATAATATTGAATATTGAAATCGTTGAGCATTCGAATACATAAAAAGAACGCATCATCAGCTGCAGCTCATCATCATAATTCCATATTCATATTATTATTAACTGCGAGTGAGTGTATGACAAGGTATTGAAATATTTTCTTAATGATGGTGTTTTTTCGTCTTCTTTGTTTTTTGGTTTTGTGGAGAAGAAACGAATTTTGTTATTCCTATTTGGTGGATGTTAAAAGTAGAAAATATGCCAATTCGGAAAGATGCTACAAACAACAAGAGGTCCAGCGTTTGTTTTGGAGACCACACCAAGTGTTTGGCTAAACGAAACTCTTCTCCATGAAACTGCAACTCCAGTTATTATTTGCTTGTTGTTTCTTTTTGTTTTCTTTTTTTTAAATAGTTCCTAGAAATTTTTTAACTTAATATTGACTGCTTAATAAGTTTGTTGGTCGAATGCTGTTCGGCGGCGGTAGCGGCGGCGGCAGTCATCATTGAAAAAAAAGTGCGCAGCCGCATTAGCGGCACTTGAAACTGCTCAAATGGCAATTGATTTTCCTGCATATGATTTTTATTGTTTTTACTCATTTCTAACGAATATTGAATGCAAACTTGCCCACCGGCGACCAGCAACCACCACAACAACAACAACAATGAACTCGAAAAGACATTAAAACCAACCATGAAAACGTCATAAAATGATTTCCAGGCGAAGTTTTAGCCACAACAGCAGTCAAAATTGTTATTATTATTATAGGAAAAAAATACTCTCCTCCTTTTCGGTCGTAAAATTTTTTTTAAGTCTTTGACTCATTTATAGTTTCTGGTAGTTAATTTTTCGTTAGTAATTTTGTTGTTTCAACAAACCATTCGCATTAAGCTGTTTTTTGAATCGGCTTCTTGATAATTCCAAATAAGATATGACATATTTGTTTGAGCAGGTTTTCCTTTAACATTTAATTCTTTCAGATGAGATTTAGCGTTCTTTAGAAAGCTGCTGCTGCAATTATGAGTTTAAGTTAAAGAAAAAAAACATTCAGTCTTGATAGTTCCATGCACTTTTAATTGTACAGGATGGCGCAGAATGAGCTATTGGATCGTGCAGTAGGAGTTTTCATTTTGATATGCAAACAAAACGGGAATTTTTAAGCGAAATCATTGGATGATTATTTAATTCTAAAGAGAAGGAGAGGGCATGGTATAAATAATGGAAAACCATGTCAGCCAAATAGACGCCACCTCTGCGCTTGCAGGATCATATTCTTTTCATGAAATTTTCCATCAGTAATTCGCACATTTGCGGCTGTGAGTCTACAATAGCTTCACGGATGCCATCTTTGAGGTCTTGAATCGCTTGTGGGCCATTGGCTTAGACTTAATCTTTTACGTAGCCCCCAAGAAAAAGAGTCTAAAATTGTTAAATCACAAGATCTTGTTGGCCAATAATGATCGCCTCTTCGGGAAAGCAAACGGCCAGGAAATTTTTCACGCAAAAGAGCGATGGTATCGTTAGTTGTGGGGCACGTATCGCCGTCTTGTTGAAAATAAATGTCGTCCACATCAATATTGTCCAATTCCGGACAAACAAAAACATTAATCATTGTTCGATAGCGCACCGTTACACGTGCTCCAGCCTCATTTACGAAAAAGTGCAGCCCAATGACCCCGCCTGACCAAAAGCAGCCCTAAGAGTCAAACGTTGGGGATGGAGAGACTTTTTTTACAATAATTCTTGGGGTTCGAAAATAAATCTCATGTACCATTTTTCTTTTTCCTTAAGACAAACTTTTATGGTTTGATTAGTACTTAAGTAAAAAAATAATAATAATCACTTTGGATAATGAGCGATGAGTCATATTTTCCATTTTCGGACGACGTTGGAAAGTTTTATTAGGCGGGTAGTTGTGAAAAATCATCCAAGCTTGTGGTTTCAACAAGATGAAGTCACAAAAAATTTTAACTAGCGTTCACGTTTAACAGATTTAACAGCTTCTGGCAGTTTTTTTTTTTTTTTTGGATATTTGAAAGAAAGAGTAAATTAACTGCCTGTTTTTATAAAATGAAAACAAAATTGTGAGTTTGAATTTATATTGAAAACAAAAACAATTTTTCATATTTTATTGTTGTTTTTAATATTAATTCTCACTCACAATTTTGTTTTCATTTTATAAAAACCGGCAGTAAGTCTCATATCAATTATTTTGGATTAATAAACCAAATAAGAATTAGAAAATAAAAATCACATTTTTTGTTTGATAAAAGATTTTTTTTTTCAAGAATTAAGTTACGGAATTAAAAACACTTTCGAGCGGAATATTAGTTGGTGTCTGCTTCATAAATTCAAGATTCAACAATACTATTACTATGAATAATCCACTCATTCATATTGTTTTTTTTTTTTTTTTTTTTTTTTTTTTTTTTTTTTATCTTGGACCAGCACTCAGGGGATGACCCCTACACATGCAATGCATTGTGCTGGAACTAGTGGAAAGGGATAGTGATAGATATGAAAGGAGGTTGAAGCTTCATTCGTTCTTTACAACTCTGCCTTTTTTTTGCACGTTTATTCGTAGAGCAGTGTTGCAGCGCCTCTGGTGGCGAGGAGGACATTACGAGTTTTGAAGCTGTGTTTTGTTTAGTAGCCACTTCTTTTATTAATTTTATTTTACTTCGCCGTTGATTGTGCTACTCAGTACCAACGAAGGAGGGCGCTCTGATGTTACATTGGAATTAGTATCAGCTGAAGTTGGTACTGTTCAGTGACCAGTGACCATGCCTTCGCCACTGAAACCTTCCACCAACAACTGACACAAAGGCACACCAATGCACATCAGAGAAATGCGTGGTGTTTTTTATTTCATGACTGTCTGACACTGGGTTTGAACCCAGGTCCTTCGGTTTGTAGTCAACGTGCTTACTACCTGAGCCAACGCCAACGCACAAAAAAAAGAAATAAAGAAAAACCGAAAGTCGCACTTTTTAAATGGCACAACAAACCTTTTATTTTAATTGCATAAGCGATCATGTGCATTTTTAAAACATCCTCAGAACACACAGAGTTTCATTTTGACAATATTTTTTGTGATCTTAAACTTCTTTCTGTTTCTTTTTTTTTTTTTTTAAGCAGTGAAAAATTTAGCGTGTTAAAAACTTGTAGCAACATTAAAAAAATTAAATTCATGTAACTTAAGTTTTATAAAAGTATCAATACACATTTCAACACCTTTAAATTAAATTTAATAAAAACCCAAACAATAAACAACAAAATATAAATGTTTCTTCATAAATCATGGCTGAAGGAAAAATAATAAAAAAAAATATACAAAAAATCATTGAGCAACATCATCAGCAACATCATTCTTCTCACACTCATACGACGACGAGCCACAAGTAACAACGACATGAATAAACATGATTTTTGCGTGTTCAATATCAGCGACAGGAAAAAAGAGACACAAAAATATTAAATGACTTGTTGCTGACTTTTTAATAAAATTTTGTTACAAACAGCAGCAGCAGCAGCATCCGCAACCTTTTTGTGTATTTAAAAATGTTGAAGAAGAAAAAAATTTGAAAGAAAAACTAAAAAATAAAAATACTTCCGCAATTTTTATGTTGTGTTGCTGCTTTTATTGATCATTGCATACATTTGTGCACAACACTTTGTATTTATAAGCACTTAAAGCAGCGAAACTTTAAAACAAAACAAAAATATTCTATTAATAAAAAAAACTATATTTCTTTCGGTTTAAATTTTAAAAATGTAAACAGTTTTTCTGTTGCACTGTTAATCAAATAATGGCCACAACAAAAAATGTGATCGCCAATGTTTTTTTTTCTTTCAATTCAATTCAACTGTCAATCAATATGAGTTAAAATACTGTGGACGATGAAAAGCACCCATCTTTTGCTGATTTTCGAGTTCTGTTTTAAATTATTTTTTATTTTTTTTTTTCATTTTTACTTCTTAAAATATTGTCAATTGAATTCCTTAAACAAAAAATTATAATAATAAACCTCGATCATTGTTGCTGAGCATTGTTGTTGGTTGATTTGGTTGGCGGTAGAAGTCATTTAAAAGGACTAACATTTTAAGTTGAATGTAAAGTTGCTTTTACAGCCACTCGAAATTGTTGTAAACTGGAAACCGTCGTGTTGCAAGCATTTTTCAGTTGTTGCATTTAACAGACAAATTTACAAAAAAGTCTGTAGAAAATATAATTCAAAGTTGGCATTCTTTTAATCAACTTGTTGGGGTGACCACATTGTTGCTTTATTTTAGTAACATTTGGATTTTATAGGATTTTCCAATAGGAGACAGTCTTCCGTCCCTATTTGACATTCTGGTGCAGAAAGTCTTATCGAAATTCATGACAGACATCATTTAGTCAGTCCGTTTGTATCTCCGCACCATTTGTTTGGTTGAATGATGTCATGTCTAAAACAATCATAATTTAATGCGCATCACCACGGCAGATCCTCAATAAGTCGTTTACTATTTAAATAAAACACGATGTTTTTAAGCTAAAGAAAATGTTTATTTTTCCATCAGAATCTCCCTTTGCTTCGACACAATTTGTTCAAAATTTTTTGAATTTTTTTTCTTCCTTCCCGAAAATAGGATTTTTCAAGGACCTCAAATTATCAACTTGGTTGTTCAATGATTTCATCGTTGGCGCCCAAATCGCTTTCTGTGTGTCTGCCCCACCCACAGAATAGTGGAAAGTGTGCAAGACTAAAGGTACGGTCACACTTGACAAACATTTGCCCAAAACAACGTAACCACTACTTTTGCTTACGGTTAGTATGATTTACCTTGGATTTAATGTCACAAAATGAAGTCAATTATGCCGCAAAATGCTATTTTTATATTATTTTTAATAAATGCGAACCCATATTTAAGATAATATTGGAATTAAAGAAAATGCAGATTTAGGTAGTCTGTTGGTCACGCTTTTTTTGGATAATATTTATAGCCTGGGACTCGCTGGTTCGATTCCCGCCAAGCCAAAAAAAAACCTTAAGCAGTTTGTGCTTCTTCTTTTTTTTAATAAATAGAAATTTTAAGTTAAAAGTCTTAATTTAAAAAAACACACAAATTAATTATGTCAATTATTACTTTCTTCGGCCTTAAAGAATAAATACAACAAACATAACAAAACGCAATAATTACACCATAACATTTTTTTTGGATAAAGGACAAAATGTGATTTCACTTCAACATGATCCTCCAAACAGTCACATAAAGTTGAATCGACTTTACCATTGCCGCTATTTCATTGCTGTTTTGAAAATATATTTGCATAATACTCAAACGCCGAAATTTGTGAACACCCGTGCGTGGCCTTAATGTTTTTCTAGTAGTTTTAAAATATCTGTTTTTTATTAAACTGATTGCAACACCAAGGGGAATATTATGAAGCGACTTCCGTTTAAGATAGCTGATAAACTTTTTTTCCTTCAACTTTGTAAGTTTCAAAAGTTTTGAATACACTGCTTTTTTTTACTTAAGGAGAGTTTAGATTAAAAAAATATAAAAAGTAAATACTTTTCATTACAGTTTTCTCGTCTTTAATTCGTTCTCTGTACAGCATCACGCTTTCTTTTCCCGACGTTTATACCCCCTGCTGATGCTTCTGCCATAAATATGTTCAACAATTTTTTTTTATTTGTAAATATTTAAATTTTTAAATTACTTTATTCACAATTAACTCAACAAAAGCGAAAGGTATTAACTAAAAAAAAATTCCTAACGTTTTACAGATATCTAAAGGCCCCGTTAGCCGAGCGTTGCTGTACCCGTACCGTACCGTACTGTTAGCAGGTTGGTCCACATTAGAACATTCAAAAACGTACGTTTGTTTTATATTGTTTGTTTTATTGCCAGGAAAAAGGAACAGCTGCTTACAACACAGTGATGGGTATTAAAAAATTTTTAATTGGTGACTTGGGCAGAAAAAGTACCTAAGATATTTAAATGATATCAGAACTTTATTTTGTGTATGTATGTATATAAAAATTATTTATTATTTCACATTTATATTATAAAATTATAATTTATAACATAAACAACAAATTAGTGTTTATATGTGCATACAAAAAAATTTATACCATTCAAATTATTTTATATGCATATACGCACATATCACATTTATATAATATATGTATTTGTTTATTATATACATCTAAACATGTATATCGTCTTATCAAATACAAAAGGGCCTATCTACATTATAACGAAATTTTCACTAGAGATAAAAAACTTAATAAGAAGCAAACTATTGTGATAACAAATATTGTCTTTTTCAGCATATTATCATTAATTCCGATGTTATTAATGATCCTACCTAGAAAAAATGGTTTTTATGATCACAATAGTTTGCTTTTTATTAAGCTTTTTTTTTGTCTCCTGAAAAATTAAAAAAAATAGATAGGCCGTTTTACATTTTATATGACGATATGTATGTACATATATATGCAAATATACATTAGTTGTTTTGTCAAAAGTACACAAATATTATTATCAAAAAGTACCAAAAATAAGAGCGCGGAAATACCTCCTGAACTTGTGCGAAAGAAACAGCTGATACAGTACGGTACGGCTGCGCTCCGCTAATTCTGCCTTAAGAGTTATTCCTCAGATCATAATTTATTTATAAAGTTGACTTTTTTTTAAATTTCTTGTAGCGATTTATTGCAAAGATGTGTAATTATTGTATTTTTCTCTGAACCATTATATTTGATATTGAATTGCGGTGCAGTTATTGAGTTTTGGAATGCTTTATAATAAAGATAATATAGATTTCAATGTGTAGAATAAGATTCAATCAAAAAGTCAAATAACTTGAAAAATTTAATTGTTGCGTTTTGTTATGGACCTCGTCAAATAAAAAAAAAGTTAAGTGAAAGAATTCGTATTTGCACATGTCTGCTGGTCACCTTTAAATCACACAAAACGAAAACCAAAACTTTTGATGTAATAAAACATACTTTGTTGTTGTGTTCTCCCATATTTTGTTGTTGCAAAGAAGTAACTAAAAGAACAACAACAGCAGCAGCACCAGCAGCAACAACAAGAACAGCCACGCATTCATTTACATTGAAAAGCAACAGCAACGACGTGTAATAATTGCACTTTGCATACGAATTGTCATCACACGCTCATCACTTGGAAAATATCAAAAACACAACGATCACAGCGACAACAACAGTCAGAATAACCACAAAAAAAATCGAATAACGTTTGACTTGCGAATGGTCACATAGCTGCCACACCAACAACAACCAAAGAAGAAAACAGATCATCAATGGCTACAAAAAAAGAACACAACAAAAAAGATAAGAACAAAAAACAAAACAGCAGTCAGCCACTCACTCTGTCAGCCAGTCAGCAACATAAATAATCGAGAAATACTTTATAACAACTAACTAAGCAACAAAACAAACATGCAACATAACTGCAACAGCCACAGCAATCCCAGCACTCACACACACACACTCACACACACACACTTACAGGCTGGCTGGCTAACTCACTCTATCGCCTGCTCGCTCATCTGTTGCAAAGGCCCAAAAAAAGAAGCTCTGAAGTCCAGCAAGAAACTTCACTGCATATGATTAACAATCAAATGTTGTTAGTTTTTTTTCCTTCTTTTTTTAATTTCTCAAGTTGTTGTTTTAACATTGTTTCTAGTTGTTGGTCACTTTATTGGTCCCCAAGGATTACAAAAGGTAACAACTACACGAAACAGAAGCAAGCTTTAATCATAATTAAAAGTTGGCTTTACAACTGGGGGGGACAGTACTTCAAAAGAGTGCACTGAAAATTCACCACAAAAAATAAACAACAAATTTCAGCCACACAAGTTTCACACAAGAAACTTTAAAAATCCATTAAATTATTCAAATTTTACAAAAAGAAATTCACATTTTGCTAAAATATTAATGGGACTATTCATAAAAAAAATATTTTTGTTTTACAAAAGGTTTAGCTAACAAATCGCTCATTTACTGCAAAAGAGTCATAACTCCAAAAAACGTCATTTTTAAGGTAAGAATGCAGATTTATTCTCCACATCGCTCTTTATCTTGTGTAAAAAATTCATATAATTTTTTTGTTTACTCAGCTTTTGAGAGGAGAATAGTTTCTTTACTTTTCCATTGAGTTGTGGGTAAATTAAAAACTTTAAACTTGTTTTCTGAAGCACGAGTTTTTCTTGAGTTAACGATGTTTTGCAGTAAATGGACGAAATTTTGTGTGTGAAATCGGTTCGATAAAAATGTTATAAGTCCGCCGCTAACCTACACAAGCCACCAAATCTCTTCAAAATAACATTTCGTAAAGAATAGAAAATTTACAAAAAAAAATTTTTTTTAATTTATGAAAATAAAAATATATTTCGGCCAAAAAACCAGAAATTTCATCATAATATGGGCTCTCTGAAAAGTGGCTCCAAACTGAAAAATTAAAAAATGGCCCCAAACTGAAAAAAATACCCAAACCAAAAATAAAATTGGTCCCAAAAATAGAAAGAAGAAATGGCCCGAAAACTGCTGTTGCTGCTTTCTAAATAAAAAAAAAAATCGTTGTTTTTAGAAGAACATTTTGGGGCCAATTTTAATTTTGAGGTATTTTTTCATAGTATGAAAAATGCCTACAAAATGTAGAGAAAATCACACCCAAATTAAAAAAAAAGTACACACAGAAAAAAAAAACATCAATGTTAAACCAAAATTAAACAATGTTGATTTCATGTCATGTAATTTTTTGCAAAAATATTGACTTCGTTGAAAGCTAAAATACATATATACATATTGATTCAATGTTTAAAACTTTAAATTTGAACTAACAAATAGTAGATTGAACATTTTTCGTAGTTAAAATAACATTGTGCAATGTTGAACTTACACACCTCAGCTTCGTAGTAAAATAAAAGAATCAATACGTTAAATTAACTTTGGACTCAACATTGAGTACATTAAAGACAACATTTCTACATTTTAAATCAACATGTCTAATAATTATTCCACAAATTTCAATAAGAATTTTAAAAATTACAAAAGTATTAGAATTTCTCGTTGGTTTTTACAAGTTTTCGTAAAAGACAAGTGGTTTGAAACTATACAAGAATATGATTTAAAATCTACTGATGATTTGGCGTTAGCACCAAATGTATGTAAATTAAATAGATATTAAAAAAGTAAATAGATAATAGAAATCGTTTTTATTAAATTTTTTATGGGTTATTTAATTAAGGGCATCATTTGGAACCAACAAACATTTAGTGTTATTTCAATATGAGTATCGGTTTAATTTTAAAATAATTTCGTGTTAGATCTCAATCATTGAATCGTATTAACTCAACATTATAATTACTTACATATTAAATTAATTTCATGCTGAAACCATATTCATTCAATATGTAATTTATGTTGTTTCAAACTGAAATAATTTTGAGTATTTTTAATTTTTATTTGCACTTTTTCCCAAAATTAATATTTTACTTATTCAGCAAAACATTAACAATTTTGTTAAAAACAGATTGCCATTGATTATTGAGTGGTATAGCTTGTTCCTATGCGCATTTCTCTGTTGCTAATGCAGATCATCAGGGAACTTTACCCAAATATTTCTTAGAACAACTGGAGATATTATATTAAACCTTCATTAAACCAAATGAAAAGTTTAAAAGTTTTGGTTCAACAAGATTCGTTTATATTATTTTAATGTGGGATATATTTTTATTCAATAAGACTCGCGTGTTATATTGATATGGGCTGCTGTTGTTTGTCAGTTGTCGTAAAGTCATGTTGATTTAACACGAAACGACTATGAAGTAAAATCATTAACGAAAAATGTAAAATCAACCTTGTTTTTGCTGGTTTTACATTGTGTATATTTCTATCTGTACAAATGGCACCAAAAAAACAGGAAAAATGGCTCCGAAATTTATAATTTTTGTTTTCAATAGAACATTACAGAGCGATTTTTTATTTTTAATTTTGGGGTATTTTTTTATAAAATAAAAGATGGCCACAAAATGTAGAAAATTCACATTAAATTCAAAATTTAAATTGCACCAAAAACAAGAAAAATTTTCCGAACATTTTTGGTAATTTTGGGGACAATTTTCATAAAATGCGAAATGGCTTCAAAATTAAGAAAATTTCGGCAGAGTATTTAAGTTCCACAAAAGGACGAAAAACGTCCAAAATACCCCAACTTCAACAAAACTCTAAAATTTCCCAAAAAAAATTTCGCTTCAAAACTAGAAGTCGTCTTTTCTGTTTTATAGTCGTACTACCATGGAAGTCTTTCGACGAGAGATATGTTAGATGGACTAGAAGAGCATGACATTTATTATTATGCCTAAAATTGTGATGATGATTTTCAACGTGTAAAAGAAGATCTAAATTTATGCATTCCGATGGCGGCGGCGAGCACAGCATTTGAACACACCTTGCTGCTGTTTGTGGCACAATTTGCATTTGCATCCTTAATTCCAACTGATTGAGGATTCAACAAACATTCATTTATATCTGACTAAAAGATTTTTTTTTCAATTCTTTCAGACACCTGCTTTTAACTTGTTGATCGCAACTGCTTTAAATTTAAAGTTTGTTAAAGTTATTTTAAGCGCAACATTTGCTATTGTACTCGTAGTTGAATGATGATTGATGTCAGTTGTGTCGGTTGATTGAAAGCATTGCATACATCCATGTCCCATCCATCCATCCATCCATCTACTGCATACTCTGGCAATAATTTTATCCATGAAATTATATTTGATTTGCGCGCGCATGTGCAAACGTTTCATTTTAATGTTCGTTTTTATTTTTTGGCGTTTTCTTTATTAATATTAAATTGTTTTGCATAATTTAAATAACCGTGTTCTTGCTACAGATCACTTTTTGTTTTGCCATGTCTTTTTACTTACAATCCTTAAGCACTTGTCTTTTTTTATTATCTGGCTTGCTGATTTGCAGCCAAAAAATATATTAAATATCGTTTGCTTACTTCCAACAACAACAACAAAACATCAATAATGTCACAGTTAAATTGTGCCACACGCAGTCTCATTTTGCATTCAACTCATGAGAATAATGTGCCACTCTTTCAATGAATTTTATTGAAATCAGAAGCTTTCAAATATTTCCTCTTCAACTTGTTTTTTGGTACTTAAAAATGCGCTTATTTTAATAAGCGTTGGCGAATTATGTGTACGGAAAAAAAGGCTTGTCTCTTCCATAAACTTTGTGTGTAGAAGAACTCTTTGTCTGTGAAAATTTATGTCGGTTGTTTTTTACTGCATTTGGAAAATAGTATTTATATGTTTGCTCGAGTGTACATATGCGTGTGTGTGTCTGTGTGTGTGGTTGTGCTTTTTTTGTTTCCTAATTGTCAATAAAAAAAATGTTATTATCGCTTGTTAGCGATTAGAATCGGAGAAAGTTGAGCGGGCCATAACATGTGGCATGTGTGGGTTTAAAAAAAGTTTAAAAAAATATATTAAAAAAAATCAAACATAGTGAAAGAAGAAATTTCGATCATTTTATCTCTTCATCCAAGAACTGTGATTTTCATTAATGAAAATAGAATTGCATTCCAGGAAAAACAATTTAAAATTTATGCGTCGCCAACATTTATAAAAACAAAACAATTTCTTTATAAAACTAAATTCATCCTTTTTTATATTTTTATTTGTTAATTAAAGACTAATGAATATCCCTTTTGTGTTTCACTATAATCAGTAATTTGTTTGTATTTTACTCATCATCACATCTGTATCTAATTGATGGGGGAATTGGGTTTGAGAAAATTACTATAATTTAAAACAAAAATGTTTAATTAAAAGTCATTTATCAAAAATATAGAAAAATTTATGCAAGTTTAGAATCAAAACAAAAATTGTTTTATTTTTTAATAAACTTGTGTGCATGTCTTGATCTGATTTATTTTATTAAAAAGGTCATTTTAACGCCTTCCACTTTTTTCTCTCAAAAATAATAATAAAAAATAATCAGCTGTCATGTAGCAGATCATTGGCGGCGCCTTGAACATCAAGACGGATTGACTGACTACAAAACAACGTGGCTGTTATCAAACTGATTCCTTTTTAATTCAATTTTATTAACCCCAATACAAAACAGCAATAACTTTTAAAGGATTTCAGATTGGAGATGGCATCGGGAGTAGCTTTTCACTCACGCCCATGCTCAATAACGATTAAATAATTTTAGCCCTGCTCCTCGTCTTTGGCTTAGGTTCATGCATGCTTACGTGAGTGTGGAAAAAAGGTTAATCATATTCACGAAAACTCATGCTCACGAAAGAAATACACAGAAAGAAAAACGCCGTACTAAATTCAAGTATTTTTTTCTTACTTGGAGTACGAGTCGTACTCAAAATTTTGAGTACAAAAAATAATAAAATGTAGTTTAATCAAGCCGAAAATGGGAATACTTTAGATAATCAATACCAGAGTTTTTTTTAATCACGTGTAAAATCTTTAATCAACTAAAACGTTCTTAAATTAAATTGAGTATTTAAATCCGTCCGTACTGAAATCAATCTTTCTGTACTTGATTTTTAACATCGCTTGGGATTGATTTAAGTGCGGATGGATTGTTTTTTTTAACTACTTGCGAAAAAAAGCTATAAAATACTTTTTAAATTATTATTAAATTTATTATTCAAGACAGGTCGCGATATCTTTTTTCAAAGAATTAAAAAATTATTTAACACTCAACAAACAAAAATGTTTTTAATTTTATAATTAAATCTAAATTTAATTTTATATAAAAATCAGCTCATGCACGCTCACTTATGCTCAACTTTTTTTGTACTTACAGTCACGCACGCTAAAGTTATTGTAACAAAAAAGTGATAACGATTATATGTGATCCCGTGAGTAGAAAAAAAAACTTAGTCATAAGCACGAAAACCGTGCGTGATCGTGACTGTGAGGTCACGAAATACTTACGAAAAAAAAAACTATAAAATACTTTTAAAAAACTTAAAAATTAATTGAAAAATTGCAATAAATAAAAAAAAATCACAAAACAATCGCGCTAAATATATACCCATGCACGATCACGTCATTGAAAGAAAAACTAATCATGCTAATCGCTTTAGCGGTGCCCATCTCTAGTTTATACGTCTGTACAGGGTGTTCAAATAAGACCTGTAATCTTCAATGAGCGTTCACAGACGAGAAGAGTTTTTAAGCGCACAATTTTCGTTCTGTTCATGACACACACGGTATAATTATTCCTCTGGCGCAAAATGTATACGTAAACACAGCTTTGTGTGTATTAGTGTTTTTGTATTCATTTGAAAATTGTGTATGTATCTTATCTATCACAAAGAACTCAACAGGTCAAATTTTGGGAATGTTAAATCAAAAATCATTCAAGTACATTCTGGTGACCCTCAAGGCAATTCTGTTCACTTTATTCATCAATGATCTTCCTACTGTTGTTTTGCATTCTAAAGTACTGATGTACGCTGATGATGTTAAAAATTTTAACTCTTTTAACGATATTTATGGACGAACTTTATTAAGTGCCGACTTTCGGAATTTTCATCAATGGTACAGATTTAATTTATCGGAGTTAAATATCTTGAAATGCCAGCACATGCAATTTTTCAGACACAATCCGATCGTGACTTCTTATTATATTTATACTGTTATTTTAAATAAAGTTCGACCCATATTGGATCTTGGCATACTGTTGGATCATAGGCTCAACTTTCGTGATCACATCTCTATAATGCTAAATAAAGCCTATGGGGTCCTTCGATTCATGAAACCCTGGTCAAAGGAATTTCTAGATCCTTATATTACAAAACTTTTATATACTTCTCTTGTTCGACCAATTCTTGAGTATGGATTAATTGTTTGGGATCCTTGTTATTCTATCCATATTAATAGTATTGAATCGGTAAAAAAACAATTTTTAATTTTCTGTCTCCGTGGTCTTGGTTGGAATTCGTATGTCTTGCCGCCGTACCATAGTGTGAGTGCTTTATTTGTTCTGGGTCTGATTCGTGGTGATGTTGATTCAGAGTTTCTATTTAGTCAACTAAACTTCAATATTCCTGTAAGACCTACCCGCAATTTTAAACTCTTGGCATTTAAATACCACCGTTCTGTATATGATGCTAATAATGATTCTTTTCGTCGCGCATGTGTTAACTTCAATAAATGCTTCCATATTATGGACTTATCCGAGAGTAATGACGTACTGAAGAGAAATCTTACTTTATATTTAAATTGTTGAACCAATTATTTATATATATAGCTCTACATTTGTTATTCATAATTAGTTAGTAAGGGTGTAAAATCTATTGACCTAATAAATAAATAAATAAAAAAATTGGTTTTGTGCTGCTAATACAAACGTCAGAAACTATATATCAATCAAATAAAAACAAATTTTGAAAAACAAAACAGATCAAAATGCATGGAGATGCCATGAGCAAAAAATAATCACCTGCGCTGTCAAGACCACCTGTTATGAATTCGTCTTGTGCCAGCACAATTCTTCTCGTGTGTGAATGCTCAATAGGCCGCCATTTTAATACGAGTACTTGTCATGACTCAGCTCACAGATGGCAAGTAAAAAATATGCCATTAATAAAAATTAAACGATTTATGCTTCAACAACGCAGTGAAATTATTAGAAGACTTTAAAAAAATAGTGAAACTTTGACGGTCAAAGTTCGTTAAAGTGAAGTATTTTTCGGTCATCGTGAAGCACCTTCTCGGCCAGCAATTGTAAAACTGATGCAACAATTTAGGGCTTGGAAGACCCAAGAATTATTATTGAAAAGTCTATCCATCACGTGTGACAGTTTGGTGCGGTTTTTAGTAGGACGGGGTCATTGGACTGCACTTTTTCAAAAATGAGGCTGGAGCAACTGTAACGGTGAATGGATTGCGCTATCGAACGTTGATTAATGATTTTTTTTTGACCGGAATTGGACGATATTGATGTAGACCACGTTCACACGTCACGTTCAAGTCTTCAGCAAGACGGTGCTACGGATCACACACAAGTAACGATACCATCGCTCTCTTACTGACCGTGTGATTTTTTGAAGAGGCGATCACAATTGGCCAGCGAGATGTTGTGATTTAACACCTTTAGGGTCTTTATTACAACTTGCCGTTAGTTAAAAGCAGAATTTTGACGGACCGACAAATGGCTTTACATTATAAAACCTGCATTTATTATTTTTTTTATTCATTAAATATTATTATTATTAATAATAACAATAAAAAATTAAAGTTGTAGTCGTAGTAATGCAAAGCAACTTGTATACAAAACTAACTAACTAATTAACTAAAAGGGAGTTGTAATAATGGCCCTTAAACGTTTTTCTTAGAAAGATTAAGTCTCTGCCAATGGCCCACAAGCGATTGAACACCTCAAAGATGGCAGAGATGGCGTCCATTTGGCTGACATGGTTTTCCATTATTAATGTCATACCCTCCCTACTCATATTTAGAATTAAATAAACATTCGATGATTTCATATTTTTTACATATTAAAATGCAACCTCGTATTGAAACAAATTTTCTCAGGGTGTTTTCTCTCTTTGTTCGGAGAGATTTTCATAAGTTTTTTTTCATTGAGTGTACAAAACTAATAGAGCTTTTAATTAACATAAGGACTCTGACGTCATCAATCAGGTAACTATTAATATTTGCTGTAGATTTTGTTGATTTCTTTATTCTTCTTATTTTTGTTTTTCGCTTAAATGTTGGTGGGTGTGAATTTAAACTGATGATACGTTTGTTTGTCGGCTGCTCCACAATTTAGTCATAAAAACAAACATTTTTATTTTTAAAGGTGTTCGCAAAACGTAATCTTAATTTAAAGGTCTGCTATTTAAAGACATAAATTATGGTTGAAGTATACAAACTATAATTAAAAATAAATTAAATGACGGGCATATGTTTGTAAATACTTCGCTTGTTTTTTTACTGGTTTCATGAATGATTAAAAAATATATTTCCTACTCTGCAAAATAAAAAAATAAACAATATTTTCAAAAGAATCACATGAAATCAAGAACAACAATTTTAAAATTTATTTCACAAAAATTTACAAACCACATATTCTACGTAAAATTATAAGTTTGTTTAAAATTTGTGCAGAATTTTAATAAAATTACAAATTATGTTCACGCAGAAACATTTTTTCTTCAGACTTTGTTAGTTCGTTAGTTTAATTTTTATTAAATTAAATTGTCATTTCATGATCACAGCAATTTTTAGAAACAATTAATATATATTTTTTTTTAAATTTATTAATACAGATTGCCTCGATATCTTTTTTCAAAGAATTGCAAAAAGTTTTATTTGTTGACCGTTTTTAGGACATTTCAATGGCAAAAATAAATATTTGAATCGGGCCATACAACTTTTCCTATTAACAATTGTTACAGGTTCTTAATATTAAATTTTAGTTTATTCTTTCATTTTAATAGTGTTTCTTAAATTTAGATTTTCTTTTTTACTTTTTAATAAAAGCGACTAGAAACACTATTAACCTGCTTTTTTGTCATGGAAAAAAATGCACTTTGAACTCGTGTTCATAAAAAATTTTGTTCTTGTTTTTTTCCTATTTAATTTCTTGCTCTCTTGCCAACAGCGTCTTTGTTGTTGTTGTTGTTGCTATTAAGTAGTGCCACCTTTTAATAGCAATTGTCGGATATTTTTTATTGTTTTTGTTTTTGAAATGCCGCTGCAATAATAAGAAAACAACAAACACAACAGCTCCTGCTTCTACACTTGTAATCACTACTCGTATGTTGTTCTTCTTCTTGTTAGTATGCCTCCTTCTTCTTCTTCTTAAAATCGTTCAAATTGTAAACGCTTGACACCAATTCGCGTCAATAATGTCTCAATAAAGTTGTTGTTATTGCTTTAAATAACAACAATAATAACTTGTAATGAACTAAACGAACAAACCAAAGCACACATACACAAACACACACACACACACAAACACACACAACCACACACACTTACATACATATGCAAACTTATTACCCGACTGCAAGTAGGAAGGAACTAACGAGGAAAACGAACAAATTATTCGACGACATAAAGAGATAAGAAATTTGTATATTTTATAGAAAATTATTAAAAGACATTGTTGTTTTCCGGAAAGGGAGGGTGCAGGCGGAGCAGTGTGCACACTACTAGTGTAAAAGATTTCTTTCACACGCACGTACACACACACACAAACGCTACATTAGAATAATCAAAATGCAAACACTTCTGACGTAATGCATCGAGTGTGCTCTCAGTGGCAGGTCAAAATGTGGCAACAGTACGAGAGGGTGCAGTTTGTGGGTGCATTTATTGTGTTGATAATAGAAAAAATAATGAAAAAATTATGAAAAAAATATTGTTTCCCTTTCAAAGGAAAATAATATTGCAACAATAAACAGGACTAATTTTTGCGGTTTTTCGTTTTGTTCTCCTGCATACAAAATAGTTATTAAAGGAACTAAATAGGCAAGTGCACGGAGAGAAAAAATTTGCATAATAGATTTGAAGAAAAATCCAGGACTTTTTTGTAAGAAATGTGTCCTTGGCTTAATGGGACTGGAGTTAGAAACAGGAAACGAATCCGATAGGTTAAAAGTAAGCTTCAGACCATCGCCCATAAATATTTTAGATGATGAACTGCCACCGATGTATGTGGACGCCGGCTAAGCGAACTGAATACCGGCTAAGCCGGCTGTTTTTTTATTAACAAAAATTGTAACACGACATTCGTTTTCTAGTTAGGAGCCGCATTAAGTTAAATGGTTTCTTTATTTTTAAACAAGACGAAGGAGTATCTTCCATATACGAAGAGTAAAAAAATTTCTAGTTTTTAATTTTATTTAAGTTCTATACACATATTCTGTAAATATAATGAGAGTTTGTTTTTTAATGTCTTTTAAAATTGTTATCGTCCTGTGACACCAGTGTGAGTTTCGTTAAAAGTGAAGAGAGTATCTGCCATCAAAGAAGATAATTCAAGTAGAGTTTTCACACTCCTTAAAATACTTCTTGAGGAGGTGTTTATTAAAACATTACCTTCTTAAAAAAAACTGCTTTAAAAATTATCTTTAATAACAAACATTCGCGATTGTCACAGAATCCAATGTTGGCGGAATTGGATTTGAAAATAAGACAAAAAATACTTTTGTGTGATGAATTTCAATGTTATCGGTTTTATATTAAAAACAGATAGTAATTCTAGATTCAACATAAAACCCATGACATTGAAATTCATCATACAAATTATTATTTTGTCGCCTTTTCAAATCCAATTCCGACAACATTGGATGCTGTGACAACCGTGATTATTAAAAAAAGGATCGAAAAAGCTGTCTTTAAAATAAGTACCTCATAAAAAATCCTACCAGCCCTTAAAAACATGTTCCTTTTAACAAAAGTATTTTTTAGAAAAGTACTTTTTAAAAGTATAATTTTAAAAAACTACCTTTTCAAAAAGGTCGCTTAGTGATTAAAAGAGTACTTTTGAAAATAATCACTTTAAAAAAGAACCTTCTTAAAAAGGTCGTTTAGAAGAAGTCTCTTTTAAAGTAATTAAGTGAGTCTAAAAATTTCCACCAAACGAAAATACATTTAAAAAAAGTGCCTTTACAAAAAATGCCTTTAAAAAAAGTGTTCTTAAAAAAAGTACTTTTTAAACATAGTTCTTTTTAAAATATTAAAAAGAGTACTTTTTAAAATATTAAAATGAGTACTTTTTAAAAAGAGGACTTTAAAACAAAAAATGCCTGCTAAAAAACTGCCAATTAAAAAAATAATTTTATAAAAATTATCGTTCAAAAATAAAATGCGCTTTTAAAAAAGCACCATTCAGAAACAGTTTCTTGAAAATAAAGTACCTTATAAAAAAAACAATTTCAAAAAGGTCCCTTTAAAAACGTAAATTTAGTAAGCCAAGTGCATTTACAAACAAGTGCAATTTAAATTCAAAAGTTAATTTAAAAACAAAAAACGTTTGAAAACGTATTCTTTGAAAATGTAGCTTTTCAAAGAAGTACTATTTGAAAAAAATTCCTCTTGAAAAATTAACATTTTGTAAAAAGTTCCTGCTAAAAAAAGTACGTTTTAAAAATCTAACATTTAAAAAAGGGACTTTTAATATTATAACTCAAAAAAACCATTTAACAGACAAAATACTTTTAAAAAAGTGCCTTTTTTAAACAAAAGTACCATTTGAAAAAATTACTTCTTAAAAAAACAATTTTTTTAAAAAAGTACCTTTTGAAAAATCCGCTTTTTAAAAATATCCTGTTGGAAAAAAATATCCTTTAAAAAAGTACTTTTCAAAAATCTAGCATTTTAAAAACGCAACTAAAAAAATGGTTTAACCAAGTGCCTCTTAAAATCAGCATAATTAAAAAAAATTTAAACAAAATACTTTTATAAAAAGTGCATTTTTGAAATAATTGTGTCTTTTCAAAAAAGTATTTACCTGTTAAAAATAACTATTTGAAAAGTGTTTTGCAAAAAATTCCTTTTGAAAAAAGTACCTTTTGCAAATCCCCTTTTTAAAAAAATCGTGTTGGAAAAAAACATCCTTTAAAAAGTACTTATCAAAAATCTAGCATTTAAAAAAGGGGCTGTTAAAAACGTAACTCAAAAAATGGTTTAACCAAGTGCCTTCTAAAATAAGCATAATTTAAAAAACTACATTTTTAAACAAAATACTTTTAAAAATTGCCTTTTTAAAATAATTGTACTTTTTGAAAAAAAAGTACCGCTGCCTTTTGAAAAAATTACCTCTTGAAAAAAGAACCTTTTAAAAAGTGTGTTGCAAAAAGTTCCTTTTGAAAAAGTACCTTTTGAAAACTCCCTTTAAAAAAATCCTGTTGGAAAAAACACCCTTTAAGAAAAGTACCTTTCAGTAAAAAGCACCTTTTCATAATTCACTTTTTTAAAATTGTTAAAAACGAATAATAATAATAATAAAATATATAAATAAAAATAATAATTTGAAGTTTCTTGTCTTCTTATTTCACAAGCAGCAGTTTTGTCTTTCCAACTTTTATTCGTTCAGTGTCTTAAGAGCGGAGGTGAACAAATAATATGACAAAAACAAAAACAATAAGAAAAAAGTTTTAAGCATGTCATGGCACCAATATAATTTTTCATTTAATTTTATTTTACCCAAAAAAAAAATAAATAAATAAATAAAAAATTGCAAAAAATCAAAAAAAAAAATATAAAAGTAAAAGAGCTCACGCCATTTAAGCCTGCCCTCAATGCACTTGCAAGGAAACATTTTCCATAGTTAAAAATCAACACGATGTATAAATTTGTAGTGGGTTCTGAAGTGGGTTTTATTACTCTACGAGGATATTTTTCATCCTGCAATCACTAACTTAAGCACAAACAGCCACAGAAAAAAGAAAGCCGCACAACAAGCGGTTGAAAAAGAAAACTATGAAAAGTTATTTCGATTATAAAGAAGAAGAAACAAAAAAAAAACACTTTTGTAATATTTACGCCAATATCGAGTCAACCATTAAAACTTTAATAACTTGACAGGGTTTTGGCAAAAGGAAACGAAGATAAGAAAGGTTATTGAAGGCTTGAAGTCTTGCATGTGTGTGAATTTGTATGTGTGTGTATTTGTATATATGTGTGTGTGTGTGTTTGTGTGTATTTGCAAGTAAATAAAAAATGTAAATATAAACAATTACTTGACAAGGTCACAATATGCCATAATAATGCTAAATTTTTCAATGGAATTAAATCGATTTTAAGTGTCTTAAATTTAGATTAAAAGTAGGTTTCATGAGACCAACATTCAAGGCATTTTTATAATTTCAATAAGCAGTCGAAATATGTGTTGTGATAACTTTTATGCATACAGTTGGCCAAGTAAGTAATGGCACTAATGGAAGTATGTTGCAAAGTATGCATTCAAGTGTTCCACAAAACTGTTTCATGATTTCCTGACTAATTTATCGTAGCGAGTAGATCATGAGGGTTGGACAGATATCAGAGCCACCTACACAGTGCCCAGGTAGCACAGGATGTTTGTTAGACGATTGTGTTTAATATAGGATTCCTAAAAGAATCTTCTGATGGTGATCTGACGAGTAACAATAACAAAAACATTGACTTTTATTCTCGGTTACTACTTTTTTTTACACATTTTCTGACACGCTCGTCTTTTAATCTTGGAATATTTAATATGCAAGTCGTAAAAATCTTCTAATCATTATTTGAAGAGTATGAAAACAACAATGTTACACTTTGTTTAACTATAAAAATCTCAAACGATTCCCTCTACGATTAATATAAGCGTCTTTCGCTGTGTTATGGAAGAGTATCACAGAAGAATCAGTGCGTGTAAGAGTTCCTTCCAAGGAATCTTCTACGATTAAAAAATGCGCTCATCGACGACGATCTTCATGAGATTGCCAGTAGGCTCTTTTAAGATTGAAAATGCTACCTGGGTGGTGGATACATGGAAACACACATGAACACTGATGATGGGAGTGCAGCGGCTCCCGAAAAACAGCGATGGTTCTGTTCTTTCGTGTAAGTTTAAATTAATTGATTTTAATTTATCCCTCGTTTTTTTGGAATATTGTCTCATGTCCAATTCTTTCTGACTAAAAATGTTACGAGCTTAAGCGAAAAAAATTATAATCACTTTGGATTAAAAACTACCAACAACCAATTTAGTTCGACAAACAATCAAATTAAATAATATCACTTGAGTCTAAAATGTGTTGAGACTGTAAAATTCTATTCTTTCTTCATTTTTAAATTCTGATGTTACAGCCATGATACAGAAAAATATTTATGAAAAATCTCTTCGGAATCGAACCAAATTTTAATTTTCAAAGTATACACAGAAAAAAAAATCATTGTAAAATTAACTAAAACAAAACTGATTCAAATAGTTTTGTTAATAATTTTGCTTCATATGAGTTTCATGTTAATTTAACATGATATTAAAGTAAAATAAAAGTTATATGTTCAATTCACAAGCTCAGTCGTATGGCTTATCGTTAAAAAAAAGACGATATTTGTTTATGGGCTTGTGAACAGACAAATTTGTTGTATCGTCATTTTGTCGCATTTCAAATGTCAATTCAATGTAGTCTGTGAAATTAGTGAGCTTGGCAACAATTTGTACTTATTATGAACTTATACGTATAATTTTAGCAAAAAAAATGATGTCGAAGTACAAAATCGAGATCAATTAAGACATAAACACATTCACGACAGCAGGCTACACGGGTGCATGGCTACAAATTTCTTCTGGCTTTTTCAAAAATTTGCAACTTTTCGCGGACTTTGCGTTTTTTGCAATGTGGATGAGTCTTTATATTCTTTATTGTTTCATCGACTCTTAAATGATATTAAACATTTTTGTAGTTTTTTGCGAGTTTTTCGCATTCCTTGCATTTGTAGCTCGTTTTAGATGATTTTACGACTTCTTCTAAATTTTGCAAATTTTTGGCGGAATTTCGCGTTAAAAGTAGAATTTTTTCATACCTTTCCTCAATAGAAAATAAAATTCAAACGTATAATTATAACACACTTTTGTATGAAAATTACCAACAACAAAAATACAATACTGTATAATTAGACGATTATACGGCACATACGACGTTAACACGAGCTTGTGAATTGAACAATAGTTATCCACTTTAAAACAACTAGAAATCATGTTGAATTGACATTGTACGCCAATTGAATCAAAGAGATTGTCATGTCAAAATAACGAAATCAGTGTCGAATCAACTATTAGGCCATTTACAATTAATGTTACAGCCATATTGAAATAACATGAAAAGATGTTAAAATTACAGGAAATTCCATGTTAATTTAACATGGTTCCAATACTGAAATAACATTTTCGCAATGTTGTTTAACAATGGGACAGGCAGTTAGTAAAAAGCAGTTAATTAATTTGCTTTATAACAAATACGTTTAGCTTTACAAATATATTTTACGATTATTAATTGGAAAAACATTTAAAGGTGGGCTTGGGAACCTTGTGCCGTATTTTGAACAACTGAAATGTTTACTATAATATTTTGTCACTAAAAAGATTAATATTTTCCTCTCCGGTTGCTAAATTTTCCACAAAGCTTCTTAAATTAATATTATTATTGTTAGCTGCAGACATAATGAAATTTAAAGAATTTATTTCACTTCTGACACTGGACTTGTGATGCGATAGGATGAAACTTGCTGTTTCTTTAATGCTGTAATGTAGCGGTACGTTTTGATTTCTCTTTCTTTTATCATGAATTAATTTCATTTCAACATGTTTCATGTTTTTTTAACATACAGCATATTTTTTGTTAATATTATTCCAGGTATTTTTAATATTTCACAAATCTGATTTAACTTTTTTAACATGTTGATTTAACGTAAGCCAACGTTTGTTAATATTTAAAATTGACAAAAGTTTTTTCAAAGTATTCCAATGTCATTTTTAATGTTTATAACAACGTTGATTTTACAATAGTTAATCTTGTTTCAACTACATGCGATGTTAATTTTACATGAAAAACTGTAATTATTACTACAAATATGGAAATTACAAAATTAAACATTGATTAATGTTATTTTAACTCTGTAAAAGGTAAATTTCAAAAATGTACAATGTTATTTCAATGTGATTAATTTTAAATCAACATATTTATTACAAAATTACAAAATTAAACATTGATTAATGTTATTTTAACTCTGTAAAAGGTAAATTTCAAAAATATACGATGTTATTTCAATGTGATTAATTTTAAATCAACATATTTTAATACTAAATTAACAATTTTAACCATTGATTTGACTTAATACAATGTTAAAAGTAAATTCAAATGGATTTTTTTCACATATTAATAATAATGGCTTGATATCAACATTTCTTCATGTTGATTTTACATTGGGGTTTTTTTCTGTGTGTAGATTCAATAAAGCTGTTAAAAGTGAAGTTGCATTAAAATGCTTTTACGTTGCATAATAAAAATTGGGAATTAAAAGTACGTCATTTTTTTACAAACACAAACCACGAAGCCATTTTGGCTTGTCTGCAGAAACACCCAGGGTCAAAGCAGGAATCGAACCTGCGGCCCCCAAGACTAATAGTCTAGTACGCTATCTACTAGTCTACGGGGGTCCCCTGAAATCCTTCCAATCGGAATGTGCGACATCCCTAATAATACCTTCGACATTTTAGATTAATATAAAATATTAGATACCCACTTTAAATATTTATTTAATTATTTATACGAAACTTTCATATAATTTTTTGCTTAAATGCCTTTTAATTTTTGCAAATACCTTTGATTAGCCAAATTAAATTTGATTGAAGTGCATATTAAGATTTGCTCAAAAATTCCCAATAATAATGATTAATGTCTGTCAAACTTTTAATTTTCATCTTTCTCATGCGCCAGCAAATGACAAACATCAATCCTTTAGTCAAATAATACGGCACACAGCGCCAGGAGTCAGTCAGTGAATGCAAACAATCATCGACGAGTTAACCGCCAGCTAACCAAACAACAAGTCACATGCAAATAGAAAGTTGTCTGTCATAGTGACCCGCTACTGTAATAAAGTTTTGCCATAAAAGGCTTTTAAATAACAAAGAAAAACTAAAATATGATGAAGAGAAGAAATATTTATTATTGAAATTATACTCCTGTATGTACGAGGGTGGCTATAGAATTAGCTAGTTATATCAGTCATGTCACAGAACAAGAAAAATTTCTTCGGCATCAAACCAATTTTAATATTCAAAGAACACATAATTTTTTTTTATTCAATTATAATGATGAGCATACTTTTGGGAGCGACAAATAAATATTTTTTTAATAAAATTTGCATGCTATTAAAAAGCTTAAAGGTTGCCACATATTTTTACAATTTTATTGTGCAATAATTGATATTTTGTCGGTTGTCAAGCCTGCACAAAGTTGCCTCTAAACTTCTCCGAAATCTTTTTTATTAGAAAATTTTTATTGAAAAAATGCTTTTGGGCAAGTTTGGTTAACTTAAGTTTGGATTGCACATAAGGGAATAGACTTATTGTTTAATAACAAGAAGTAATTCTGTCACCATCCTCGTTCTCATTATAAGTAGACATCATTTTCCGTTCATGCATGCAGGTATTTCGTATTTCGAATGTGATCTGATCGCCTGGTCAAACAAAAGGTGACACTTGAAAAATGTGGTGTTTTAACAAATAAAAAATTTATGTTTTTTCTTCTCCCAACTCAATCGCAAATAAACAAACGAAAAATCTATAAATAACGGTTTAGTAACAACGTAACCAGGGAAATTGAAGTTAACGAAAGCATTAAAAAAACTATACTCAATTCAATTTTTTCTTTTCCTTTTTTGCAATCATTATTGTAATAGACTTTAAAGCTTAAGATGTCGCAAAATATACACATTTACGCAGAAACGCAAAAACGTAGAAAAATCCATTAAAACGGCAGCAGCAGCAACAGCAGCATCATCAACGCTGGCAGTATCAGTTGTATTTGGCATCAGGATTTTCATAAAGTTTCTTTGTAATATTCTGCGTATTTTGTTTTCTTTTCGAAAGTCATAAATGTTTAAGCTTAAAACCTCAATTGCAAATTCAACAAACAAATAAATAAACAATTTTGCATAGTTAATGTGCGGCAGAGGTGGAGTTTTGGAAAGTGTGTTGGAAGGAAAGGAAGAAATAAAAAGTCCCCCCTTTGTACCTTTTTAGTATTTAAACCAAAAAGGTTTAAAAATTATTTCGCACAAACAGCAGCTTTTCGCCCCTTCCCCTTTGCAATCGATCAAACTATTTTTTCCACCGCCATGCGTAACACATTAACCAGCTAAATAGGAAAAAAGTAAAGAAATTGCATTTAATTATCGGCACATTGCATCAGCTGGGATGATGTTGCTCTGCTGGCAAAGGCAGCATTGAGAAGAGACGCGGACAGACGGATGGACAGACAAAGTAAAAAAACAAATAGAAAAGCTAGAAAAAACAAAAAAAATTTATGCGTATAAAATACTAGAGAATGTAGTTGTAATAACACAAAAAAAATAAAAAATTTATTTAAAAAATAATAATAATAATCTTGCATGATGCATGCACATGTGTGCACATTCATGTTGCCAACATACCAACAGATCAAAAATACACTAACACCATGATGCCGCTAGACTTTGGCTATCAATATTCAGCGATTACTACGTATAAAGTACTTCAAGCCATAAAGAAGTAGTAAAAATAGGCTGGAAAAAAATAAGAAATAAAAAAGTTTCTCATACGCAATTTTTCGTTTATGACCGACCGACCGACCGGCCATTGAGTGAAAAACAAACAAAAAAATGTTTGCAATTTCTAATGTTGTTGTTTTTAGTGTTTAAGCACAATAAGTGATTAGTTTGTAGCATTTGCTGGAAACATCCAGAAATAGTTGATGCAAATTCAAAAAATATTCGGGCATGTCACGTATTTGATGCGTAACAGTTTCAAGTGCGTACTTGCATTCTCAGGTTTTATTTTTTGCTTTTGGATTATTCACAAAGAATCGGTCCACAACAAAAAATGTCTAAAAGTTTGAAATAGCAGCTCCATGGCGACGAATTGAAACCGCCAAGGCGGCTGATAAAATGATTTTTCGATAACTTTTCGGTCAAATTCGATGCCCGGCAATAAGTTTGCAATATTCTCCAACGTTGTTCAAGCGTAAAGCGACTCATTTTGGTCCGCAGAGATATTATAGCGACTGATAGTCAATATTTTGGACAGAAAAACTTTTATCAGTCGCAAATAACATATGATTTAAAAAGACACTTGTATTTGGGCCACCCATTATATATATTTAGATACATGTGTTACATGAACATGTTTTTATTAGAAAAAAACCCCAAAGTGTTTTCGTACTCGTATAAAATTTGTATGTCGTTTTTTTTATCCGCTCACTATCTGCGCCGTCCGTCTGAATGTTTGCTCGTAAGACTTTAATGACTACAGATGCGTCATATGAAAATAAAAAAAATTAAAAAAAACATTATTTTGTGCTTCACTTGATTTCCTCAAAATCTGCCAGCAACTTTGCCGAAACAAACAAACACACACTTGTAAAATGTATTTCTTTTCAAGCGAAAAACTGCGCGTATGAGGACTTTTTCTTTGACTAAAAAAAATTGGCGTTTTGCATTCGCTTAATTCATTCGTTTTGTTGTTGTGATGCTACATTGTGCGTGTTTTTTTTCGCGTTGCATTTCATTTACTTCTTTTTTTATCTAATTTACACAAAAATAATAGAGAGAAAAAAAATTCGACAGTATGTTGAGAAATTATTCACTTGAGGTGAAAGGAAATAAATATTAAAAAGCTGAAGAATTAAACATAACAACAATAAATCTCATTAACATCCTCATCATCATCTCGCCGGTTGATGCAGCAAATCTTGAGCAAAAAAAAACTATTTGTTTAGAATTGTGCTGCTCTTAACATCCTCTAGAAATTATTTAAAAAATAATAATTTCTGTTTCTACTTCTTTTTTCTTGACTTGCAATAGTACTCGTATTTCTTTTTTTCTCAACATTAATTTTTCCCAAAAATTAAAAAGTAAATTGGGAGCAAAATAAAAAGTTTTTCCCCCCAGAAAAAAATTAACTGCGTATTCATTTGTTTGTGCATTGATGCGCAAATTGATCTTAACTGTGAATTTATTACCTATTTTCTTCTATTTAAATTGAAAGCTCTTTTTATCAAGCAGTCTCATTAAAAGATCGATAAAGAGGGAGAGAGAGAAAGGGGGCTAAACGACTTGTGTAAAAAGAGAGAGTACATTAAGAACATGAATCACGAAAACAAGATTGCGCATTGCGCAGGTCTGTTATTTTGTTGTGTGTGTTTGTGTTGTGTTGTGACGTAGACATAGAAAGTGTGTTGTAAACAAAACTAGATTTTTGTATGGAAAGCAAGCCGAAATGTAAAACTTTGGTAGTCCTAGGAAGTTCTTCTTCAAATTGCTTCAATTCCAAACTCAAAAGTTTTACTCGATTACATCTCTTTTCTGGCCATTTAAAATTTTGTTCAAATCCATGCACCCGTTTAGAAGTTATTTAGTTATTTCCACTTTTGCTTCAAAAATCTCTTACACTTTTTACAAGAAACACTCATTTGTATTGTATGATGACGTAGATGCGCAGTAGAAATTTATTTTGTACGGCTGAGTGCGCAATCTTATTTTTTTGATTGATGTAATTTGAAATCGCAGAAAGGAGGTGTCAGTCAGTTGATCCCCTTTGCTCGATATGATCACAATATGTCCAAGGGGTGTTTCAGACTCATATACAATTTAAAATACATCCAGTTCGAGCGAAAAAAGGCAAACTATAACAAGTGACTCTTGAAGGACCGATGGCAAAATACCTGCATATATATCTTCCAAGCTACTGATCCGATTCCAAACTTTTGCAAACAAAAAGAGAAGTACTGTGTCGTAAAGAAACTTAAGTGGATCAGCACTCGGTTAGAATGCAGGCTGAGCTGCACGGTGTCACAGTCAAAAGTCGTGTGTTCTATTGCAAGCCATAGACGTTGCGACGATTGGTACAACTCTGTTGCTAATCAAGATGACCTCTTTGCTCATAAACTGTACAATTTTGTATACAATCTCATTCACAACTTCATTTTGCAAAATTTGTAATTCAATTAGATTTAAAATGGCAAATAAAACTCGCACACAATGTTTTTTTTTTGATGTGGTTAAACTAAGAAAAAAATAATAAGGTTGTGCGACATGCCCATTAACATTACAATCGACTTGGACAACATGTCAAAGAAAAATCAAAACTTTGTAATATTTCGCTCAACTAGCCACCAAACGAGTGCAATGCATTCAAATATTCATTGGAAAGGAAAAAGGACAGTTTTCTCATTTTTGGGGAAAATGTAGGAAATTTTTAAAACTTTTTTTCTTCCTCTTATAATGCGGTCTAGTTGCGTAAAACTCCCCACAAAAACACAACGAAATGCAAAGAACTGCCCAATTTTCTTGGGAATAGAATTTGAATGAAATATAAAAACAAATTTTAAAATTTTGCATTATTTTTTTTTGTTTAATTTATAAAATAAGACTTTTTAAAAATATATATTGAGCTATTTTATATATTCATGATCTCTTAGAAACAAGAAAAAATAACTTTTATTCTTCCCATTCCGGATAACATTTTTTTTAACTGGGATAAAATTTTATTAAGAACTCAGAATTAAGATTTTGATTAACTTCTCAGATCTAATTATCCTTATTTTACAAATTACGAAATCTATATTAGCAATAAATGCGAAGAATTAGAAAAAAAATTCTGTAACAGCTCTTAAGTTAATCCAAAGACTTCTTTTAAAAATGAAATAATTTTTGAATAAATTTAAGAATCGCAGATTCGACCGAATTTTCATAGTTTCAGATTATGGCATTCGATATCGAACAATATAAACACATTATTCGATATCGAATGTCATAATCGCAAACTAAGAAAACTCGATCGAATCAGCTCGATATCGAAAGCGACAATTAGACGCCAGTTGTTTGAGGACTATGATGGCGCAAAGGCAGATATTGGAGGTTCTAAATATTACAAATATATGCTATTTTTTATTTTTATTTAATTTCTTGTGTGACGATACAAATATACAAAGTTTTAATAATAAATAAAATTTGATTTTTTCCTAAAATCAATAAATTTTTATACATCAGAAAATTTAGGGAACTTTTTTGTTTGTGTGTGGAAAAGAGGGTGAACTTTTTCAAGACATGTAGGGATTTTTTTAATTTCTGCTGGCACCACTGACCAGTGACGGTGGCAACGTGTTTAAGCTTAAGAGCCGTGAGCGTATACGTTATAGACAATTATATAAAATGTTATATCAAGTATGCGCAGCCAGGAATTTGTTTTTTTTTTTAGTTCAAAGGTTGAAGTTTAAACCTGGCCCGAATCGTCACATCCGTGACCGTATCGGCAATCGTACGAAAGAAGATGTCAATCGTAAGAACTGAATGACACGATGATTTACGATTGCAAGCGGATCGTAATTTTTTGTGAAATTTTTCAAAGCATACTTTCGAGGTGTTCATGTTATACACCCCGGTTTACTTATTTAAGGGCACTACAAATTCCATATTCAGCAGCCCGCATCTTTTGCAACTTTTAAACGATTGCAAAATTTTAAAATAGAAATGGAAGCTAGACATCTGGAGATATAAAAAAACAACTTTTTAAACAATTTATTAAAAAAAGTTCAAAAATGTGCTTTTTTCTGGTTCGCTTGAATAAAGGCACTTCAAATCATTTTAATGAAAAACATTTTTTCTTGTTTTTCTAATTGATTTTACTTTATTTAAGAACTATTAGTAGTAATGGGCACAACCCCCTTTGTTTTTAATAACTTCAAATATACGGATTTTCATTGACAGATAAAGAGAATTTAGTGCCAATAAGTTTGCTAAATTTTTTTTAAAAATTATTTTTGTACTACAGTACTTTTACGAATTTTTCCTTTCCCTATACACATTTTTAAGGAAATATTTATTTAAATTACTAAAATTTTAAAAAAATATTTAAGAAACACTCTGCATATTTATAGTTATGAATAAAATAGACAACACTATTAATAATTAATTGAGTACTGGATATAACGAACAATTCGCTTTAACGAACAGGACTGACAACCATTGGGTTCGTTAAATCGGAAAACTACTGTATATCAACCCGATAGACATTGCTGCTAGTACTTTTAGCTTTTGATTTATTGTAATTTTAATTATAATAAATTTGTAAATAAATAAATAAAAATAAAAAAAATTAAATATGAATTTATTCGGTTTTCTATAATTTCAATGCATTAAGAATGTAATTTTTAAGTGTTTTTGTTTTTAATTTAAAAAATCAACAACTTATTTTACGTCATAAATTGCGTGTTATTGAAAAAAAAACTGCTCCCAAAAATACTCCGAATAAATCCCGTCATCCTGAAACAAGCCGGGCTTCCGCTAAACGCCAGCATCCAGCGATTTTAAATTCTAAAATCCCCAATCCCGCGATTCACAGAGTTAATGATGCAACCTCTTACATATTTTTTTTTACTATTTATTAAATTTTTAGGTTGAAAATAACACAAATTTAAAGCCAATTGTTTTTTTTTTTCTAGAAAATGTCAAGTATTTGTTTGCTGATTTATCTTGATTATCTTCAAAACAATTTTGTTTCTTGCGTATGCATTTACGTTGATACGTCAAACATCAAAGTTATTTTTAACACAAAATACGCTTTGAATACAATGTAAAATATTTTGCTTGCATTTCTTATCATCATTGACATTTTCCTCAATCATTCTAGTCATCATCGTACATATTAAAGATGATCCTACGCGGTTTTAAAATAGACCCACCCATCCTTTTTTTTGTCGTTTGTCTCGTTAATAAACTTTTGTGAAATTAATAATAGTGCATCGTTGTTTTGTTGTTGTTGTTGATTTTGTTGTTGGTGTTGTTGCCGTTTGATTTTGCTTCTTTTGTTTTATATTCATATGAACTATGACGTATTCCAACAAGTGCTGGCAATAATGAATAGTGTAGCGTAAAAGTATTGAATATTTGAGTACCGAGTACTCAATATCGTATATATTTGCCGGTACTTAAGAACCAAACCTAACTACGCAATACTTTCAGAGATGCATTTCCATATGTCCGCATATGTCCAGCAGTCCGCAAGTTGGTATAAATTAAAATACATTCGATTGTATATTATTAGAAACATTTAAAATAAAATAGTTAAGCGTATACAACTTGCATCCGATTCGGATTAGTATTTTCCTATCGAATTGTAAAATTAGATGTACATTAGGAGAAAAGAATAAAACAAAGGAATAAAATAAAATTTAGCCTTCGCACTAGCATCTGATTTAGATTGGATTGGATTGGTCCGTATTGTGTCATATTATTATTTTAGTTTCAATTATGAATTTCGTTTGTTTTTTGCTGTGATTTTTACCAATTCGTTCTTTTTAATTCAAGGCCTTGTTTATCTGCCTTGTTTTTATTCTTCCAAAGTAAAATTTCAAAATTTAAATTTAAATTATAAAATTCGAAATTGATTCAAAATTCATAACAGCAAGGCTCTTTCGCAAGCTCTGCTATAATAAAAAAAAACTGGAAAAAACTAATTAATTATATTATTTTACCAATTAATAATAATAATAATAATAATAAAACCATCTGAAGAATAATGCAATTGGATTATCTGTTTATTTCAAACCTATCCTATGATCGATCCTAATTTGACCCATCTAACATTATAATTATATTTTTTTACCAATTAAAGTGATGCATAAATATAATAATACTAATAAAATTATTTGAAGAAAAATGCAATTGGATTTCGTGTTTATTTAAATATTTAATAGTTCACACCCATCATAGATCGATCCTAATTGGGCCCATTTAATATTAATATAATGTCTGCTACTAAAGACCAATTGCATTCAGACACATCTTAATGCCCTCCGAATCACCATAGTAATTGGACCCATCCTACCTTCGCTTACAATGTCGGTAGTGTTGGATCTATCTGGCCAAAGCTGTGTAAATGTAATTAGGAATTAGATACAGACTTTGCACGGGTCGCATTTACATCATCATGGTCTCAGAGTGAAGATGTATGTGTTAGAAATTCCACTGGGTAAATACGAAAATTTTACTTAAAAATGTTTTAAATTAATACAAATCGGTTTTGAGGAAAATTAAGCGTCTTTAAATCATTTGCAACAATAAATAAGCCTGGCCGTTTAGATAAATATTTTTAAATTTGCTAAACCATGAATTAATTTGGAGTACGTTTAATAATAAAATCGAATTTTAAACTATTAAATATTTTTTTTTATTTTGAAATACGAAAAAACCTTAAAAATATTGAGTAGTATTGAGTACTCGATTGAAAAACTATTGAGTAGTAGTGAGTAGTCAAAAGTAGCCACCTTTTGCAACACTAATAAAGAAGTGTGTACGTGTGTGTGTGTGTGTGTGTGTGTGTGTGTGTGTGAGTTCAATTACGTTATAATTATCTTAAGCCATTACAATCACTCATCCTCTCAATAATTGAATTGTAAATTACAAATATTCTGACACACTCGTCCACATGCAGAAATATAAAATATTTGCTGGCCACCCTACAAAAGTGTTGGTACAATTGTTATTGTTGTTTTCGCTCGTACTGACATTCCCACATACAAAACATACATGCTCACATACACAAATAAATACTAATTCTATTAGTCGTCATCCATCAAGCTGACGAAACAAAGAAGAAGATGAAGAAGCGAATCAACAAAGACCCAAAGCCAATTGGAAACATTGAACAAAATAAATGAATAACACTCGCTCGTAAGAAAATTATAATAATAGATATTAAAAGTGCACTTAATGACCTTAAATGTCAACAATATTCTTAAAACAGAATTTTGCTCTCTCACTTGTCATCTTGGTGTATGGGTGCGTGTGTTTGTCGCCGGGTCATCAAGGGTAAATACGCACATCGGTGTTGTAAATTTGCCAAGACATCATGTTACAAGAAAATGAAAAGAAAAAATCCAAAAGTATTACAAGTGCTTAAACAATTGAATAATAATAGAAAAAAATAAGAAGAAGAAAGACAACAACAAAAAATTGCTAAAGAACAACAACAGCCTTGACTCTCTTATTCTGTTGCTCTCTATATATACAGAGAATGACATCGAAGAAATGAAGACTTGAAAATCAATTTGAAATTTTATTTTTCAAAAGACTTTCATTTGCAGTACGGAATTAATTGAGATTGTAACTGAAGGAGGTTAGGGTCCTTAAACAGGATTTTTACGATAACGTGGTTCGCAAAAAGAGTGTAGAAATTGGGTTGACAACTAATTGTAAGTGCGTAAGCCTCGTAATGATGATTGTGACTTCCAGACTTTTAAGTTTACGGACGAATGCCGATTCTTCGACTACCAACTCCCAAAATATACAGTGTGTACGCCGGGAAGGTAAACTACTTTGTTTTGCCGCCATTTTGGTAAACATTAGTCTTAACAGTTCATATTTGGCAGTCGTGGCAGACACGTGGCAAATTTATTATGGAAAAATATACGATAAACCAACATGTTTTAATCGTTAAAACATTTTACCAAAATCAATCATCGATTACTGTGATGATGAGAAAGTTACGTGAAATTTTTGGGTGAAACAACGTGCCAACAAAACGCACTATTTATCGTGTAATGAATGATTTTGAAGAAAGAGGGTCTGTAGGGGATAGGCCCAAGCATGGACCACAACGTACTGCAAGATCGCCAGAAAACATTACTGCTGCTCAAAAAAGTGTTCAAAACAATCCATGAACCTCAATTCGACGCCGTGCTCAGGAGCTTGGTCTTAAAAGAACAACTTTGGCCACAATTTTGCACAAGGATTTGCATTTGTTTCCATTTAAGATTCAGTTGCCACAAGAGCTTCTTCCACAAGACATTTACGCCAGCGTACAGATGTCAATAGGATGTTACAGCTCGCCCATGACAGCCCCGATTTTCATGAAAAAATCATAATGAGAGACGAGGCCCATTTTCATTTGAATGGATACGTGAAGAATAAACAGAATAGTCGGTTATGGGCAATGGAAAAACCTCAAATTTTTCATCAGTCAACTTGCATCCATTAAAAAAGTGACAGATTGGCGTGCAATTTGGTCAGGAGGAATCATTGGACCTTTAAAAATGAAAACGGCGTAACGGTAACTGTGAATGGGGAGCGATATCGTGATATGAATGAAAACTTTTTAACGCCACAACTGCATGCTTTGGGCCTTGATTAACATGTGGTATCAACAAGACGGTGCCACATCGCATACAGCCAGGATTACAATGGAATTACTGCGAGACCACTTTCCACAACAAATTATGATGTTGATTGGCCTCCACGGTCGCCTGATTTGACAGCTCCGGACTACTTTTTTGGGGGATTTCTGAAAAGCAAGGTTTATGCAAACAAACCAGAAACGCTTGAGAGCAACTCAAACAAAATATTAGTGATGAAATTAATGAAATACCGCGTGAAAAGTGTGAGAATGTAATGAAAAATGTGCTCAAAAGGGCGCGCATTTGTGAGGCTAACAGAGGCGGACATTAATCTGATATTGTATTCCATACATGCAATTGCCGACATTAAATAAAACATTTATCAATATAAGATCCATTCTGTTTCATTTAATCAAAATTTATAAACAAACAAAGTAGTATATCTTCCCGGCGGACAACCTGCATTTGTAAGATTAAGTAAAACAAAAAAGTATTTCTGTAAATTACTCCAGGCAACAGTCAAATAATTTAATCTTAAACAAAAAAATATTTGTGACTTCAGGACTATCTCCGTAATTAAGAAAGGTTTCTCTAAGGTGTTCTATAGTTCTTAAGGAATTGCGGCGAGAGAGAAAAGGATATTTTTATGATTTCCTCCTTTTAGTTTGAAAAAGGTTATTCAGCGATTCTTTAACTGTTTTGAGGCCTTTGGGATGTAAAACCTTGGAACTATATCGAAATGGGCTTCTGTTACAGAGACGAGTTTTTTAAGCGACGACAATGTTAAAAGTAAATTCAGTTAGATTTTTTTCACATATTAATAATGGCTTGATATCAATATTTCTTCATGTTGATTTTGGAAAGCCTTGTAGACTAGTAGATAGCGTACTAGCCTATTAGTCTTGGGGGCCGCAGGTTCGATTCCTGCCACGACCCTGGGTGTTTCTGCAGACAAGCCAAATTGGCTTCGCGGTTTGTGTTCGTAAAAAAAAATGAGTACTTTTAATTCCGAATTTTTATTATGCAACGTGAAAGCATTTTAATGCAACTTCACTTTTAACAGCTTTATTGAATCTACACACAGAAAAAACCCCAATGTAAAATCAACACGAAGAAATGTTGATATCAAGCCATTATTATTAATATGTGAAAAAAATCCATTTGAATTTACTTTAACATTGTTTTAAGTTAAATCAATGGTTAAAATTGTTAATTTAGTATCAAAATATGTTGATTTAAAATTAATCACATTGAAATAACATTGTACATTTTAAAATTTACCTTTTACAGAGTTAAAATAATATTAATCAATGTTTAATTTTGTAATTTCCATATTTGTAGTAATAATTACAGTTTTTCATGTAAAATTAACATTGCATGTAGTTGAAACAAGATCAACTATTGTGAAATCAACAATGTTATAAACATTAAAAATTACATTGGAATACTTTGAAAAAACTTTTGTCAATTTTAAATATTAACAAACGTTGGCTTGTGTTCAATCAACATGTTAAAAAAGTTAAATCAAATTTGTGAAATATTAAAAATACTTGGAATAATATTAACAAAAAATTGCTGTATTTAAAAAAAACATGAAACGTGTTGAAATGAAATTAATTCATAATAAAAGAGAAAAAAATCAAAACGTACCGCAATATTACAGCATTAAAGAAACAGCAAGTTTCATCCTATCGCATCACAAGTCCAGTGTCAGAAGTGAAGTGTTATAAATTTTAAGTGAAATAAATTCTTTAAATTTCATTATGTCTGCAGCTAACAATAATAATATTAATTTAACAAGCTTTGTGGATAATTTAGCAACCGGAGAGGAAAATATTAATCTTGTTAGTGACAAAATATTATAGTAAACATTTCAGTTGTTCAAAATACGACACAAGGTTCCCAGCCCCACCTTTACATGTTTTTCCAATTAATAATCGTAAAATATATTTAAAAAACAAATATTTGTTAAGCTAAATGTTTTTGTTATAAAGCAAATTAATTAACTGCTTTTTACTAACTGCCTGTCCCATTGTTAAACAACATTGCGTAAAAGTTATTTCAGTATAGGAACCTTGTTAAATTAACATCGAATTTCCTGTAATTTTAACATCTTTTCATGTTATTTCAATATAGCTGTAAGATTAATTCTAAATGGCTTAATAGTTTATTCGACACTGATTTCGTTATTTTGACATGACAATCTCTTTGATTCAATTAGCGTACAATGTCAATTCAACATGATTTCTATTTGTTTTAAAGTGAATAACTATAACTTTTATTTTATTTTAATATCATGTTAACTTAACATGAAATGCTTATGAAGCAAAATTGTTAACAAAACTAGTTGAATCAACCTTGTTTTAGTTAATTTTACAATGATTTTTTTCTGTGTGTTCCTTATTTTTTAGCAGTTTTAAAATATTTTCATAAACAAAAATTAAAGTTAGCTGCACACATAAAAAAATATGGTGGTCACTTTTCCACATAAACATTTAACTTAAGATATTTATAATTAAAAAAAAATATTGCAAAATAGTCACACAAATCGCAAGTTTTTATTATTAAAATTACATACATTTAAGATAACAGCATTTTTGACTTATCTGCACAAAAATCGGGCAAAGGTGATTGTGCAGCTAAATCAAAATTACTGTAGTGAATTTCAATAATTTCAGTACGTCGTCGAAGCGATTACTGTTTACTAATGGCGTAGTTTTTACTTGTCATCTGTCAAATACGAGTAGTTACAGACTGAGTCATGAGTCATGACAACTGTTAAAATGACGGGGCTATTGAAAATGAATTATCTTATCGGAACACCCCGTACTTTTTAAAACATTAACACATAAATAACCAATTTGAATAAATTTTAAAAATATGATTGCGAAAAAAATTAAAACCGTGCCTGGCGACGCCCTGCAATGACAGTTACATTTTCGAAACTGGATGCACAACAATAATTAAAAACAAACAAAATATAATTTAAAAGAAAAATACCGCAAAAATTATTCATTTCCTATTAATAGAGCAGGCAGGATTGGTTACAACAAACTTACAACACGAATTAAACTCAAAACGATTTTTGTTTAGTTTAATAAAACCTAAAACAAGATGAACCCAGAAAAGAGGAAAAAATTTACATAAATTTAATCAAATCGCTAAAGTTTTTTTATGAATACTTTATTTTGCTTTGAAAGTCTAAGAGGCTGCAAGAAAATGCAATAAAACGCGATGCAGATGAAAATGTTAAGAAGGCATTATCATACTGATACGAAATCTTGATTAAGAGAATGACGAGGATGTTGCTGGCAACGACAGCCACGTTTAGGATGATGCTGCACAAGCCACAAATAAATGCTGTGCAACTTTTGTACATTTTTTTTTATTTATTTATTTATTTTTTTTATTTTGTTAATAATAATAAATTATGGTTTAATTATTTTTTTAATTTCGAGATAAAAATGCAAATGACAAACAAACAGATGAGTTTGAAATTGTTTGAAAAGTTTAGTTGCATTAATATTTATTATCAATAAATGCCAAATTAAATGCAAACGTGAAATTTGTGACATTTTAGTATAATTTTTATTTTTTATATATTATTTTTTTTTTAATATTATTTTTTATATATTTTACTGGGCAGTGAAAGTTATTCACAAATCTTGCTTAAATTTAATGATTTTGTGTTTAGGAATCGGTTAAAATCAACTAATTTACAATCAATTAAAACAAATCAAAAATAGTCAGTTTATAATTTTGTGACAGTGAATCGCCCCAAGCCATTGGACATAAAAGAAATGACAACTATACAGAATATTCATACTGAAAATAATCCATTTGATATTTTAGAAAAAAGAAAAAATTACGTACCATTTACTTTTTGCGTTAAACGCAAAAAGATTTCGTATATACAGGTAAAGCTCGCTATAACGAATCTCACTTTAGTGAAACCTTATACAACGAAAGTTCACATTTTCAATATTAACTCCATTATATGGCGAAAGTTAAAGGAATTTTATTTATATTCGATATAACGAACGAGAATAAATAAATCGCACATTTTATTATTTTATTAAGCGACTCTTTTGCAAAATTTGTACTCTGCCTAATGAACACTAAGAAAAATTAAGGCATGCAAAATCTAATGCAAATGATCTTGTAAAAGTGCAAATGCAAAATATCGTAACACTTTTATTAAATTCAACAACAAAATAACCGAAAATCTTGTTGAAGTTTATTAAAAAAAAGTTAAATAACCATATTTTGCATTTGCACTTTTGCAAGACCATTTTCATTCCGCCTGGCGATTAAATATCAACGAACATGAGCAACTGCAGTCGTTGATGCTTAATTGTATCGGGGAGCAGCATCAGCTGAAATGCCACCGGACGCGTCTACAGGTTGCGGATAGTGAAACGGCGAGCAGATATGCTGGGTAGCTGGGAATAAAATTTGGAGTCGCGGACAACATTTTAGGGGTTTAAAGCGGAGAGTTGACAATCGTCCTTAGAAAGACGTGACGATTAAATGGCTCCTTTCTAATATTTCATGCATGTTTGAAAACTCAACTGGGGTTACTATCTATTGCGATGCAAAAGCGATTTCAGTGTAAAAATAGTTCGATTTTGTACAATTTTCCCTTCGCATCGCAATAGAGAGTAACCCGTTAGAATGAGATGGGATTGACGATCACCAGTTCATGTTAAATTTAACTGATTACAGAAAGAACTGAAAATTTGTGGCTCTTTGTTCCACCTTGGAACCATAAATATATATTTTTTTGTTAAACATTGTACAAAGCCATTGTGAAATCAAAAAAAGCCTTTGTAAGACCATTACTGCAAGGCCTCTTCCCCCGGGCACTGTTCTCTTTTTTAGGGCATACGTGGTAGTCCTCCTCCTATCTGTCCGATGTCGTCCCACTTTTTGTCCTTTTTTCATTGCATCGAAACCACAAAGGACACCACAGGTGAGACTACATTACATGCTATTGTAGTTGTTGTTAATCTATCACTTTCGCTCGATAATCTGATGTTACATGATTCATGTTGCTATCTCTTTTCATTTATAATCTGCTGGTGGAAAAAAGCTGATTTAAGCGAAAATATTGGTACCCATTATGAGAAACTCTCCAATTTTCGATTGTGATGGAATTAATTGATCGAACGAATTTTGATTTGATATTATGGAGAACATTCGATGAAAATAGCGCTATTGCGAATTTCACTCAATTGGATTGTTCACAATAGTACGTTTTTTATTAATTATTAATTAAGACCCGGTTCACACACTTCAACTTTTGCGGCTCAATTTCTTAGCAATTCCCTTTTGAAGTTCCCTTAATGTTCACACAGAGAAATCTGTTTCAACTAATTTTCATATATTCTATAATACTAATAGGCAAACACGTTTTTTTAGATCCACTTTACGGCCGTAATACTGAACCGATTTTGAAAAGATTTATATGCTTTTAAACGAGGTTTTACGTAAATGTGCACAATATTAATTTTATTTAAATCGGTTCCATATTTAGGGAGCTATAAGCATTTAAAGTTGCTGCTAACACATGCACACTTCATACACATGCATGTATCAGCTTCAACTTGATAAATAAACAAAGTGTGCATGTATGTTTGTCCAATTTGCTTTTGCGTAGAAATGAGACAGAGTTTTAAGTGGCTTATTTCAAATGGTTTTTGTTTTTGTATTTGATCGTATGTTACTATGAAAATATTTAATATTAATTTCTAGAATGCGGTCGATTGAGTAGACCGCTGGATACACTAGTGTATTTTTAATCAGCGAAGCAAAGACTGAAAGAAATATCAAATAATAGCATGCATTTAATTTCGTATTTACAATTACGAATGGCACCACAAAACGATCTTCACGAGTACATGCAAAGACGTACTCTCTTCTTTCCCATCTCTCATACAAACTCACACTTACATGACCACGACGGAATTATGGTTCGATGACTCGTCTGCTGATTTAGCTCCTGCGTGATTTCCCATTTACATATTTTTTTGAGCAGTGAAATTTTGTGCAAATTCGTTTTGCCAGTTCAGGGTTGTGTTCCATTAGAGAAACGAGCATTTCCAAATGATGTTTTTGTACTGGCAACCTTATGCCGTTTACTTTTCTAAAAAAATTAACATTTCTTTTACTTATTAGCGAAAAAATCTAACGAATGTAAAAAGAGTATAATGAGTTGATTTCTGCGACAGAGAAAAAACGTATTCGCACAAAAAATGGAATTGCGTTAAGATCTAAAGCTAAAGAAATATAACAAAGAACTCATCATGCAAAAGATGGCTGCGTAGATTCATAAAATATACGGAATTAGACTTCTTAAGAATTTTTTAAATTCATTTAAAATAAATTTTTCAAAAATATTGTGAAGTAGCACAATTTAACTTTCGATAAAATATTCGTGAAATACGGGTCAAACTACGTCTCCGGGGCGTATTCATAGTCACACTTTTAACTTGAAATTAGTTAAGAAACAACTTAAATTTAGCTACCAACTTTTAATTCACTTCTATTCATGGTCAATTACCCGACAGTTTTTAAATAATTTAGAATTAGTTTTACGCTGAAAGCAATCAAAGCAATTTTAGTTTTTAAAAGTACATTTTAAAAAGATTTTTTCCTACTGGACAGCTTGCAGTAAATTGTATGAATAAGCTTAGCATACTTTTAGGAGTGGCAATGAAATATTTCATTTATTATTAAAAAAGTTTAAAATATTAAAAACTTAAATAAAAACTAAAGTTTAGAGTGGCGCCCTAATTCACTAATGTGCTCATGTTGCAAAATATTAATTAGAATTGTGAGTACAAAATTAAAATCATTTCGATCGCAATGTGTGATAAGTCTGTTTAATTGATATTTCTGTTTAATCTTAATTTTTTTCTAACCAGATTATATAATAATTGACAAATGGAAATAAAAAAAATATCGGAATTCATGCTGTTTTGATAGTCGAACATTTATTTCAATACATTTTAAATTTTCAATATTGTTGACAGTCATTTTATGATTGCAACACATGCATGTTGCACAAATACATGCATCCATATAAAACAACTATTGATTGTTGATGTTGCATATTTTTGTTCTCTGGTATTTTGCAGCCAACTCAGGTACTATTATTTTTTAAATACATGGTCGTCAAATGCAAATAAAAAACTTCATACAAAAATAAATGTGAAACAAACCACAACTCACATTATTTGATGTTTCTTTCAGACCGTCAGCAATTTTCTGTTAGTGGTCCTTGTTTTTCATTAAAAGCCAGGTCAGCCAGACGGAGACAAAGTGACACATCTCTTTCAGTATGTTATGACTTTAATATTTCGGTTGTTATTACTTTTCAATTCTGAATCAAATAACTACACAACAGGTTGCCATATTAACTCTTTTATAGTTTCTTAATTGAAAATCATGTGTTATTCATGCAGAGACATGTGAAGAACTTTTAAACAGACTTGCAAGAAAATTAATGGAAATAATTTATGCTTATTGAATTCTTAATGGCCAAGTGTATTAAAAGATTCGATGATAAAAATTTTCAACTAAAATTTACTGAAAAAAATCATATAAAAAAATTGCTGAGCACAATTTTTTCTATTAAGAAAATAGTTGTTGAGAACACAACATTTTTATAATAGAAAATTTTTTTCTATATGAAAAAACGTTGTTCGGAACAATTTTTTTCTATATGAAAAAACGTTGTTCGGAACAATTTTTTTCTATATCGTTGTTCGGAACAATTTTTTTCTATATGAAAAAACGTTGTTCGGAACAATTTTTTTCTATATGAAAAAACGTTGTTCGGAACAATTTTTTTCTATATGAAAAAACGTTGTTCGGAACAATTTTTTTCTATATGAAAAAACGTTGTTCGGAACAATTTTTTTCTATATGAAAAAACGTTGTTCGGAACAATTTTTTTCTATATGAAAAAACGTTGTTCGGAACAATTTTTTTCTATATGAAAAAACGTTGTTCGGAACAATTTTTTTCTATATGAAAAAACGTTGTTCGGAACAATTTTTTTCTATATGAAAAAACGTTGTTCGGAACAATTTTTTTCTATATGAAAAAACGTTGTTCGGAACAATTTTTTTCTATATGAAAAAATGTTGTTCGGAACAATTTTTTTCTATATGAAAAAACGTTGTTCGGAACAATTTTTTTCTATATGAAAAAAAAACGTTGTTCGGAACAATTTTTTTCTATATGAAAAAAAAACGTTGTTCGGAACAATTTTTTTCTATATGAAAAAAAACGTTGTTCGGAACAATTTTTTTCTATATGAAAAAGAAACGTTGTTCGGAATAATTTTTTTCTATATGAAAAAAAACGTTGTTCGGAACAATTTTTTCTATATGAAAAACGTTGCTTGGAACAGTTTGAAAATATTTTCTATATGAAAAAATTTTGCAGAAGAGATTTTTCTATAGGAAAAAAGTTACTGCGAAAATAAAATTTCTTTTTAAAAAATGCTGAGAAGATTTTTCAAAGAATGTTTTACTTCTATAATTCTTTTGAATTGCCTTTATTTTTTACCAACTACACATATTAATTCTTTTGATAAAATAAATGCTCAAGAATTTTCCATACAAATGTCAATTTGTTTGTAAAATGCAAAAATAATTCTTTTGGAAATTTTTCCTAGAAAGAACAAATAAGATGGAAACCAATGAAATTTTGCATTATAAAGAAAAATATATAAAAAAAAAGAAAACTTAACAAAAAGTTACGCATTTCTTCATAAATAAATTTTCTTACTGTTGTTAGAGCGCTAGAGATGGGCAGTGTGCGGTGGAGTGCAGTAGATCAGTTGAATGGAAGAGAAGAAGAGTTAAGTACACCGTTATTAGGTTATAAGCCATCAATTATATGCACATTCAACAAACAAATAATATTCAAACATCCAAATGCTGCAACCAGCAACTTAAAAAGATGTTTTGGAATTTTTTTTCTTTGTATTTTATTGAAATTGGTGACTACTGCCAACTAGAAGACAACAACATGGCTTGAACATACACGAAGAGTGTTTTGAAATATTTCGAGCTTTAAGACGAATTTCGGAGACGCTACACAAGAGATAAAAATTATAATTTCCTTGCATTTGTGAAATTTTTTTTTTGTTTATTGAAACATGAAATCACAAACTCTTGCTAAAAGTATGAAGAAGTTAGCTTATTATGTTAGTAACCTTTTATCCATTCAACTCATAGAACATGTCAAAACAAAATAGTTTTCTAACAAACTGATCAACCAGATGATCATACTTTCCATATTTCTTGCGTCACTTCTATAGAAAAGCACTTGCACAAGCCGAAAATATCAACGCGCAGATGACAAAAAATATCGACAAAAATACAATATATTACTGGAAGATTTTCTTGCCAACTTCTTTTTTCACCATTCATTTTTTATTTTCTTTCCGTCTAGGACTTTTAAAGGCAGTCATAATGTTAAGACACATATTCTGCGATTCTTTTTGCATTTTTCAAATATCATTAAACGATTATCTTGATCATAATGAGGTTCATCAAACTTCCTTTTATTGCAACTGCAACATCTAACTAACAGTTTTACTGCTTCGATGAACAAAACGTAAAGAACGTAAAGAACGTATTCACTCGCTTTCTAACATCCCATACATGTGTCCACTAAATGTCAATTAACTGAAGTTGGAGATTTTTATTTTTTTATGGTTTTTCCGAAAACCACGTAAACCAACCGGAGTACTTAAAACTATAAAGATAATTTTTTGTCTGGTTGAATGGATACAGGAAGTCAGTCATTGAAATTAACCATGAATTTGTAATCGAAAATTATTATTGTAATGATTGGTCACAATTGTCCATTTGGTGTTCAGAAAATGATGTAAAGTTCAAAGATTTTTTTCTGCTTCTTTTTTTCGATTTGAGGAAGTTTTTAAACAAAAAACACAAATAAATATTAACTGAAGAGACTTTGTTGTTTATTTTATATAAGAAAAGGAGGTGCTAGCATCATTTTTCTTAGTTGCCGTCAACATTTTCATATTGAAAGTTATATTTAATTTAGTATATGTTGTGCCCGGCAACATTTTTCATATAGAAAATTCTCTTGCTGGCAACATTTTTCATAAAGAAAATTCTGTTGTGGCAGCATTTTTCATATAGAAAATTTTTTTGCTGGGGAGCCCCCGTAAATTAGTAGATAGCATACTAGACTATTAGTCTGGGGGTCGCAGGTTCGATTCCTGCCTGTACCCTGGGTGTTTCTGCAGACAAGCCAAAATGGCTTCGCGCCTTGTGTTTGTTCTTTAAAAAATTATATATAGAAAATTCTGTTGCTGGCAACATTTTTCATATAGAAAATTCTGTTGCTGGCAACATTTTTTATATAGAAAGAATTTTTGCCGGTAATATTTTTTCAAAAGAGAAGTAATTTAATGCCTGCCGGCCTTCTGTGGGAGAGAGGGAGAAAGAGAAATAGAAATAGGACAGATGGTAAAATCATAAAGCTTCATTGATTTACAACTGTGCTCTTGTGCATTAAATTAATTTTTAGAGCACTATTGTTGACAGCAACATTTTTCATGTAAAAAACAGAGAGCCCTGCAAAAGCATACTTAAGCATTTCTTACGTTTAAAACACTACCGCAACATTAAAGTTGCATTGCACATATGTATAGAGAAAAGCTCAATTGGAAAAGATTACTTTTTATTTGTGGACTGAGATGAGCTGTGTCCTACAAGTTAAAATAAAATGTTTTTTCAGTAGTGATTTTCTGTATATTTGCATCGCAACATTAATGTTGCGGAAGTGTTTCAAACGAAACTAATGTTTTAAGTACATTTTTAAGTATGCTTGTGCAAAGCTTAGTACTTTGGTCAAATTTGTGAAAAATGTTGAGCAACATTGATTATTTCACGTGGAAATTTTGACAGTTAAAATGTGGTGTTGACGGCTAAAATAAGTTGTCTCTTCTCCACTTCACTAAACTTTTCTTTTTCAATATTTGCCATTTATTATTTTTATTTATGTATGAATTTATTTCTATCAATTTATTTTAGATTAGTATTTTATGTCCATATGTATTTAGATCACCTGTCAAAATTTCGTATGAAATAAAGGCCTTTTGCTTTATTTTACAGCTTTGATAAAATGTTGCCAGAAACATTTCATATGTTTTTCCATGAGAAAACACAGTACTACTCGGGTAACATTTTTTCACGAATTTTCCACACATATATTTCATGCATGCATTGTGACAGCATTCCACGTGGAAAACTGAACACAGTACCAGCCTTAAGTAGTAAATAACAGTATGCCAGGCAAAATTTTTTATTTAAACAATTTTATTGCAGATTTTTTTTTCATTTAGGAAATTCTGTTGTTGGCAATATTTTTCATATAAAAAATTGTTTGCAAGCAATATTTCATACCAAATGTGTTGTGGCCAATAACATTTTGCGTATAGAAAATTGTTTGACGTTTACATGTTGCCGGCAAAATTTTTCATATAAGGAAATTTTCCGTCGCAAAATATTACATATAAAAAGTCCTGCTGGTAACAGTTTTCTTATAAAAAAAATTCTAGTTGCTGACAGAGATTTCATATTGAAAAATTTGTTACGGGCAACAGTTTTCATAACGAAAATTTTTCTAGCTGTAAAAATTTCCATTTGGAAAATTTTGCTGACGACAACAGATTTCATTTAGAAAATTTTATTACCGTCAATATTTTTATTGCAGAAAATTTTGTTACAAGCAAAAATTTTTCATAAATAAAAGCTGGTTGCCGGCAACATTTTTTTTTATAGAAATTTTGTTGTCGTATACATTAAAGAATATTGTCGACAAAATTTTTCATGTAGGAAAACCTGCTGTCGCAAAATATTACATATAAAAAGTCCTGCCGTTAACACTTTTCTTATAAAAAATTCTTGTTGTCAACAAGAGTTGACATTTAGAAATAATATAGAAAATTTTGTTGCCGAGATAACTTTTCATTTCGAAAATTTTGTTAATAGCAACATTTTTCATAGAGAAAATTTTGTAGGCGGCAACATTTTTCATTGGAAGTATTTCTTGCAAGCAAAACTTTTTGTAAAGAAAATTTTGTTGCCGATAATATAGTTACCGTATACATTACTTATAAATAAAGACTTGTTGTCGACATCAATTTTCATATAGAAAAATTTGATTTTGGATATAAAAAAACTTGCGCCGCAACAATTTTTATATAAAAAAACTTTGCTGCCGGTAGCACTTTTCTTATAAAAAAAACTTTTTGCTGTCAACAGTTGTCATATAGAAAACTGTTTTGGCGGAAAAAGAGTTCAAATAGAAAATTTTGTTGCCGAACAAGTTTTCATTGAGAAAATTTGATTGCCGTCACCAACATTTTCAACTTAGAGAATTTAATTGCTGTCAACATTTTTCATAAGGAAAATTTTATTGTCCACATACGAAATTTTGTGGCTAACAAGTCTTTTTTAATTTGTTGCAGGCAACATTTTTCTTAGAGACAACTCTTTTGACGACATCATGTTGCTTATAGTATAACTTTTAGCTGGCAACATTTTTCATGTAGAAAAACTTTGAGGCTTTTTCATAAAGAAACATTCTCTATCGTAATTTCTCTAATAACAATCACTTTTAAGCAGCCACTTCTTTTTATTTCAAGAATTCCCTGTGAAGTTTAATATTGCTGGAATGTCTTCGACAGCAAAACAGATCAAGAATATTCATTCACATCACTTAAATGTACATAAACATAAACAACAATCATAAAACCATGACCACGACAATAAAAGAAATGATACGAAAGTAACAACGAAAAGAAATACATCCACTAAAGACGCAGAGACGATAAAAGAAAAGTGAAGGTTACATTACACCTGAGATTAGTTGGTTACCCAAACAACTCATCATCAAACTGACAATTAATGCTCTAATTATGACAAATGAAAAAGAAATTTATTTTATTATTCTTGTTGCTGCATCACAAAACTGCTGGTGTAATGACAAGATTAGAGACAACAAAACGACAGTTGTTGCCAGTGCTTCCGTCAATAATGACGATGTTAACAAGATGCTGCAAAATCTCTTTAATTGTTGCATTAATATATCAAATAGACTGCATTAACTGTTCGTATCGTAATGATTTTATAACGTTAAGAAGATACAAAGCCAATGAGTGGTTGGATGCAGAGCAAGTGCCACCAAAGGAGTCTGCTGTTAATATTAAGAAACAATTTTCAAAAAATCCTCATGAAAGTTACAATAATCCTTATAATTTAAGATTTCAACTAGGAAATCCAATGCCGCGTTTATTCTGGCACAAATATCCGCAACAACAGCAAGAGGAAACACCAACCACCATGGAAATTATGACAACCAGCATGTCTATGGTCACAGAAATGCCAGAGAAACCTGTGGAACCGGTGGCTACAGAAGAGCCTGATGTACCGCCTGAGCCTACACCAGCTCCGACCGAACCAGGAACGCCTGAGTCTAGCTCTGAGCCACCAAACACAATGCCTGCAATGACAACCACCATGAAATCGATGACATCATCATCCACCACTTCTGTGCCACTAAGACCTTTTACAACGTTTAGCACTATTATGAAACCCTCTCATTTCCCTTTTCCCTTCAATTTGGCTGACAAACTGAGAAATCTTTTTGTTTATAGTTCGCCCTCGCAAGTGAATCTGATACAGAAACATGGCGCTATAGACACCAAAGGCAAGATCAAGAGCAAAGGATTCCTCAGCCTTTTCGAAGTCATTAAATTTGCCAACACAAAATGTTCGGTCAATATGGGAGACATACGTTCCATGGAGGGCATTTGTTATCATGATTTTGAGTGCAAGAGTTTGGGTGGCATATCGACAGAACGTTGTGGCGAAGGTCTGGGAGTGTGTTGCATATGTGAGTGAACTGTGCTGCAGTAAACTAATCTGAATAAGTTGATGTTTTAATTTTGTTTAGTCTTAACGGGCTGTGGCGATACAGTAGGACAATCGGTGGCTTACTTTGAGAGTCCCAATTATCCGCAACCGGTGCGAGAAATTATGATTTGTGTGCTGATTATTAATTTGCGCCAGAATGTGCAACAACTGAGATTGGATTTTCTAATGTTTGAGGTGGGTTTTAAGAGTAATTTGTTGCATAAATATTGTTGTATGTTTCCACATAAGCATGATTCTAAACATGTTTCTAAAAATGTTTCTAAAAATGTTTCTAAAAATGTTTATAAACATGTATTATATACATGTATAAAAAGTCATCATCAACATTTGTACAACATACAACTTCTAGTAGCATAAAGCTTAGTACTCTGTTCAAATTTGCGAAAAATGTTGAGCAACATTGATTATTTCGTTTGAAAATTTTGACAACTGATCAGTGACGACAATAACATGATTTATAACAAATTTATCGGTTTTATTGCCTTGAAATGAACAACATTGTTTTTCTTATAAAACAAAAAAATGTGTTTATTAAAAAAAAATTAAAACAAATAGACAACAAAGTAATTTTAGGAGCTTGTACTGCAATGTATCAATTAATGCAAATAGCAGCTGCTGCGGAGGAGCTCATTGAAGACACACGTTCTGCAAAAAGCACTCACCTTCATTTTATATTATATTTACATTATTTTCCATTATTTTAATTATTTCTGGGCAGCAAACTTAAAATTAAAAACACAACGTCAAGAAATATCCGATCAGCTGTTGTTTGCAATTCCACACGAAATAAGTGGTGTTGCCAGAAACATGTTGTGGTTGAAAAAAAATTCTGCCAGAAACATTTCGTATGTTTTCACAAGATTAACAGAGTACAACATCGGCCATATTATTTTGCAGTTATTTCGCATGAATTTTTTTATATGGACTTTTGACAGCAGTTCGCACGAAATGATGAACAGAGTACCATGCTTAAGGCGTGAATTTTACAATTTTGTTTTGTATGCTAATGAATCTTTTCTTACAATTCCAGCTGAATCGGCCCACTGATGGCAACTGTGAAGAGGATCAATTTATTGTGTCGGGACAAAATGTTAATTTTGTGGTTCCTGTTTTGTGTGGCATAAATACGGGACATCACAGTAAGTTTAGTTTAAGTTTGAGAAAAATTCTTTAATGAAAAGTAAAGGGGAGAAGCTAAGCCGCCTGGAGCTATAATTTAGATTTTTTCGGAACAAAACTACAAGATCTGCTTGGCCAAAACTCCTCAGGGGCTGTTTACATAATACGCAAAGCATGCCGTAGGGAATGGATTGCAATTTTATTACGGACTTAATAATGCACAGAGTTTGTTTTTAAATGTGTTGCGAGGGGACTGGTGAAGACACTGCCCGCCATAAATTTCAATCCACTTTGAAAAATAAAATTGGTTTGATTCCCAAGAAATTTTCTGTTTTTCTGTTTCTGTTGCATCTTATTTCGCACACTCCCGATAACTTATGGAGTTCTATAATTTAATTTCTAACATATTGTTTTACATTCTGGCCAACCCACCAAAACGTCAATTTAATTTAAGTGACCAGCAAACGAAATGCATCATTATAAATTTGACTTTGAATCGCTTAAAATGGCTACGCTGACCAGGACTCCGCATTTAAAGTCTACAGGCACTCTGCCAAATATCTTAATTGGAAAATCTAACTTGATACTAAAACATTAATTTGATTTAATTTTTTTCTCATTTAAGTTTACGTTCATGTGGGTCATGCTGCGGATAGAAAAATATATTTGTCATTCTTTGCCAAAGTGCCAGCCGGAGCCAGATCCTTTAATATCAAAATAACGCAGGTAGGCGCTAAAGATAAACTCTCACAATGTTCATGTAACTGAAAAAAAAAAATTTAGTTGGAGGATCATTTGGCACCTGATGGCTGCTTGCAGTTCTACAACGACTTGCAGGGTACAGTGAAGTCATTTAATTATGATGTGGAAGGCACTGTGGTGGACAGTAAAGTGGCCACTTATTTGGTAAGTTTTGTTTTTCATTAAGGATTTCTTTTTTTTTTTCATAACAAAAATTTCATTTTAAGAACAATTTAAATTATATGATTTGCTTGGAACGTGGCAAAGATTATTGCACGGTTAATTATGTGATGGAGCAGCAATTTGGTGACGGTGATCAATTGGATTTTCAAATAATCAACAAAGATGAAGGAAGGTGTTTGAAAAAGCTTGAACTTTTTTTCTCACGTTTTCTGTTTCTGTTTCTTTTTGGTTTTTTTTTAATTTAATTTAATCTTTCTTCTCTTTAACAGATGAAAATGATTTGGTGCCGGATGGCCAGGCTGGTGCTGGCATTTTCAATTGTCCCGATGATTTCTTGGGCATCAATCAGGTGCGTCTGTGTGGCGAACGTTTCAATGATGGCACCGAAAATGATGATTTCAACATGCATGCACCAGTTAGAGATGTCGCGGCGGGACCAATTATTTTGCCCTTTCGCAGTGATGACGCATATGTGGGACGTGGCTTTCGTTTGGCTTACAAACAGGAGTTATGTTTATAAGTCTCAAACAAAGGAAAACCTTTAAAGCAAAAGCCGTTAGTTTAATAAATTTGCAATAAAAACTAAGAAGTAGAAAAAAGATTTTCCTTTTTTTTAAACAAAAATTTGCATTAAATTTGTTTTTTCTTTTTTGTTTTTTGGTCATTGTGGGTTTGTTTTGTTGGTGTCGTTTATTTGCTTTTTGGGAAAATTTTCCTCCTTTAGTTTTTCTGTTTTTATGGTGGATTGTGGAGGTTCCACTTGTTCCAGTTACGCTAGATTTAACATTTCATTAATATCATGGGAATATGAGCATATGTTGCAAATGCTGTTGTTGTTGCAGTTGCAGTTGCTGTTGCTGTTGGATTCGGAGTTAATGTCGTTGACGTTGTTGTCTTTTTGTTTTTTGTTTTTTGCTCATCAACAATTTCCTTAAAGCTGATTGATGATTTTGTTGTTGCTGTTTATTTTATCACAAACGACACAAACTATGAGATTCCCATCTATAATTTTAGGTTTTGCACTCGTATTGTTTGGCGAGTAAATGCATATTAAAAGGTACAAAGGCTGGCAAATGCATGACTTATATTTCCAAACAGTCAAGCATACATTCGTACATCCATCCATTCCAGCCATCCATAGTTTATCCCTGGCTTTGTCGCCTGTTCTTTTTATTTTGGGGTTTTTTTTATTTTTTTCTTTGTACTTTTTATTTGTTTTCCTTATTACAAAAGCATATCAAAGCGCCACCCACATGCCACACAAATACAAAATGCAAAATACAACATACCAAGTTCCCTTTTAACATTATGGATTGTTGGATTATAGAAAGACAAAGAACTCCAACACCCTCCTTGAAAGGCACAGTGGGTTTTTAAGGTGCTTAAGTGGATTGATGTTTTAATACTTTAAAATTTCATGCAAAAGAAAATTAATCAAAACTTAGGCAGCCGAAATTCTCGGTGTAAGTTTAGACTTTAAGATATCTTCTATATTTGTAAGACGATTTCAAGTACACGGAATTCTCAAGGTTGACAACAAACTAACTGCCAGTCCCACGATGTTACAAGTATTCGTTCTTTCGTACAACTACATTTAAAACAAAATCAAAAATTTAAAATTTACGAAAGAACGAATATGTGTAATATCCTGGGACTGGCAGTAAAGGACGCAACGTTAACGTTTCTCTTAAAAGGTGATACAAGTAGGTCAACTCTCCAGAGTCCAGCTCAGTGTCAATTCTCAACTCTTCTTGATATTTACATCAAAAAACAATAACTGCCAATAACTGAAACCGACAGATTACCAGCAACGACTTGATTAAGCAATTTACTTTCGGCGAAAAGCAGAAGAAAATCATGATGTTATTCAGAATTCAATTATGAGCGACGAAGCCCATTTCCAATTACATAAATAGGTTCGTTAATAGACAAATCTGCAGGATACGAGCTACGGAAAATCCAAGAGTAGTTCAACAGCAACAATTACACACAATTACAGTTTGCTGCGGTGTTTCGTCGGAAAGGATAATTGGCACATGTTTTTTTTTTTAATGAACACAGTGTCGCCTTTTCCATTACTGGTGTTCGATATCGGACAATAATGGAAAATATTTTAAAGCCAGCCGTGGAAAGCCAGCAGTGGAAAGCAGGGTTGCCAGAGAAAGACAGATTAAATTGCCAAAAACAAAGTGCTAAACGTTCTACGGTTCAAAAAAATAGTGCTAGTTTTTGTAACATTGCTTTTTTTATTAATATTGTTAAAAAATTTACATTTCAGACATCTGTACATTTTTAAAAAATTTTATCATTTTTATAAGTTGACTGATATTAAATGTCTTTAATTTGATTTGCTATTATAGTTATGTAAATACATATATTTTTTATATACAAAATTGAAAACTTTTGTTTGTTGAGGGTTTTTTAGCATTTCATTGGTGCTAAAGCCAAATCATCAGTAGACCTTAAACCATATTTTTAAATGTTTCAAACCTTTTAAGATTTTATTTTCCGTTTTGCCTTATGAAATACTTTCATTGTTGTAAAGGTTGTAAAGAAAATAAAATAGATTCATATCGAATAATATAATTTGTTTGTTGGGATTTTTGAATAAGTTTCAAAGCCAACTATGCTTACTTATACTTTCGCAATTTTTGAAATTCTCATTGGTTTTTTAAAAGTTTTTGTATAAAATAAGAGGTAAGAAACATTTCAAAAATATGGTTTAAGGTCTACTGATGATTTGGCATTAGCACCAATGAAATGCATTTATATAGATAAAAACTTTTAATATATAATATAAAAAGTTTTAATGGTATACATACGAGTATGAGATCCAATTTTTGTAGTCAAAAAGCTTTAATATATTTTAATTCAAGTTAAGAGTATTCAAAATATCAATCATATTATTTGCATCTTCCTCAAAGACTAACTCGCTTTTGTATATTTCAGATGAACCGATTTTTTTACAATATCCCGATATATCTAAGGCAGGGACGTAGCTTTTATGCCCAATATTTATTAATAAAAATCTTCAAAGAATTATTACTCAAGGCTTTAAAATAAAAATCTCTTAACAGTTAAAAATGAGGAATATTGTTTTGGTCTTCTTATAACTATTATAAACGATTTTAATTTATTTGGGTCTTTCATAACACTTGTAAAAGACCTTTATTTTTTTCAGCCTTCTCATAACCATTACAGAAGAGTTTTTTTTCTAGGTCTTCTCGTGGCCTTTCTTTTTATTTCATCTGCATATGTTCATATATCAACACATACATACTTATTGTGTGCAAGCTCTAAAAAACCCTAATTAAATAATAACTATACAAAGACCAAAAAAAAATTAAAAATTGGTAAGAGAAGACCAACATAAATAAAAATCTTTCATAACAATTATGAGAGGACTAAAAGATTTTTAGCTTTTTCTAATTGTTTTTTCCCAACCAAAATTTTTCCAGCTATTTCTTCTTTGACCAACTGAATATTTAAAAATTAACAGCAGTTATTTTGGTCCCTGGTCTAAAGTATAGCAGCATACGTTGTCTAATTTCACATCCTCTCTTATTCGTATAACCGGAAATAACAATTCTTTGTTTTATTTTTCGTATATTGCAAAGATGTAAAAACCCTACGACAAAGTTGTAGAAAAGGTAGCACATGTATTTCTACTTTTTTATACAGTCAGAGAATTATACTTAACTTGATATTATGTATAAGTATTATTTTTTTACATAATTCTGTGATCTAAAAAAGTGCTAAAAATGCTAAATAATTATAAAAATATGCTAAACTAGCATTTAGCATTTTTTTTAAACTCTTAGTGCTAACTCAGAAAAAATAATACTAGATCTAGCACTAAAAGTTCTAAAATGACAAGCCTGGTGGAAAGCCAGCAGTGGAAAGCCATCCGCAAGTATGGTTCCAACAGGATGGAGCCACAGCGAACACTGCAAGCTAGACAATCACCCTTATTCCAGATGTCAACATGAATACAAAACGATATTGTTTTGCCTTGTTTACTTCAGTTGTCGTTATCGAATATTATCGATGACTGTCAACATAGAATTTGTATTCTACAAGAAAATTTGACGGCATTATTGTTTTGAAACGACTTTGAATTTGTCGTCTTCATTATTCATAACGACTTGACTTTATTTGAATTATACCTAAATTGAAAAATGGAAAAAACTGTAAAAATTTAAAATAACAACTGCAACTCAGTTTGAAAAGTTACTTGAATATTAGCAGAATAATCCCTCTCTTGCAGTGGGAGTTTGCAGAGGCACTCTTCCAAGTAATTTTAGAGAACAATAAGAAGAAATCGCTCGCCGATACATTTAGGAGATGGATGACAAAAGTTAAGGAAATAATTATCGAAAATAGTGGAACATAAAAATAAATTTTCTTAATAGGTTTGGCGAGAATTGAAGTTTAAAGTACTCTAAAGTAAAGGCCGTGGCAAATAGAATCCGTCGTACGTTGTACGTTGCTTTTTTCAACTGACAAATAAGTTAAAATACAGGTTTTCTTATGAGCTTTGTCACATTCGGCACGTCTCCGTCAGCGCAAAGTACTAAAGTTGGGCAACTTTTAACGTACTTGAAAAATATAATTTGTTTGCTTTGTTTTTATTAAGCTTTTTGTGTTGTGTGGTGACAAAATTAAATTAAATATAAATTAAAATTTGAAAAAATGTATATACTTTAATTCTATTGGAAATGTGTACTTTCATCAAATGAAGCTGATTTAATGTCCGTCAACAAAGTACTCATTGTGTCAAGCTCCTCCGCCGATACTTTAATGTCAGTTGAAAAATGGAATGGAGAATGGAAAAAATTATACAATCATTAAAGAAATACACTGAAATTGGTGTTCACTTGCTGTCCGGTAGTTTAAATATGTCGAATTTCTGTCTCAGAAGCTTTCATTCCAATATGATATTTGGTTTTCTTGTATTTTCATCATCACTCCAGTCTGAATTTATATCACAAGTAAAAAACATTTCAACTTTTAATAAAATTTTTGTTCAAAATTAACAAAAAAAAAAACCATACAGCTGTTTCAAATATTTAGAGATGTGTGTTTGATATGTTGACATAAACGATAAATCGTCAACGTCGTCGTCATCATCCTGTTATAGCATCCAAAAATATTATTGAATTCATGACGACGTTGAAACAAAATGATATTGACAATAAAATGACGGCGACGTTGACGACGATAATTGGAATAAGGGCGAATGACTCTTTTACGCGACATCTTTGATGAATGAATTATTTCACGTACAAGCGATTTTAATTGGCCTCCGCGCTCATTTGACTTAGCCGCTCCAGACTGTTTCCTTTGGGGTTATTTGAAAGGAACAGTCCTTATAAATAAGCCCAGAAGCATCCACCAATTAAAAAAACAATAAATGCGACGAAATCAACACCGTAACACCTGAAGTTTGGCGAAAGGTTATAGAAAATGTTGTGGAAAGAGCAGGAATGTGCGAAGCAGAAAATGGCCACCACTCGCGAGATATAATTTTTCATAAATAAATTAAAAATATTTTTCATTAATATACTGTATTTAAAAAAAGACATGTGGCACTCGGGGACTGGCACGGCAAAGCTATTGCACAGCATTTTTTTTATCAACTTATGCAATTTATAATTATTTATTTATTTTTTATTTATTATTATTTTGATATTAATTCAAGGTACACTTTTTGAGCGTGTTGACCGATAAGAAAGCAAATTTTTTTCTTTTATTGAATAAATGAGAAGTTAATATCGTTTAAAATAGTTTTATTATCTTACAATACGAGTACATGCAGGTTATTCAGGAATTTTTATCATTGAAACTATAGGTTTATGGTAACTGAAGTAAGAAACATAAGTTTGAGACTTGATATCCTCTAAATATCTGGAAAATACCGCTTAAAAACCTACGAATTGTCTGTTTGTTTGTGTATATCATTTTTTGTCAACCACGATTGCTCGTAAGTTCGCCATTTTGTGTTGTCCTACATGTAAAAATCTGTTCTGGCAATCAACAAAATCAATAGCATACTTTAGGGGTTAACATACGATAGGCGTATGAACTTAAGAAACAAACTTAGTGTTAGGTTTTTTTCGTTACGGAATTTCTTGATTCGGTCGCCGCGCTCAAAGACCGCGATAAAAGCTATGCAATAGCTGAATAATAAAATGAATAATTATGTCTTAAATAAAAAGTTATACGAGTAATAAACTCTCATATGCATCATACAGCAACCCACTGTGCAACCTGTTTACCGTTTATGGAGTTTATCAAGGTACAATTTTTTTTTGTTCAACTTTAGTGTGGCAACTTTATTTCCATTAAACCGTTACTTTTTAACTGTCACCTCAAAACAAATAGAACTGTTGCAAGGAAAAAGCGAGAAAGAGAGATGTAGAAAGACCGCACTAAAATTTAAAAATTCAAAAGTTCGTAGTTCAGCATTAGTTTTAAAGTTTTATTTACAATATTCCCGCAAGATTGACAGGTTTGAGCGTTGAAAAATAAAGTGTGGAAATTGGCGTTCACCAAATTTAGTTTTGGTTTGAATTGAATTATTTTCTTGTAGGGATTTCAACGAAAAACTCTTATAACTAAATTTATTTCAACAAAAACTAATTTTTCCAGCTTTTTTTGTGCATACATTAGTTGCATTTTTTTGTTTGCGCTAGGAAATTATAATATTTTTTTTGGTTTTGGAAATGATGGAAATGAAATGTTTATACACATTTACATTGACTCACGCCCTCGTTTTTATTTATTTTTATTTTTTTCCTTTCTGTTGAAGCAAAATGTTTTTTAATGCATTTTTCTTGATTCTTGATGGAAGAAAAGCGTATTAAAATATTGTTCATCATATTGTAAGTTGATTTAATTTGCATATCAATTGCGATTTTATTGTGACGTTTTAGAGTCGACAAACTTTTTGTCTGTCGGCGTGTCTGTCTCTTTATAATTTAAGTGTGTGATTTTTATATTATTGAGGGTGTTTTTATTCTTTTTTTTCCTTTTGTAATTTTGATAATTGCTGTAATATTTTATGATAAATCTTAATTTATTTTTTTTTTAAATAAATTTCGAGTGTTCTGTGAGATCTAAATGTTAAAAAATAAATTACAAAATGTCAAATCTATAAGGAGGGATATTAGTTGAGTATAAAAATCTTTGGGAATTATTCACTTGACAGACAGGCAGACAGGCAGACAGTTCAAAGCTCTACTATAAAGATAATATATATAAAAAATAACAGCACGAAATCTATTAGATTTCAATTGAAATCTCTTATCAAAATCTATGAGGTTTACAACAGGTTTTTTTTTAATTTTTCAAGATATCATTTTCATACCTAAAGCATTCCATACACGTTTCAATTTAATTGTCAATTTAGTCTTTCAATTGAATTGATGCTTGACCGCACACTTCAGAAACTGCGTTGAAAGATTTTCATTCAATTGTCAAATTAATATGTTTTTTTTTTTGGAATTACAAATTGAAAAATTAAAAACTTCTATTGCAATGGCTGACAAAAGAAAAATAATTTCAACAATGGTTATTGCAGAATGCATTGATGATGCAAAAAGAAAAGCGAAGAAAAATTTTTATTTTCCAAAATACTAGACTTTCTTCGAGCAATTTCTAAAATTTCTCTCCAAGCATCCATGTTTGCCATCAATGTCATTTTTATATTTTTTTTTATTTAAAATTCAATGAAATTAAAAAAATAATAAACTTTTTCTTTGCAAAAGAAAGCTGCAAACACAAATTTTGACAGCTGATCGAGAGAATCGAACACACACAGCACAATAGAATTAGAAGACTTACTGGCCAACTTGAAAAAAATCAAAATCTTTTGATTTTTCTTCAATCAATTCGACAACTGCTAAAGTAATCAATTGACAGAGCCATACACGGCTTGATTTACACAACAACCGACCCAGCTGCCAATTGGATTGAAACGTGTATGGGGTGCTTTAGACAGTGGATTGAAATTTGCCTTTTCAAATGTCAAACTCCATATAAAAAATTTTTTATAGCGAATTTCACAAAATGACGTTTGACTATTTTTAGTATCCTCTCTTATACTTTGAGGATTTTTTTTTGCTCAATAATGGTCTCTACGTATGGCAAAATGTCAAGCTCTAAAAATATATTTTTGTTTTGCAGCCAATATCGATGGTGTTGATACTGCCAAAGAAATATTTAAAAATTTTAATGACATTAACGAGCTTTACTTTCGTTCTTTAAAATCTACATACATATGTTATTAATAGGCAAACACGTTTTTTGAGATCCCTTTTTCAGCCGTAATACTGAAGCGATTTCGGTTTTAATGGGGATTTTAGATAGATGTGCACAATGTTTTGCTTTGTGTAGAAATGAGACAAAGCTTTTTCTATATGCATTTTGTAAAAAGAGAGAGATAAGTAAGATAATTTCAAGTTGTTTATTTAGAATGTTTTTTGTTTTTGTATTTTACCGTATATATTTATGTAAATTGTTAATATTCAAATACTAGAACGCGGGCGATTCGCCGTCGTATGTGCTTAATTTGATAAATAATCTAAACAAAACTGAAGGAATTCAAATTCAAAATATGCAATATGAAATTATGAAACTTTTTTAAAATGATTTAATAAATTTTTTATTAGATGATTGTATAAAAAATACACCTCTAAATCAAATTGATTTCCATAACCGTAAAAATTTTTAAAAAAGAAACAAGTTTAGATTGGTGTGTATGTAAAAGAAATATTAAGAAAATATATAAATGATGTTGAAACTTTCAATCAATTTATTGATAATTGTGTATCACTTTACGTTGAATTGTGTTACCAAATAAGAAAAAGATTTGATTTCGATGACAAAATTTTAAAAAATTTTAATTTAATCACACAATCTGTGATTTTGAAAAAAAAACCTACGAAATTAATCCTTTATTAAAAGGTTCTCCTAATCTAGTCTCTAAAGAAAAATATCAAGATATTGAGCATGAAATAAGAGAACTAAGATATTTGAATTTTGTAGACATCGCATTAAATTTGAATATATTTTGGAAAAGAGCAAAGTCAATTAATCTACCAAACAATGAACCTGTTTTTCCAAATTTATGTGAATTTGTAAATAACTTAATAATTTTGCCAAACTCTTCAGCTAATGTTAAAAATATGGAAACAGGAACCCTTGAGGGGATTCTTTTTTCAATAGATTATTTAAAATATAATTCCTCTGAATGTTACAATGTTAGCATTACAAAAAATATTATAAAAATATTATAAACAGAACTATGATAATTATGTATGTATAGTATTTTGATTTTGTAATTACCCAATTTAAATCAATATCATATGTCCTTCTTTCGTACTTTATATGTAAATATGTTTGTACGCGTATAAAATCGAATAAATCAAAAAAAATAATTCAACTCTGCACATGAATTGCAACTTTATGAAAAACTTTATAAAAGTATGTTCTATGAATTTCTATTTAAATTAAAATATAAAACATATCAATTAAAAAATTAATGTTTATTTTAGAAAGTATTTTCTCTTCAAATCTTGCTTTGAATTGACTGAAATGTTTAAAGTTTTTGCTGTTTTTAATAAATCCTTTGAATTGTTAATGTTTAAACGAAGGATTGATGTATAAAACAGAAGATTTTTGAGTAAAAATTTTTTTAATGATTTTTTTTCAAAATAATGACGATTTTAATTTAAAAAAAATGTTTAAGATTTTGCTGAAAATATTACTGGCAGCCCGGCTTGACAGTTTGAAATCAGATATGCTGTTATGAGTAGATTATCAACATAAATTCAATTTTACACAATTGACATCTAGTCAGGTAATCAGCTGTGCTAACGCTACTACCTTGTTGATCTGCTTTGCATTGTGTAAAATAAAATTCTTATGCAGCGTAGTATTTTTCAGAACAAAAGCATAATTGCATCACTAAATAAAGGGTTTAATGGTTTCAAAACCTCCGCTCTAGCAAGGCTGTCAGCTTTTAAATATCTACCACTTGAAGTAGTGGTCTGAAACTATCGATGGCACTATCGATACTATAGATGGTTTTTGACTATCGTATCACCATCGATAGTTTTGAATACTATCGATAGTTTTCGACAGTTTTTGTTTCTCTTAAATGAATGTTTTTTCGTTTATTACAACTTTTCATGCGCGTTTGACAGTAACACTTTTGCACCTTTTAATGAAAGATAATACCATGGTACCATAATATAAGAGCATGCATCTCTATAACAAAATACAACAAGGTCAACGTATCAGAACAGCTAAGAATTGCTACTTAAAGTTTTCTTCAGGCATAAATAAATGAACGCTCGTAAGAGATGATACAATAATTTCTAATAAACTCACTATTTCTAAATATCATTATATTGCAAATTTTCAATAAAAAGGGCAAAAAATATTGCATTTTTTTTGGAAAAGAAAACGCCATAAAATTGAACAGAACGTCATTAAACGTTATAATACAAAAAAAGTTATTTTTGAGTTAAGAATGCAGAATTATACTTCTTTATATTATGTAAAAATTTCATACATAATTCATATTCAATTCAATTCATAATTTCATTTTCATTTCTTGTTTTCTCACCTCTTGAGAAGAGAATATTTTTTTGTTTTTCTTTTGAGGCATGTGTAAATAAAAACTTTAAACTCGTTTTCTGATGAACGATTTTTTTTAGTTATGACATTGTATGAGTAAATAAGCGATACGTATGTAAATAAATATAAATTAAACCAATTTTGTAATTTTTATAAATGTATGAAGCATACATATGTATATTGCGTAGATTCCCATAATGTAGACTCCCAACTCTAGGTCTGCCAGTATAAAACTGATAACCATTAAAACAACAAACATAGAATTTTGTTTGCTAAACTTTGGTTTTTGGAAACAGATTAAGGTTTTGACGTTTCAGTTGGGAGTCTACGTATTCTGTGGTATGAAGTTTTGTTTGTTAAAAGTTTCTTACTGGTTTTGTAAGTAATGTTTTGTATTTTATAAAATATGTATATTATAAGTTTAAACGACTATCGAAAACTATCGATAATTATCGATGGTTTCTAAGGAACTATTGCATACTATCGATATTGCCGAATATCGATAGTTTCAGACCACTAACCTGAAGTGTCATTCATTGTAGTGATTTGTGCGTGTGATTTGTTCGTGCACGATGTCTTGTTACTTGTTAATGAAGCTGTCCGCGCACAAATCATAAGTAATTGAAAATTTTTAATTTCTTGTGATTTTTTCGATGTGATAGTGGGCTTGTGGGCGCGATCATTTTAGATTTTTTTTTTCATTTTAGAGTACAACGAAACGTCAAATTGTATCTATTGCAGAGATGTTTAGTAAACATAAATATTTTGTATTCTGTATATTTTTGTTTACAGCGAAAAGTCAAAGTATTATTTGTGGTAAAAGTAATTGTGTCACGAAGATGGATAGCAAACAATTTTTAATTGAATTTATTGAAATTTTAAAAGAAAAGAAATTGCCATTTGGCGAAGTAGAAGTGATAGATATAAAGAAAGCCTTTCGCAAGGTGTGTTGGCGTGACGCATTTTGGTATATTATTGTTGTACGCACTGGCGTACAAATGCGTAACAAAATTCTATAGTATTCTGCAGTTGTAATTTCCACATTTCTTAATAAATGTACGTAAGCCAATCATTCGTGCATTTGTTACTTGTTTTTAATTTCTTTTTCTTTTTTTGTTGTGTACACAAATAAATTCGCAAAAGTGCAATTTCATCATCCGCTTCACAATTCATATTTTCTTTGTGACACTTAAATTTATTGTGATTTGTTCGTCGTGTGTGGAGAAATGGTACGCGAACAAATCACACACACAAATCACTCGTGTGTGGGCAGCTTTAGTGAAAGGTATGTCATTTACGAATATTGATCGTAAAAAAACTCTTAAAAATAAATAAAACTTACCACGAATGTTGGTGGCTCAAACGTGGCCACTTTTCGAGCTCTACGTTGTGATTATAATCGTCGTAATCGTCCCATTGTGCAGGGAATTAGTAAGATTATACAGAAATTTGAAGAGACTGGAAGCGTTATAGATGTAGTCAGGCCTGTGCATCATCGCAATGTGCGCACTGGCGAAAATATCGCTTCTGTTGGTGAAAGTGCGGCGGATAATGTGAATTTGTCGATTCCATGGCATATTTTGCATTTGACTTTGCACCTCCATTGATATGAAGTACAACTCACGCAAAAATTAAGACCGTTTGAGCATTCACAACGTAGTAGATATGCTGATTGGATGCCTGGGACCGAAAACTGGACAAAGACTGGAATGCACTAAATAAAACTTTTATTGTCAAAAGGGAAGTATCAGCACAAAACCAGATTAGCAGTATACAACTCCACATACATCCCCACACTGACTTATGGTTGCGAGTCGTGGACACATACTACGAGTACTTCTAGAAAAAGCCGAGTGCAAGCAACGGATATGAAATATCTCCGCAGGGTAGCTGGAAAAACAAGAAGAGACAGAATTAGAAATGATACCATAAGATACAGTGAAATGCGCATTGAAGCCTGCTGTACTCCTTCAATAATGAATTTCAATTAATATTTTACTAAATAAGTCAAATATTAGTTTTGGCAAAAAAATGCGATTATAAATTTAAGGAACTAAATTTAAGCAATTCCCGTAAAAAGCAACAAATCATCAGCTCACTCTCCACACCATTCACTTTAAAAATTTTACTAGATTTTTCCATATATTTTCATTAAATTCCCATGACATTTTTTTCTGCTCTTAAATAAAATACGTACAAAACTGATCAGCATAAATAACAAAATGTTGGAGTTACAAAAAAAAACACACAAGAAAAATTAAATAAATTTGCTTGATAAAATCCACATTGAAAAAAAACTCTAATAAAAACTCAAAAACATGCAAGTTTTCAATAGAAACAACAAGCAGCAACAACAGCCAAGCAACTTAATTAAAAATAAGGAAAACAGTAAACAGAAAACAGCAACAACAACAAAATTAAATCCTCATTAAAGACTTATTAAATAAATAAATAAATAAGCCACACACAGTAATTTGTGCCACACAAAACCAAAAAAAAAAAATATGTTGAACAACATAAAACAATTTAGCAGCAGCACTTCAGAGCTTCTTTTTGTGTTTCCAACGAAAATGACAACTTAATCTTAAAGATTTAGCTTTTGATACCGCACACGATAACAACTAATAAAAATTGAACAACAACTAAAACAGCAATCTGTGTTGCATCAAGGCAACAACAACAAAATCAAATAACAATGAAATTTTTAATTTATTAAAAATAGAGGGCAAAAAAAATTCAGTAGCAAAAATAACAAAAACTATATTTAAAGAAGCAAAACAAAAAAAAGTTATTTAAAGTTTAACAAGCCAAATTGACAGCAAACAACCAACCAATAATAACGACAACAGTAACAACAACAAGAACAACAGAAACAGCAGCAGCAACCATCTAAGCATTTAGCCAAACAATCACAACAAAAGCCGAAGCGAAGCAAAAAATTGCAACATGTTGCAGCAACAATAAGAGTAAAAATGCATTAGCGACATCAAAAAGAGCCATAAAACACAACAGGACAATATGTAACAACAACAACAACGATAGCAACAATAATAACAACCAGAGCAATGGGAAGACAACATACAGCATTAGACAATGATTAAATGTAACAAGTACATCATTAGAAAGCTATTAGCTTTTACGAAAGAAACAGCAGCCACAGAGAAATAACATTAGAAACAACAGTAACAACAACAACTACAACAGCAGCAACAGCAACAGCAACAACCAAGACAATACAAAAACATATGTAGACTAACAGAAAACACAACAAACAAAAAACAAAACAATAGACAATTCGGCAAACAAATATTGATTGAGGAGCAACGTAGACAGTGGAGCAAAATAGGTTTTAATATGGCAAGAATTTTTAAGCATACTACGTAAATAATAATTGTACAACTCTCAACCTATTGCTATAAGTATGTTGCAAATGTTTATATTCATAGAAATGATAAACAACATTTACACGCGACATGCGACATGCGACATACAACTCGTGAAATGAGTTGTGAATTACGCAAATATTTAAAACAGAAAGACGACTTTGAAATACAAACTTTCTTTTAGAATCATGTTCTTAATAGCACTTTGTGATGATCACGTACAAAAAAAAAACCGAGTAACAATCACAAAACCGACACTTTTAGCTTTAGAAGAATGCCTGCAGTAAGCGATGCATATGTTACACAATTTTTTTGTGAAACTTTTCAAAGCACACTTTGTAGATGTTTTAATTTAATTTTATTTTATCGTTATCTGCAGCAGGGCAAGTTTAAAGTGTTACGAAAAACAATAAATTCATTTCACAAAATCGTGTAATAGGCAGGCGAGCTTGAACTTACGTAGCTTGCCTTCACTATAAAATGGTTTTCTCTAGCGATTTAATCATTTCATTTCGAACAATTTCCTTCCACTGTTTGTCGGCGATAGTAAAGACCAATTTAGTTCAAATATAAAAACTACAAAAGTACTTTGTTAACAAACTCCTAAAATATCTTAACAATGGCCAACAAAAATAAAATCCCAGTCACCAAATAAAAAAAAATCCTTTTTGCTAAACAGTTTAATTTTTCAAATCACCATAAGCCGCTACTTAGTTTATTTATTTTTTTTCTAGTTAATTCTTTTCTTAATCGGCAGAGTTTCCTAAATCTCAAGTCGCATGAAAACTATTTAAAGTCTTTAAAAAAGGCAGCAGCAAAAAAAACATCATCATTATCATTATCGTTGTCGATTTTATTACTTGCCACATGTAGTTTAAACAGTAACAGTCACAACAACAACAACAGCAACTACAGAAATTTATCTCCTTATGTTTGCATCTTGATCATGGAAGAAAACTACCGCCTGCCCCACTCGTTTGTTCGTTTTTTCATTTTTGGCCAAATGCGGTCAGTAGTAGTTAGTCATACACATCGATTGGCTGGGTTGCAGCAGCATGAAACATTTTATGTCATGTGTTTTTGCTACAAAGAGAGTGATATTTATTTGTTAACTGCAATTATTTCTTTAGTTAGAATGTATTAGCGTTAGTATATGATGGTGGAAAATTAAGTTTGAATCATGTTGTTGCCAAAGTACGCGTGCATCTTGGTTGCCAATCTCCGATAAGAAACAGTTAGTTACCTGCAAGTAAAGCGAGGCAGTGTAACAAATAACTCCCAAAATAAAGTACATAAAGCTGAAACTAATGCCACACAGGCAACAAAACAAAAAAAAACAGATCTAAAGAGAATAGTTCTTTTTTTTGGAAGCTTTTGGTAAATGGGAGCAAAGGTTTGTTTGTGTTTTGTTAAATTGTTTGGTTTGGTGACCAACGTTGGAACAAACAACTTAATTGAGTGAACTCTTTTTATTGCAACACAATGCCATTGAAAACGATAAATAAATAAATTGGCTTTGGGGGTAAAACAAAATAAATAGAATTTTAGCTTATTTTCTTTTTAATCTAAAGTGATTTAAAACGAATCACAGACGAGGAACTTGATTGTTTCTTAGTTGTTTTTCTGAGAAAAGGAACTTTCAACAGATCCTTAATTCTTTTTCAATAATATCAAAGTTTAACTAAACGCTAATGGAAGGTGGGTTAAGCAGCCTCCCAAAACTGCACGTTACCCCATTCGGCTTGTATTTGTCGGAATAATGAAATTTTAATTTATTTCTTTTCGCAAAAGCTTTTACAAATTTGTATATGTTTACTAGAATATTAAGTTGTGTTTTAAATAAAATTTTTATGAAAAAAATCAACATTTTTTGTAAATTTTAATAGCAATTTATCAAAAACCTTTTGATAGCATACTTTCTGCTGAAAACACTCATGAAAATTAACTTTCGAATATTGCAAAATTACCACTACAAAAAAAAATATAAATTTATCAGTTAATTAATAACTTTGCTTGATTATCGCTAAAATTGAGTTTTTAAACTAAATTTTGTTGAGCTTATTTTTGCAAACTCACTTCAGCATGAAATCATGAAAATACCGCTTTGGGTTCAGGATGTATTTAATAATACAGATTTTTATAAAATTTCTCAAAAAACTAAAATTCTAAATTTTCGAGCATGAAATTTGGCTTTAAAAAAAATGAGTAAACACACTACACCCTCAAAATTATTTTTCAGTTCCGGAAGAAGAAAACCGAAAGTGTTTGAAGTGTTCAACAAAAATAAAAATGCCTCTAATAAAATAAAAAATAAGTTTTTTATTTTGAAGTTTAGCTTGACCTAGAGCCTGAAAAAACCACAGAGCTAATTTCAAAAAACTTAATAAGGTCGAATAAAAATATACCAAACCAATAAGTAATTTACAAAGATACTAGTTTGCGTTTTAAATTTAAAATAAAAGGGTATTCATATACATATTTCGACATTTTTAATATTTAATTTTGGCCTTGATTTGAAATTTTTAAATTTTCGAACATGAAATTTTGCCCTTCAAATTAATAATTTAGTAATTTTTTTAGTTTGGTATGCTATTTTCTACTGAAAATACATAAAAATAGTAATTTCGAATATTTCAAATTAATTTCGAAAATTCGAAGTTTAGTTCGAATAGTTAAAAAACTACTAAAAAATGTATAATTGATTATTTAGCTATCAAAGTTTAAAATTTAGCCTTTATAAACTATGTTTGATCCTTTCGAACATAAAATAATAATAAAATTTGGTTTGGATATTGAAAAATTTAAATGTTTTCTTTCGGAAAATTTTAATTTAATTTTCAGAACGATTTTTTAAAATTATATTTTGTGCTTGGAACTGTAAAATTTCGCAAAAAATTAGGTTAATAAATTTTCGAACATGTGATGTTGCTTTTTAAATAATTAAATTTAATATTATTGATACTTTCCTTTAAAAATACACATTTTAATAACATTTTTCATATTCGAAATTAATTTCGAAAATTCGAAATTCAATTCGAATCATTAAAAAATTTAATTAAAGCTAGAAAAGGTTTTGTACTAACACATAATAATGTCTTTCGCACATTTTAATGCTATTTAAAATGTTCATACATTGCAACTATAGATTTTCGAACATTTAATTTTAGATTCTAGGTTATATGACTATCAAATTGCCTTTGCAGATCTTGAAAAGCAAGTTTATTTCTTAATTAAGCGACTTTGTTATAATATTTTGAATACGGTGATTTTAAGACTTAAAATTCTTTAATTCTTTAAATAGCTTCCAACTAAATCTTTTAGTATTTTAAAAAGCTTTTCCAATTACTTTATTAAACAGTTTCTCTATACAGCAAACCATTTGATTGTATGTATGTACACCAACAAACACACGTCCATACGTATTTTTATAAGTACGATTACGTACATTTTTCTAATCTTTTAACGTTTAAACGAAAATGGTTGCAATTAATCATTCGCTTTTTAAAAGGAGTAAATTGACAATGATGTTAAGTAGTTAACCTGGCAAAACATGTTAAAGGCAACAACTGCTTACAGCAAATACATGCATATACACACACATACACACACAAATGTGTAACTTTTAATGGCTGAGGGATAAAGGAGAAGATTATTTAAGAAATGTTGGCAAATAAATTTTAACATTTTACAACAACTTCAACAAAAAAATTAGTTTTAAAGTAAAAAAAAAAGAATCAACTTCTTATACGGACAATTGCCAGTTTAAACATTAAAGAAACGTTCTAAGCCGTTTAAACATTTTGAACAATTTTTACTATTCCAAGAACGACAAGTAGAAAACGAATAAATAAAAGAAAACTAAACGCAGAAATGATTTAAAAACCAAATAAACACATTTAACTAAATACTGGCAAGTAAAATAAGCGCACATGCAACCAAATGTTGCATTACGGCAGTCAGCACCTTGCAAGCGAGCTAAAAGAGCAAACGATGACAATATTTTCTTATGTAAATACGAGTACAAATATAAAAATCTTTTAAATTTTTAATTTTGTTGACCTTCAAAAATTGTTTCTCTTAAATAATTTGTTCACACAAATTTTTTTTTTTTTTTTTTGAAAATCATATGGTGCAGTGTCACAAATCGTTTCTCGAACTAAAGTTGCCTTTTGGCTTTCGCTAGGACTATAGAACATTAATCTTTAAAGCTTAAACTTACGAAAGCAAACATTGTTAACAAAAGGAAAATCTCTTTTGCGTAAAACGAAGCATTACAATAATTTCAAGAGTTGTAATGCAGAGTTTCTCAAGTCGTAGAACATTTCAGGAATTCGGAAATTGTATCTATGGTCTGTTTGTTCGGTACACAAAACTGCATTTCGGATTTAACAGAAATTTAAAACGTACACATTGTACGTAATCTGGGCAAGGCAGTAAAATACTTTTCAATTGACCATGCCAACTTCTGCGCCCATTTTTTCCATATAAATATCTAAAACTCCTATTTGCCCTAATTCGTTCTATATAAAAATTTTAATCTTATAACGGGTGAAGCAACAGTCCCGCTGCCATTTTGATTGCGCGCCATCTTGGTTATATGACGTTTAGCTCAGTTTAGCCGCGGGGTAGACCAGAGATGAAACTATGAGATTATGTTTTGGCCCAAATCAACTTTTTTTCCTTATCTACTTTTTGTTAAAAAGAGATAGCAATATTATGTAGGAATAAGGAAAAATAAACAAAACAAAATTAAAGCATTTTGCAAGTAACATATCATGAATGTTACTTATAAATTCTAATGGAATTAACTTCTTCTATATGATCAAGAAATAATTCTTAAAATATTTTATTTTTAATGTTATATGACCATTAACATTTTTATTGCTTAAATTAATATTTTTCTACAACTTTTTTTATTGCGCCAGATTATTAGTAAGAATACAAAACCACAACAAAACATGAAAAATTCTTTGTTTACTACTATTTGTATGACAGAGTCAACAAAGCAACAACAATAGCATGCCGTCTCGTGTCAGCTCTGGTCTGCTTTGTCGTATAGCTTTACCCATTTTGTTACGTAGACGTCCAAATTTTATTATGAATAAATATACGCCCCCCAGAACGAGCAGAAATAGTGACAATATTTATCGAAAATAATCGTGCCATTATTGCCATTCAGCGGAAATTGCGTCATGGCCAGCCAGATGTCTGGATTTAACAGCTCCAAAATTTTTTCTTATGGGGTTTTTTTTTAAATCAAAGGTTTATGTGAATAAACTCCAAACGATTCAATGTCTTAAAGACAATATTCAACAGGAAATTGAAGAAATTCAGCCTGAGATGTTGCAGGATGTCATGAAAAACGCCTCAAAAAGAGCCGAAAGTTGCATAACGAATCGCGGCCATCATTAAGCCGATACAATTTTCCAATCATAACGGAAAAAAATGTAAAGATCAAATAAACTTTTTATGAAAACCAAACTTAATTATCTTTTCTTTGAACAAAGTTATTTATAGCCAATCAAAATAGTAGCGGGACTTTTGCCCCACCCTGTATATGGATTCCCTTCACACTTGACCTCTTACCTTCGAGAACTGACCAAGTACAAATTTAATTGACCGCTCCTTCTTCTATGACTACTTTTACGCCCACCTTTGTCAAAATATTTGAATTTTGTACTCGTATAAGTCGCAATTCTATGGTTTGTTTGTATGTTCAAAAGTCCATTTCTCAACGGATTTAGCAAAAATTGGGAACATATAATCTACGTATTTTTTTTAACGTTTGAGATTAAAAGTTTTCAATAAGCACAGGACCAATAAATAAGCCTTGCAGATAAATCTAGTACAAAATTTTTAAAAATTAGAAACATTAAACTAGACTTGCGTTCTTTTGATACGTCATATTTTCGGAAACAATCACATCTATGTAAATCATGGAATGATTTTAAATTGTTCAGCCTTCCTCTTTCTCCGCAACCGTTTTGCAATACATCTGCAAGGTTTTATCGATCCTCTGCTCATTGAAAACTTTTACTCTGAAAAAAAAAGTATAGTTTACCTTCTTTTTGTTTAAAATCACAGCCGAATTGGAACCCCTGTTTTCCAAGTGCAACAAACCAACCAGCCAGCCAACCGAAAAATTAAGAAAAAGAATGTCTAAACTACTTACTAAGTAAGTTAGTTAGTCAGTCAAGTTGCATGCAAATGAACATACTTAAATAGTATATACAGTACAACCTCCCTAATCCGGACACTCGCTAATTCGGACTATCCAGTAATTCGGACTATCCAGTAATTCGGACTATCCAGTAATTCGAACATTTAAATTTTTCGGACAGCTTAGAAATTTTTCCTCTATAGTCCGGACAAGTGTTCAGTAAAATTTATTCGTTATTTTACTGCAAGACAAAATAAGTATTTAATATTTAAAAGATTTTAGTTTAATTGAGTTTTTGTGTGGCGAACTGTTTTCAAAAGCTATTTTATGGGCTAAACAAACTAAAGCGACAGATAAGTTTATTTTATTTTTAAAAGAATTTAAAAATAAAGCTGGCGAATTACATAAAGTAATGTGTATTCAAATCAGGTGCAGGGGTGGGAGGAGGCATTTACATTCCTCAATTTCATCAGAGGATACGTTTTAAGCTAGTAGATCATTGTAGCATAACTCAAGCCGAAATATCGGCCATAAAAAGGGCAGCTAACTGGTTAAGGTACAATAGGGTATATAGGCAAGATATTCGTATATGTACCGATAGTAAGGCTGCATAGAACGCTCTATCGGGTGTTTATACAACATCTGAACTGGTAAAGGAATGCCGGATATGCCTAAACGAGATGGCGTCACATTCCAACCTTGAGCTAATCTTGGTACCAGGCAAGCTAGCCAGTGAGGGCTCTCGTTTGCAAGAACGGGACACCGACCGGCTAGTGGGAGTCCCACTAAGAAGCTGCAAAATCCTCATTCATTAGAAGCTCATAGGGATAGCACAGTCTAAATGGTTCAACGAATCCATATGTGCAGTCTCCAGATTAACCTGGCCCCAATATGACCGAGCAAAATCAGTCATCATACTGGGGATCTCTCGGCATTAGCTGCGTATACTTGTGGCTGTCCTAACAGGGCACTGCTTCATAGGTGTCCACAAAAACAGACTAAATCTCCCTTTCAACGATTTCTGTAGAAGTTGTCATAATGAGGAGGAGAAAGAAACTGTTAAGCACCTCCTCTGTCAATGTTCAGCTCTGTCTCACCACAGGGCCATGTATCTAGGTAACTCAACTTTACCCGAACTCGCAGACCTTACGGAATGCAATCTGAAGGGAATAAACAAGTTTATTCGAAAAACCGGTTGGTTCAACACTGACCACAATATAGGATAGCCAATACTTTTTATTTTTCGCTGTCCACATCGGGCATCACAAAGGGACCTATTTTTCTGGACCGAAGTGGGCCGGTTGCTTGCAATCGGCAGCCTGTGCAACCTAACCTAACCTAATGTGTATTCAAAGATAAATAAATTCTTATTTTTCAAAATTAATATTTATTTATAATAATTTTACTACGGTTCTTTATGTTTTTTTGTAAAATAATTAACTGCCAGGCCCACTATGTCGATCGAATTTTTTCTTTCGTACAATTACATTTAAAACAACAACGAATACGTGTGACATAGTGGGCCTGGCAGTAAATACAAGTGAATTCTTATGTGTATTTATTTTTCTTTTCGGTAATAAAAATAAATTATATATATATATATATATATATATATGACATATATGTGTATTGCGTTTAAAATTTCATTTTAACTGTAGTCCGGTACGACGATCCACTAATCCGGACAGTAGCTGAAACTTTATCTGTCCGGATTATGGAGGTTGTACTGTACTTCTTCCATACCTGTAAGCATCATTAAACGTTGAAAGCACAAGTTTTTACGCACTTTTAAATACAAGAACAACAATGAGTTTAAGCAACAACAACAACAACAGGAAAAATAAAATGTTGTGTAAATAATCATGGATGGATTGTAAAAGTTTTTATTTTATTTTTTTTTTGTTTGTAGTTTTTGCTATTCGAATACAATTTGAATGAATGCCTTTTGTGTCCGTCCAGCTATTAAGATTGCAATAACACAAGTGAATGACCATGATTTTGAATTTCGCGCTTTACGAAAAATTCAAGGAACAAGTTCTATATAGTATTTTGGATAATAACAACCACTGGAACCAATAACTAAAAATAAGGAGTGTTTAAGACGAATATGGAAACGCACAACAGCACAAATATATTTATTTAGATGAGGGTGGAAGGGGAAAATGGGGGACATGGCCTAGACCACTAATGGCCATACACACAGTTTTCAATGTGTGTTACTCGCTAGATTGCGAGGACAGTTTAAAAAGTTCTTTTGAAATTTTTGCGTTTCTTTTTAAGAAGGAAGTGTAGTATACTTCTTGATAGGATTTTGGATATTCAACGAAAAGCTTCTTGAGGTAAATTGGCGATACAATATGCTAGTTTGTGAGTTAGCGCATAACATTGGCGGAGTACAATGGAGACAAATGATCATTGAAATCATTCCACTTGCCCTCTTGTCTAGCAATACCATTAGTAATGTACAATTAATGAATTATTCAAATATTGTGATTAATCAAAATCTGATTATTATCGAATATTTCACCTAATGCAATTAATTGCATTTTAATTAATAAAAATCATGTTTAATGTGCTGTTCATAGAATCCAAGCAATCGACTCGAGTAGAAAATATTTATGGAAACCAATCGAATAACTGAGTGGTTTTCCTACAAATTATTCACTCAATTCTATTGATTGGATTATATCAACAGCACATAAGTGATTAATCAGAATTTCGAATAATTTACATTTTGAATAATTTGAGTTTTTATTTATTTTTATTTTTTTCCTATTTTATTACATTTAATTTTTATTTATTAACTGCCTGTTTTTGAAAAATGAACACAAAATAGTGAGTGAAAATTTATATTGAAAGCAAAAACAAATTTTCGTATTTTATTGCTGTTTTCAATATTAATTCTCACTCACAATTTTGTTTTCAAATCGAGCCAATAGGGCCATATACGATTAATACATGTACAAATATATCTACATATTATGTAAATAGGCAAAGAAAAATTTTTAGATCCCTTTTTCTTCTTTGTTTGCTAGCCGATTTTATTCATTCTTTTATCACATGATAGACATTATTGAGCTTTAGTGACCCGACTATATATTATTTAAATCGGTTCAGTATTAAAGGAATAAAAGGCTCCTAAGTTGACACTACTACAAATGCTAAAAATACACACGTACATTAACTTATTTATATAAGTATTCGTTCAAGTAAAAACATAAGCAAAGCAATGAGGCTGTTTATGTGATCAAATTTTTGTAGTCAAAAAGCTTTAACATATTTTAATTAAAGCTGTTAAGAGTATTCTAAATATCAACCATATTATTTGCATCTTCCTCACAGACTAACTCATTTTTTGTATATTTCATATGAACCGATTAGTTTACAATATTCCCCTGATACATCTAAGGCAGGGACATAACTTTTATGCCCAATATTTATTAGAGTTGGGCAAAATCGTTCTTTTTGTGGAATCGTTCCGACCGATCCAAAAAATGAAAGGAAGTAGGTCGTTTCTATCGTTCATCGTTCCTTTTTTACTTTGAACAGTGTAAGAACGAGGAACGAGTGAAATTCTCTGTCGCTCCAAACTTCAACAAACATTTGTTATTGTTTGTTTCCATTTATTGGATATAATAAAGAAGTTCTACAAGTGCTTTCGTAAAATATATGTAAAAAGTAATAACTTCTATAAAATAAATTATAAATATAATATTGTCCATTAAGACGGCAACTGATCTCTATACAAAAAGTCAACTTTTTTCTAAGTGTACAGAATATGTGAACGAAGTAATTATTGTAAGAAAAAGTCTTCAGTCAACGATTTGCTTTTCATACTGATTTTGACATTTATCAGAAGAAGTTAATGATTCCTCAAGACGGTTTGCATTTGCGGAACGAGGAACTATTAAAAAGGAACGTTTGCATCGGTCCGAATCATTACAATTAGGGAATCGTTCAATAGAACTAGGTCGTTCCGGAACGACACAACTTTAATATTTATTTATAAAAATCTCCTAAGAATTATTATTCAAGGCTTTTTAAAATAAAAATCTCTTTATAACAGTTAAAAATGAGGAATATTTTGTTGGTCTTCTTATAAAAAGATTTTAATTTATTTGGGTTTAATTAATATATATATATACATTTATTTGGGTCTTCATAACACTTATAAAATGCCTTTCTTTTTTCAGCCTTCTCATAACCATTACAGAAGATTTTTATATTTCTAGGTCTTCTCGCGACCTTTATTTTTATTGATCATCTATATCAACACATACTTCGTGTGTGCAAATTAAATAATGGCTGTGCAAAGACCGGAAAAAATAAAAAATTGGTAAGAGAAGACCAACAAAAATAAAAATGGAAACACACATGAAAACTGATGATGGGAGTGTAGCGGCTCCCGAAAAACAACGTTGTTTCTGTTCTGCCGTATAAGTTGAAATTAATTAGTGTTCAAAAAAATTTTCCCTTGTTCCTTTGCAATATTGTCTCATGTCCAATTCTTTCTGACTAAAACTGTTACGAACTTTAGCCAAAATAATAATCACTTTGGATTAAAAAAACCACTAACAACAAAAATAAAAATCTTTCATAACAATTATGAGAGGACTAAAAGATTTTTAACTTTTTCTAATTGTTATTTCAGGACCAAACTTTTTCCAGCTATTTCTTCTTTGACCAATTGAATATTTAAGAAATAACAGCAGTTATTTTGTGTCTCTGGTCTAAAGTATATAGCAGCATGTTGTCTAATTTCTCACCCTCTCTTATTCGTATAACCGGAAATAACAATTCTTTGTTTTATTTTTCGTATATTGCAAAGATGTAAAAACCCTACGACAAAGTTTTAGAAAAGGCAGCACATGTATTTGTACGCTGTTATACAGTGATAGAATTTATACTTAATTTTATATTATGTATGTGATTTTTTAAAGTTAAAAAAGTGCTAAAAATGCTAAATAATTATAAAAATATGCTAAACTAGCATTTTTTTCAAACTCTTAGTGCTAACTCAGAAAAAAAAATGCTAGATCTAGCACTAAAAGTGCTAAAATGGTAATCCCGACCTACACATATGTAACAATTTTTTTTCTCTTTAAATGAGTGAAGTTGAGAAAGATAACAGAATTGAAAGAGATGAAAATTAAATATGGATGTACATGTTCATAACGTATGGATGTGTTAGCTTCAAGCAAAAACTTAAAAAAAATAAATAATGTACGTGTTTGTATGCAATTTTATTTTGTTTATTGTTTTTTCCATGTAAATTTGTAGTTTTTTTTCTTTAAACGAATGCAACTAAAATAGGTATCCGTTTAAACTGGCGCTCGAATTTCGACCACTAGGCGTACTCTAGTTATTATAAATAAATAATGAACAGGAAGTTCTGCCTTAAAATACTATTAATACTAAAAGAAACATTTGATGAATTTGTAGGTTTAATTTTTAATTTTGATCATATTAATTCTGATATTAAAAAGTGTTCATTTTTTATAACTGAATTCGAGTAACTGAATATTTTTAGATTTCTAGGGAGTCTATTTCAAAGTCTAGATGCTCCTACTAAAACAGTTTTTTTCCAAAGACTAATTTAGGATTCGTTTTGAGATACCTTTTCATCATGCCCTCGTACCAGAGGTTGGTCAAAAGGTTAACGGAAAAATGTTGCTGTAAAACTATGAAAAAAACATCGTCTTAAGCTGGTAACTACATTTTTACAATTGTAACTCTAATGGAGTAGTTTGTTAGTAGTTTGTTTTAGTTGGTAAACAGCTACGGCAGAACTCGCAACACTCACTGGCAACAGCAGTATTTAAATATGCAGAGAGGCAACGGAGCTGGTGCCTAATAGGTTGAACATAGTGCCACTCCAACAGCAGTCCAGGCCATCATGCATTAATTTTGTTTTTTTTAGCAATAAAACTCACATTTGCTGTTTCTGTCTTTCTTTATTTTTTTCAAGAAAACACTTTGTAAAAATACAAAATAAACACATTTTCTAAATGCCACAACAACTTTCGAACATATTTTGGTGATTTAAAAAACATGTTCGTTACATTCCATCAAATTTTAGAAGAAAAACAAGAAAGAAAAAAACACAGAAACTTCTTTAAACTTCTTTTTTCTGGCAGCTAAAAGACTTCGACAATATTGATGTTGTCGTTTTTTTTTTTTCTTCGTTGTAGCTTATTTTTGAACAGAATAAATGAATACTTCAACTCCAAAAATAAAAATAAAAAAATAAAAAATGATTAATTATGAGTTGAATTAAAACAAAAAATGTGAGTAGAAAAAAAAACCTGTCGAAAAGAAAATCTTTACAAATTTAAAATGCAAACGGATTTTAAGTGATGAAGCGATTTACTCGTACACTTGTTCTTATGTTGTTGTGGGCTGAACGCCCCGGAAGCGGCAGGCATAATTGCGGCAGGATTAGACATTAATGTGCTTAAGTCGGCGGCTTCGTAGGTAAAGAAAAACCAATTGCAAATAGAAAGCTTTATTTTTAGATGTCGCAGCAATTAATGAGAAGTCCAGACTTTCAGAAGACTAATTGCATCGAAAGCTTTCTGAATGCTTTTACGCCGCAGCAATAAAAGTTTTCCCTACACAAGACAACATGTTGCCTAAAAGTGTCATGCTGAAAACATTGCATAACTTGCCACATCATAACAGCACACACAACATGACACGCGACAATGAGACTAATTTGCAAGGACATGGGATGACACCACGTTTGACTTCGCACAACAATGCACGACATGATGATCGAGAAATAAAAAATAAAAATTTTAGGCAAAAATTCCAGTTCTTGATTTGGTATTAACTTTTTGAGTAAGATAATTTTTGATATAAGAACAAGGTCAATGAAATTCATGCATATTAGATTAATATTCTGTGTTCATCTTTTTTTATAAAATCTTAAAAATTCAATGAAGCAATAAATCATATCGCGATAATCGCGAATGTTCGCCAAATTTTCCAAAATTTTCAAAAGCCGTAAAATCTTCTAAAACGGGCTACAAAAGCAAAGAATGTGAAAAACTCGCACAAAACTGCAAAAATGGCGGAAATTCGCATCACTGGGAAAATTAAAATGTTTAATATCAATTAAAAGTCGATGAAACAATAAAAAATAGAAAAAGTAACCCACATTGCAAAAAACGCGAAATTCCACGAAAAGTTGCAAAGTTTTGAAAAAGCCGTAAAATCTTCTAAAAAGACTTATAAAAAGACTCAGAAATGTGAGGAATGTGAAAAATTTGCAAATTAAGCATTTTTTTGCGGATTTTCGAAATTTTTGCAAGCAGCTTACGTTTTTTCGTTTCGGTTGGTTTTTGTTTAATAATTTTTCATCCATTTTTAAGAATTTTCTTTTCTCAAAAATGTTTGCAAAAATTTGCTTCAAAGTAGAATTGTACACTTTCCAAGATAACGTGAACTAAAACTTTTTTTTTTTTTGCTTAAAAATGCTTCATAATAATTACGAAACGAAATCCATAATAGAACTACAGATAAAATTTCTGGCATAACTTAACAAATAAAAATTGGAAAATAAATGTGCTCATAGTCATTGGAGTAAGCGGGCGCTAGATGGCAGCACAAAAACACAAAAACTTTTTTTTTAGAAATTGCGATCTGTCAAACGTCAGCTGTTAAAATATCACACAAATTCATTGATTTGTTTATTTGTTGTAGTCGTTTGAAGTAAGCAACTTTTGTGTTTCTTGAAAAATGGAAAAAAGTGAAATTCATGCAGTGATTAAACACTATTATTTGAAAGACAAAAGAAAAGCTCGATAAACATTACGGTGAGTCTGCTCCGTCAGATTACGTGGTAAAATATTGGATTTCTGAATTTAAACGCGGCCGAACAAGCACTGCAACAATACCATCAACAGGAAGGCCAAAAGAGGTGGTTACTGAAGAAAATATCAAGAAAATCCTCCCTCGATATCGTTATGAATGATCGTCGAGTCAAGTTACGTGAGATTGTTGAAATGGTAATTTGCCCCTAAAAAATTCTATCGGCAAGATGGGTGCCGCGTTTGCTCGGTGTCGAACAAGAACGAGTTCGACAGACCACTTCACAGCGGTGTTTGAACGTGATAAAGCGTAATCCTGCTTATTTTTGGCTCGATTAATAACTGTTGATGGAACGTGGGTCCACCACTACACACCTGAAACCAAAAATCAACCGAAACTGGAGGGTGGAAGCTGGTGGAAGTGCTCCGAAGAAGTCAAAGACAGTGAAATCGGCTGGCAAGGTTATGGCCACTGTATTTTGGGATGAACACGGAATATTGCTCATCGATTATCTTGAAAAAGGATCCACAATCACAGGAAAGTATTATCGTGCATTATTGGATCAATTGATGGATGCAATCAAGAACAAACGATCACATTTAAAGAAAAAAGTGTTCTTTCTTTAAGACATCGCACCGGTTCGCACAGCATTAGATACGATGCTAAAATTACGTGAAATGCACTTCGAATAGGTTGATCATCCATCCACCTTGTAGTCCAGATTTAGCTCCTAGTGACTTTTTCCTGTTTCCAAACATGAAAAAGTGGGTCGCAGGAAAAAGATTCATCTCAAACGAAGAAGTGATTACCGAAACTAACGCGTATTTTGAGGGGTTCCCAAAATCGTATTATTCAGATGGTATAAAAAAGTTCGAATATCGTCTTACTAAGTGTATTGAGCTAAAATGAGACTACGAGTATGTTGAGAAATAAATGGTTTTTGAAAAAAAAAATTATTTTTCCTACTTAGGTAGCTTCAATATCAATCCGCCCTCGTACCTATCGGTACATATAGATACGCGGGGATACAAACGAATATGAGCATGAATACATGCAGGTATAAAACGATACGAATACATACAATAATGAAATTAAACAGATACGAAAAATATTTTGTTTTGAAAATATTCAATATATCGACCCCTGTGCGCGATATTATCGTATGTTACAAAAACTAAAATTTACAGGAGACCGTTTTAATTACAATTTGTATTGCTATTATATACTACAAAACTGTTACATCCAATAAAATGTGCATTTTATTATCTCCATAACTATTATATTTATCCCTATCATATTTTGTCAACAGATTAATTAATAGATTTAGAACCGATTTGCATAAAAAAATCCATTTCATAAAAAGTGTAACATAAGATAATTTCGCGCACAGGGGTCGATATGCTAGAGTAATTTATTTATTATTGTATCGTTTGTCGTTCTCTATTCAGTATGAAAACAAAATAGATAAATTAAACTAAGATATCCTTCAAAAACCCCCCTCTGGGCAGGGAAGTCTGGGTTAATAATGAAGAATCTTATATCTTGTTCAAAAGTTTAACGTATTCAAATTGTGCCTTTTTAAATTTTAAAAAATTTTAATATCATTTAAAATTAAATGAAAACATTTAACCATTTATCAATAAATAATCATTTATAACTCGCTTAGACCACCTTCAATAAAACTTAATTAATTAGGCGCTTGTATTTATTGAGCGCTTGAGCTCACACATCAATATTACTTATTTTATCATTCATAATCCTTAAATTAAAAAGAAAGAACGCCAACGGCATCAACTACAACATCTTTTTTCCATTTACATTAAATTTAGTTCTTCAATTCTTTTTCTTTTTTCTTTTTTTTTTTGTAAAACAAATTCATGCTTGAAAATCATAAAAACGAAACACCTCCTTAAAACTCTTGTTCTCGCTGGTCTGATTTTATTTTTCTTTTTTGATTTGTTTGCTTTTTTGCCATTATTCGTTAAAAATGATACATGATGTTGCATGTTGTGGTATCTTGATGCGCGGTTTTCATTTCATGTGCCACATTCAATTCACTTTTAATTGATGATCAATTTTATTGCTTGATTGTTTTGATTTTTTCGGATTGAGTTCTTTTTCATTTCAATCATCCCTTTTTTCAAACACACACGTATTATTTACGAAATTGATTTTGAAAATTGTCTGTTATTGACATTTCCTGCTTTTCTTGTGGCCACAAAGACTGGTTTCCTTTTTATTTTTATAAAAGTCTCAATAGTCAGCTTTATGTAGTTTTCCCTCGAAACAGGTGCTGCATAAACTGAGCAAGATGAATTTATTTATACCAGAAACAACCAGTGTTGCAAGTTAAAGTTTTTGTTGCAACATTTTTCTTTTTACCACATTAATGGGCCTAATTACGGTTGTCGAATTTTCGCCTTCGACTTCGACAAGTTGTACTAGATTAAGAACCACACAGTATTATACTTTAATCTGGTCCACACTGTCGAAGTCGAAGACGAAAATTCGACAACCGTAATAAGGCAGAATATCTTTCGTTTCATATTTCAATTTCTTATTTCCAATTGATAAAAATATTTTATTGATTTTTAGTGATGAAAAGTTCTTTATGACAAAAATTTAAGATTTACTTTTGACTGCATACTTTTTAAGTTTCCTTTTTGGTTGCCAACAAAATACTAGTTAATTCAAATACATAAATCAATTTCCTCACACCACACAATTATCACATTTTTTTGAACATTTCTTTTGTAGACTTAATTCTTTTTGCTTTCATATAAATCACAAAAATAAACACAAGATGCATTTAATGGCAAAAGTGTTCAAGGATAAAGGACCAGATAACAATTGAACAATAAACAACAAAAAATTTTTTTTTGTTCTGATAAGCTTTTCTGGGGAGGAGGAAACAGAGAACCAGCCGACACATCTCAACAACAATTGTTGCTTTGCCAATGCAAAGGAAAAAAAATTGAAATGGTTAAAATAGACTGGGTGTGAAAATTATGCATTTTATAGCTAAAGATTGTCTGGTTTTGTAAAACAGGAGCGTATCATGATCCAATAATTCAGGTCTGTTTAATAACCCAGCTTCAGATTTTCTGAAGCGTTGTGTTTTTTAATAGTCGGAAATTGTTAAGCTGTCAAAAGTATTGTGTCGAAATCAGTGATGGAAAATTAAATTCTTCTTCGGTACAAAAAAACAATTTAAATAGCACTTTTTTGACCCGTTTTACGACTACGGTAAAATACAATTTTCTTCAACTGTTTTTGAGATTTTTGCGATTTTATACACCAAGGCGAATTCACAACAGGTGGCCTCGAGAGATCAGGTGATTGAATTTGCTTGAATTTTTGGCTGCCAAAATTTTTAAAATTATTTTGTTTGTTTACAAAAAAAAACAAAGAAGAAATTGTTCATGTATATATGAGTCGTTCAGTGGATAAAGGGAATGAGTCCAAAAATTTGAAATGGAGAAAAACGACAGAACAGTTGACGTTGACTTTAAAACTAGTTGTTACAACAAAGCTCAAAATTAAAATTGCAAAATAAATTATTAGGGCTTCTTTTACAATTTGTAAATATATAATGTTAGTATGTTAGTGTATGTGTTCACAAAACCTGTTAATATGATGCAAATACGTTTTTATTGATAAGAGTTTCAGTGGAAAAAGGGAACAAGTCCACCAAATTTTTTGTTGTTAAAATCGATAGCGAAAAAATGCAAACTAATTGTGTTTTGACTTTGAGCAATCGTTCGGAAATGAAAAGAAAAAATGTCCATCTAAATATTGGCTTACCTCGCGTAGTGTTTTAATTGAATTAGTATATTTTGGAAAGATTAAATTTTTTATAATTTTGCAAAAAATGCTGCAGATAATTTGTTTTTTAGTTCAGTACATTTGCACAGTTTTATTTTTAATGAACTTAAAAAAATAACATAAAAAATTTCTTCTTTTTAAAAGAAAAAATAACTAAAAAAATTTAACAAAATATTATGTCTTCTTTAGAATAATCTTTCTGACTTGATACTGTTTTCAAGTTTTTATAGAAAGTATGGTACACGGGAGAGATATATTTTAATAAATCAATCATATCCTTGTTCTTTTCTTTTGTTATAGCTCTAGTTTCAGGGTACAATAGACTTTGACTCACGCTATTCAATAACATTACTTTACCTTTCTTTCTTATGTTTATATTTTCAAATCCAAAATTTTCATCGAAACTATTTTTATATTGTAAAACCCATGGTTTCGATCTCTCTAGTTTGATCCACCTCATTTGGAGCCAGTTTACCGTTTTGCCCGCGGTATTGGTTTTGTGATTGCAAACCTTATTTTCCAAAGATTTTGTAGAGAAAAAATCACTCGAAACTGTTCCTTTCTTTTGCATGTTGCGATTATATTTATCCAATCATTTGGCGAATAAATGTGCTGAATTTTTTTGCGTTAGACTCACTAATGGCGAAATCGGCGTCATTTGGTAAATAGGTATGTCCGCTTACTAAAAATTTCATTTCAATCGATTTAGCTTTTATATCAGTACTTTGAACTAATTTTAATAAGCTTAAGACAGTTTTGATATTTCTATTTTGTCCAATACAATTTAAAGAACACAAAAAATCGGCAGGTAGCGAAAGCTCGAAGAGGTGCAAGAAATAGAAACAAATAAGAGTGATTAAAAGCAAAGTTAACAATGACGATGAATAAATTAATGCAATATATGTAAATGTAAGCGTGGACTTATTCCCTATTTCCACTGAAAATAAAAATTTTGTGTTTCGTACAAAAAAATGTTTTGTCTTTAAAAGGGGTTTTCCGTTGGAATTTGAAAACAACATTTTTACCATACATTGTTCGTCATAAAAGGAAGTGTATCCACGCTAAATCTCAAAAACGCAAAAAATGGACTCATTCCCTTTATCCACTGAACGACTCATATATTAATACAAAAAAGATTTTTATATTAAATAACGTTTTATATAAAAAACTTCTTACCTTGAGCTCTATGTATTTTACAAATAATTTATTTGCACTTGCTTTTCAATACCAGCCGACTATAGAGCTGAGGCAGTTATTCCAACCAGCGTACCACTAATAATATCAACTGAACCACCTGCGGAAACTGGAAAGCTACTAATACCGTGAGAGTTCCTTATGAAGTTGTCGGAATTGAAGAGGTATGGCATGTATTAATTGCACTAGGCAGGACTAGCCGCCATGGAAGTAGTGCTGGTGATATAACTGCGGCGGCAGGTTATAAACTGTTGCAATTTACAGATGTGCAATGAACAAACTTTAATGTGGTATTTATACTAGTTACCGTAGCCACAGCGCCAGTAGCTGTAACCGAAGCTGGCGTATTGCGAATGGGTGCAACTAAACTTTGACTTGCAGACACAAAGCACTACTTTGTGCTGCAGGTACGTCTACACCAAGACCCATCCTTAGTGTGGCCGTAACATTAGCATGGGGTAAATAAGTGGCTAGCGTTGCTGCATTAGTAACGCCAATCGAAGTATGTGAAACTGATATGGCTAGAACTGTTGGAGATGCAACTGCTGCTTGTGCCACCTGTGGTTCCAACAAACTGACGTAATTTATTGGGTACACATTAGGCACTATTTGTGCCTCTGCAGATACGGTTCGTGATGTCGCATCTGAAATACTTTTTATTTATGTCCAGTTTTCCTTAACCTTTTAATTAAATTGAAAACAACAATGAAATACGAAAAATTGTTTTTTCTCACTCACAATTTTGTTTTCATTTCACAAAAACAGACAGTAAGTATTTTTTAATTTACTTAAACGCGTAAAATGCTATGAAGTCTACAAGCGCTCTGTGATGTATAAGAAGCGCTTGTGACTAACAATCAGTACGTTGTAAGTATGAATACCAATATATTGCCCATATTTTAGCCATTAATTGATCGCTTTCAATTATTTTCTGTAGAAACCTTCCCCGTACACAAGATATCTGCTTCATAAAATCGACCGTAGGACGGCTGCGGCCATAACAAAACAACAGAAGAGGACACATAACGAGAAAAAGTCTATTAGCTATATCTCATTAATTATTGGACTGAGTGTTCTAAGTTTTTAACCGAAAAATTCTAGGACAAATTCCAACAGAATGGCCAAAATTTAGGCGTCTCCGTAAAAAAAGTGTTTCATTCCTCAGGTAACGGTAATTGATTTCGTTATTTTGACATGACAATCCCTTTAATTCAATTGGCGTACATTGTCAATTCAACATGATTTCTAGTTGTTTTATAGTGGATAACTATAATTTTTATTTTACTTTAATATCATGCTAAATTAACATGAAACGCTTATGAAAAAAATCGCTAGCAAAACTAGTAGAATCAACCTTATTTTAGTTAATTTTACAATAATTTTTTCTGTGTGTGGCTTATACGCCATTTTGCCAGTCTCCTTAAGTATTTTCATCGTGCTACTGTTCAAAAAAAAATGTATTCGTTCGTTTTCGAGATACCGTAGTTTTTCGTTTTAACGAATCTAACTGCTGTCGGGCTTGTGCGTTACAGTAAATTAGATCCAGTACTGAATTAAAAATGAATGGTATCGTCTATTTTATTCAAAAATCTAAATATGTACAGTATTTTATTAATAATATAGTAATTTAAAATAAATACATATTTCATTGAAAATATGTATAAAGAAAAAGAAAAATTCATAAAAAACACTGTAAAACAAAAGTATTTTATTTTAAAAATTGTTTACACAAACCCACAGTCTGTTTTCTTAGAATGGATGTCTAATTGAAACTCCCCCAAAAGCATTAAAGTTTTGCTACTAATATTCACCCTTATTACAGTTGGCGTCATCGACGTCACGTCAACACAATACCAAAAAATTGGGGCTTATCTACTGGTTGTTGAAAACAACTGACTACTATTGACAGGTTCATGTTATTTTCTAGACCTTATAGAACAGAAGTACACTTTCATTACTACAAAATTTTTCTCAAGAGCGACTAGACCAGCTCCAATTTTTTGGTATTGTGTTGACGTGACGTCGATGTCGCCAACTGTAATAAATAATTGTTTTGCTAAGCCGATTTAATAAAAACTTCTAAGTGCTTAAAGACATCTTCGTGTTTTATTTTGGGCTCTAGAATTTCTGTTTGATCAAGCTGTTCATCATTTTAATAATTTTGTCATCGCATTCATCATCGGGTAAAGGTTTAATTTCAATGCATCTATTCAAGTCATCAGCTGATATATTTTACATTTGTTCGTTAAACCGCGTGTAAAATAAAATATTTGTTCGTAGTATAAGGTACTCAGTAGAAAATATTGGGGTGTTCGTTAAGTACGATGTTCATTAAATCGAATGTTCGTTAAATCGAAAAACTACTGTTGGTTTTTTAATTTTTTTTCATCTGGTGGGAACTCTAAAAATTTCCACTACGAGTATTACAAAAATCAAAAAAATCCAGCTGTGCGTAAATTCCAAATTTCAGCCATATTGGTCCAAAACTTTGGATGAAATTTATTTTGGCCTAAAAAGTGGCTCAAATTACCCAGTGTGAGATGTGACAGAGTTGCATTAAAAAAGCAATAATTAATTCGAGAGACAGAGAGAGAGAGAGAGAGAGAGCAATGATGATATTGCCTGATTTCTTAGTAGACTTTAAAATATGTGGCAGATTTATATTCAAATTGAATTTTAGTTTTTGTTACGTACAACCGATCATCACTTATTATAAAATCATTTAACCGTTTTTAACCAACCAAATCCAATCCCACAAAACCGTTAAAGCAACAAATTTTTATTTTATAATAACTCAGATAAAAACTCTTTGAATTATGAGTAATTTATAGAAATATACATAATTTTCTTTTATAAACATGTTTCGGTTTTTTGTTTTATTAAAAACCTTGAATATGAAAAACTGTGTCGTGCTGTTCCATTTCATCAAGGCATTGTATCACTTTAAAAAATTTTTCGCCGGGTGAGACGATAGATTTGTGATTGTTGAAACAATTCTCTACCAAGTGCTTTCTACGTTCGGGATTTCTAGTTCCCGTGTAATAAATCTGAGTCAAGCGAAGTGCATCGAAGCCTGTTTGCTCACTATAAACATTTATAGCTTTGGCCTGGCACAATAGAACAGCACGTACTTTGGGATCGTCTAATAGCTCATTGTTTTCTAAACTCTTCTGTAAATTAGCGGGCAGATGATTTTCCTCGTAACATTTTTTAGAAATTTCATCCGAGTTGTCAGGATACCAGGATATTCGGTGTTCAGCAAAAGTTGTCTGCTAATTCAAAATATGCACAGATACAACCAGAGAATTACAAATTCTTAAATGAAGTTAAACTTACAGTCAATAGCAAACAGTAAAGAAATATAACAATTTTATTTTTCATTGCGCTGAAATTAAGTACTGAACACAATTTAGAATTTGTTAAACAATTTATAGAGCAAAATATTTTTAGATTAAATACGCGAAAACTGAGATGCAAAATCTATATTTAATAGTTTTACTAAACAACTGATTGTGTGGAAAAATATCTGTATTACAAGGATGAGTTGATAAGAATTGAATTAATTGTGATTGAGGAAAATATGCTGACGATGGGTAAATGCAAAGAGAAAAAAATAAACATTTCTTTTAATGTTTAGTTTTATTTTTATAGTCGAACTGTTTCAATTATATTTTAATGATCAATTGTAGTAAAGTTCAAGTTTGTTTTGAAATTATCGATATTAGAAATGCAATTTTTAATTAGTTAAACTTTCGTGAAGATGTCGGGAAAATTTTGATCTCCAGCAGCATGCACATATTTGGACAGGTCTAAGTACAAACGTCATCTATTTAACCGAACCATGAATAGAAATAGAATATTTATCAAATTGATAAATTAATAAAATTTGGTTCGTGTTATCTCCTCATCTGTTTCGCTCATTCTAGCAAAGCTTTTTAACTTTTCTTATCCGTATTAGAACTTTGATAAGCTGCTTTTGCAACTAAAATTGCAATGAAATCGTTGAACGTAATTTTCATCAATCTCAAGTAGCTGTAACTTTGCAAAAACATCAGGACCTGATTGGAAAACTTGGCATGGCACTTTCATAATAAATCTAATGAACTACTCTAGATAAGTTTTCAATTTGTATTTGATAGTTGCTGGTTTTAGTTCTGTAAAGCTCCAAATATCTCATCCAAGTTAAGATGAGAAAAGTGTCACTGCTGAATGGTACGAGGGAGATTAATATAAAATAATAATATAAAATGTCGTAAGCGTACCCTCACTTTTGAATTTTACTGTACTTGTACGAACATTGCGCTTTGATCAAACTAATTAAAAGCACTGGTATGAAAAAAACGGTAATAGCTTTGGGATTAATTATCTGTACATGCATTAAATAAAACTGTAAAAGCGTTCTGCTGTTCTGATGAATAAATTGTTTCAAATAAAAGTACTCTCTTAATAAAATAATGAATTTAATCAAAACCAATTTCTTCAAAATTAAGAAGAAATGGGAAAACTCAGATTTGAACTCAAGCCAAAAAATTCATATTAATATAAACTTATTTTTCTAATTATAATTTATGAAGAAAAAATTACCTTTACAAAAGCTTATTTCAAGGCGAATTCATTTTACAGGTGGTTCAACAGCACCACAGCTGACTATTTCGCCTTGCTGGCTGAATATATTACAGAATTTTTTTCTGGTGTTTTCAAATGATGTGTTGTGGTAAGAGGCAATAATATGTTGCACGAAAAAAATAAATATTTTTGATTGGATTGTGATAAAAGTTAGGTTAGGTTAGGTCAAGATGGCCGGTCATAACGACTCCGCATAGACCGAATTGATCCTTAGCGTTACCATGATATACGATAACCCGTAAATGAAGAAGTTAGTTCAATGTGATGATACCAAGAGTACTCCCACCACACTCTCTTGGCGAATGCTAGGAGTCTCATTAGTCCGATTCCAGAGATTTCCTCTAGATCTTGGTAGTAATGATCACCCAGACATTTCGCTCTGGAGTGTATAAGTGCCGGACAGCAGCAGACTATTTGCTCCACCGTCTCTTTTTATCCTGGTATCCCACAGAATCTACAGTTCTCACTAGTCAGTCGCCCCCCCCCCTTTAGACGTATACTGCCATCCAACAGTGACCCGTTATAAATCCTACCAGAAGCCTACAGTCCTTTCTCGATAGCGATAGAAGTTTAGTCGATTTCGGATCATAGTATCTCCCCAAAACTTTGGATACTGTGCACGTTTCGGTGTTGGTGGCCCAAACTGTTTTAGATTTCCTCTGTATATTAGAGTCTGTGTCTCTGGTAATATTAGGAATTGGAATGTCTATCACCCTGTTTTACGGTAATTGAACTCCCCGTTTCGCTAATTTGTCCGCCTGCTCGTTACCTTCTACGGCCTGGTGTCGACGAACCCAGTAGATTTATACTCTTCTGTTTGTACATAATCTATCAAATGAGTCCTTCCACCTTTAAACAGTCGAAGAGTAAGTATATTCAGCGGATATCGCCTTGATTGCCGCCTGACTATCTAAAAAGAAGTTAATAAGTGAGTTCCTAGTTCTAGGATTACGAGCCAGGTCAGCAGCCATTTTGGCTGCAAATATTTCTGCCTGTGATAAAAGTTGTTTAAAATAAATTAGATTTTGCTGTTTTTGACATTTTCTGCCAACCAGATGGTGTAACATTTTAGTTCTAGTGCTGGCAAATTTGACTACTTTTCATTGCTCAACAATGTTCAATACTTTTCATTTGGGTACTCAATACTACTCGATACTTTTAACGGATTTCTTTTAAATTTGTAACGCATAGTTTTTATCTGCAAATTGAAGTAATTTCTTCAAAAATTTTATTATTAAATAAAAAATAAATGTAAAGCTAACTTTTAATTTAACGTTAACAACAACTTAAGAAATAATTTAATTCTTCTCAAATAAAATTATTTAGTTTTGATTTGATTAAAGAATCTAGTTGTCTTTTTATACAGTGATGTATTTTTATGCACTATTTTAGACACTCAACTTGCTTAAAAATACAACTCTAAAAGTATCGAGTAATTACTTTTGAGTATTGAGTAACCAAAAAAAGGAAATACTCGATACTTGGTACCCACTACTCAATACTTTGCCAGCACTAATTAGTTCACTTTGGCTTATTTAATTTAAATATCCTTTCAAAAGTGTCTTTATAAGAAAGGAAATTAAAAAAAAAATAACTTTTTCAAAAATACTTGTAAAAAAAATTCATTTTACAAAAATGAACCTTTTTAAAACTTATTTTCCTAAATGCACTCTTTTACAAAAACTACAATATCTAGATCCTAAAATGTGAAGCAAAGTAATTTTATTATGCTGCTTTTATTTTCAGTTTTGACAAAAAGTATTCAAGATTTTATTAAATGTGCCGCATCTGTGCTTTTGAGTTTTTCAGCAGAGTTTTAGAACACTTTTTCTGCTCTTTTAAGTCTGAGTCGTGAACAATATTAATTTTCCACAAATTGTTTGTTTATATTGCCATGAGTATTGTTGTCGAATTGGCATTGCTTTCTATTTGTTATTGCTGTTGGTCTCAGCTGCCAAACACACACACACACACACAGACGCTCAAAGGCAAATCAGTACAATAAACGGAAGTGCTCAAGGGTTAAAACCACAACATGCACTCGTACCACATACGGAGACAACACCCCAACAGCATGTAAATGAATACTACTTCTGCTCTATACACGGCTTAAGAGGGAGTTCATGAACAATCAAAGATTTGTGGCAGCAACTTCTTACATTGCCACTGGATTTGTGAAACAAGTAGTTAAATAATTTTGTAAATGAATACAATACGAGTGTTGAAGTGAACAACTGATAAAAATATTACGAATCTACAACAAACACAACAAAAACAAAAACAAAAAACCCTTTTGGCAAGAAATTCATAAGAAGGGAATTAGTAGCCAGCAACAACCAAACCAAACAATACACATATTGTGCAACATTATTGCAGCATGAGCAGACATATAAAGTGGTTCTAGTTTGATCAAGGTGGGGTTCTGTAGGAAAGATTTCAATTTTTTTTCTGAGTAGAACAAAATATTTTTTGCTTTTGGCAAATAACAATTATTGTTGTTACTGTTGCTGTTGCTGATGCTGCTGTGGCTGTGGCTGATGTTGATTGGTTCCTTGCAACTGTAAAACTGCCACAAAAACAAGTGCAATTTCAACAAATAAATAATTTAATGTCTCAACTTAATGTGGCTAAAGAATGCTATTTGTTGGCTAAAGATCATTTCTCTTATTCCCAGACTAATAAAAAAATATATAAATATAAATTGGCAACAGCTTAAGGTCTTTAAGGATAAAATTATTTGTTGTAGATTTAATAGATTCACTAGATAATTTAACACTTAATAAATTCAGCATATCATCCATTTAGTGTAACATAGTCATATCTAGAAAATCTTAATTTTTTAGTTAAGAATGCTGAGCTATTCGTCGCATTGTTTAATGCAAATATTTTGTTTACTGACGTCTGAAGGGGAGAAGGAGATTATCGTTGAAACAAACGCTTCTTTTGAAGATCTTGAGAGATCTTATAATTTGGAGGGAATAGAGAAAATGCTGGACTGAATTTATCGAGCTTAAAGAGGACTATGTTAAGAAATAAAACGCTTTTTTTGCAGAAAATTTTTATTTTATCCAGAAAGTCAGGGAGTTATCAAACTGCCCTCGTATTTAATAATGCCCGGCATACTTAATTTTAAAAGGACCCAATGCCGGCTGGGCTATCGTTTTTAACTAAAATATTCCTTTTCGATAGTCTGAACTAAATATTCGCTGCTCATTTAACAGCAGAGTTTTCAACAAGATCTGTTGGGATCACCCCTGAAAGTGTTTTATGCCGCTTTCTTTTCTAAAAATATGCAACATTTCTTTATATCCTGCAGACAAGCTATATAGCTTCGCGAGGTCAGATTTAAGAAAACATTGTATAAAATTATTCTGATTTATTCGACGTTTTTATTAAATTTTAATAAATAATTTATTCAAGCTTTAGCTCCAGAAAACAAATATAAATGATTTATTTTATCCGATATTTCGCTTTCTCAATGGATCATAAAATTTTGTAAAGACGACTCTAGATATTTTCAATATGATAATAGAATATTTTCTCAACGAAAAGGTCTTCCTATGGGATCTTCAGCTTCACCAGTTGTAGCCGACATTGTCATGGAGGAACTTCTTGATAAATGCATTAGGAGATTAAATTGCAAACCAAAGGTTATAACAAAATATGTGTATGATTTATTTTGTATTAATTCTGAATCTGAAATCGAAGAATTGTTAAGAATGTTTAATTATTTTCATCCAGACATTCAATTTACAATTGAAAGGGAATGTGACTATAAATTACCATATTTAGATACTTTAATAATAAGAAAGGGTAATAACTTATTAGTAGATTGGTACCAGAAACCTACATCGTCGGGGAGAATAATTAACAATTATTCAAAACATCCTAAAAGAGTTATTATTAATGCGGCAAAAAATCTCATAGATAGAGTACTGAATATAAGTGATACTGAATTTCATAGGAAGAATGTGGGGAGAATTAGAAATATATTGGAAGATAATGATTTCCCTAATAAACTTTCTAATAAATTAATTAGACAATACAGAAGACAGAAGATGAATAGTACGACCACTGCCACGACCACTGAATGAACCAAAAATTTATAAGTCTTTGATTTATGTACCGATAATTTCTGAAAGTTTGGAGAACTCTAAAATCTACGATTTTAATAATTGTAGGATGGCTCATAAGACATATAATACATTAGGAATTTTATTCAGTAAAATTAAGAATAAGACAGAAATATTAGACAGATTTAATGTAGTTTACAAAATACCATGTAAGGGAAATAATAACGGAGGGTGTAATAAAGTATATCTAGGTACTACTAAATATAAACTAAAAACTAGATTATCCGGACATAAATCTGATCATAAATACAAATACAGATCAATTCAGAAAACTGCATTAACATCACATTGTAAAATGTTTCACCATACAGCAGATTTTGAAAACACAACAGTTTTGAACACAGAAACAAACTACAAACGTCGTTTCATGCTAGAAATGTTACAGATTATAAATACACCAACAGAACAAAGAATTAACTTTAAAATGGATACAGAAAATGCAGCTCAAAATTACAGACATTTAATTTATAAAAATAGGACAGGAAATTTAATATTTTTTATGTCTTTGTAATAGATTTAAGTAATTTTGTATTTTTGTGTAATTGAATTATCAAATTTTTTTGACAATTTTTTACTATTTTTTCAAACAAATTTAGAATAAGTTTTTATTGGTTTGTGAAAACAATAATTGTTACTATTAATTTTTAATTAAATATATCGCTGAAGAAGCTTTCCGTTGAGAAAGCGAAATATCGGATTAAATAAATCATTTATATTTATTTTCTGGACCTCAAGCTTGAATAAGTTATTTAATAGAAAACATTGTATCTTTTATAAATGTCTTTTATGAATAAAAAAAAAGAACTTTTTATCAAACAAAATAGCAATTCAAAGTAATCTTAAGACAAAAATTTTGCTTTGGAGGTGATAATACAACAATTTCTAAAAAAAACACACTATTTCTAAAAATCATTATATTGCAAATTTTCAATAAAAATGGCAAAAAATGTTGCTCCTTTTATAGAAAAGAAAACGCCATTAATTATTTTATTTTATTTTATTTATCATATTCTCAAATACACCTGTTCTTTCTCTACCAAGTTTTTCATACTTTTCATGTTTTAATATCCTTGCATTTAAAACACAAACGCACACACACAAACATACACGCACAAACATACACGCACACACACACAGCCACACGCACACAATCTCCTTCCTAGCAATCCAGTAACCAAAAAGCTGATCCATAAACAATTTCGAAATACACGGACGTTGGAACAATAAATTGTATAGAATTGTTATTGACAAATAAATGGCTTCAATGCCTCCGCTGGCGGCAATCGAGTGTAAAAAATATTTCAAATTGAAAAAAATCAAAATGAATAAAATATGAAAAAAAAATTCAAAACAATCAAGAAAGTTATTTAGTGGAAAAATATGCTGGCCAAATGCATATTTTTATTACAAATGGGGAATTTAAAACCAAAAACAAAATAAAAAATAATAATAAATAAATAAAAAGAATGTTTTAACAATTAAACAGGACATTTTATTACCGAAATCGATACAAAAGCAATCGTTATGTATCAAATTATATCAAACAAATATTCGACTCAAATATTTACAAAAATTAACAATTGTAGCAAAAGAGTGAGTATCTCCTCTTCTGTTCAAATTTGCCAATTTTTATAAGACTTCGAAATATTTTTATTGATATTCCCCCCCGTTCAGCAAACTGCGTCGTTTCCAAATTGAGTGTTTTCTCAAAACCGAATAAGTTTTAGTTTGCTGCTCCGTAAATCGAACGAAATTGAGTTCAAATAAAAATTGTAAGCAATAAAAATGCTTGAAAAATATGCGAAGCAAATTATTTGTAAATGCAAAAGAAAACTGATATTGGCAAATATCATTCTTGGATGTCAAAACAAACTGTTCAATACGAATTTAGAGCTAGGAAAACTTTTTAAAAGGACATTTTGACACTGCAATATTATAAAACAAAATAGGTCAGCTGAGCTGTCGCATTCAACCGCTATGAATTCGCCTTGAAACTGATGAAAAATTAATAATTAAAAACATTAATTGCTTGATTTTATTAAATTTATTTTTGATCATGTTTGCCGGAAATATGAATAGTTTTGAATTTTTAAAAGATATTCATATAAAAGTAAATATTTTTTAATTGAAATAAATCTGCGGGAGTACCTCAGGGGTCGTTGCTTGGGCCGGTCTTGTTCAACATTTTTGTTTCGGATATTCCACGCCCTCCTCAAGGGGATCTTTTGTTGGTGTATGCTGATGACATCCTAATTGCATCTGCAGGGGCTAGGGCACGCGCTGTTAATGATCGGGTTAACTGTTATTTGTCTGAGCTGGCCTGCTATTTTACGAGGTGGGGCCTTAATTTGAATTTGCGGAAGACAGTTGCTATGATGCTCAAGGGTAGACGCAAATTCATATATAAAAATTGTAGGTCATATGTGCCATGTTTACGGGTCGGAGGGGAAATGGTTTTGGTGTCTGACAGGATGAACTACCTCGGGGTCACCTTTCATGAGAACTTTGAGTATTATCGTCATATTGATGATGTTTTGGAGAAAACAAAACGTTCTTATGGTGCTTATCAGGGTGTACTCAAGCGTAGGGGTGGTCTTGTCAGAAGAGTTCGCCTCTTGGTGTATCGCCAGATCATTCGTCCGCTCGTCTCCTATGCCTTTCCAGTTTGGTTTGGAATTTCTTCATCCCAAATGGAAAGGCTTAGAAGATGGGAGCGAAAGATTTTGGTTGCTTGCCTTGGTTTTAGACCTTACATTGGGCTGAACGGTGATTTCCGTAGGCCATCGTGTAGCTCCATTTATGGTGCAATTGATTTTGGTCGTATAGACGTTTATATGGTGGATGGTGCGATCAAATTTTTAGAAGGGGCGCGTTCCTCTGAGAATCTTTTGGTGAGAGAGTGCTTTTGCAGGAATAGGGATCTGGAGGCTGTTCAGATGTCTCGGTATTATTCACCCGTGGATTTGTTGACTCTCAGGGGAGCTGGACTCCTTTGCGAAAGTGCAGACCTTCTATTTTATCATCGAAGGATTCATAGTCTCAATATAGTTGATACGGTTTATAACACTACTCAATAGTTTTAATTAATTTCTTATTCCCTTTTTATTGTGAATTTACTTTGTTTTTTTTTTTTTTTGTTTTTGAAATTTGTTGTTTAGTTTTAAGTTATTAGTGAGTAGTTAGTCTTAAGTTCTTTAGTTCAGTAAGTATTATTCTAAGAGCTTCCCTTTTTTTATTTCCTTTTTTGGGGAATATATTTTAAGATTTTTGTTTTATTGTATGATGGATGTATTTTTAAAGGTACAAATTTTTTATTGTTATAATGTTATAGTCTTTGATAAATACGTTAGTATGTAAGGAATTTTATTTAATGTTTTTAGTTTTTTAATATTTAACTAAATTTTATAATGATTTTTGGAAAAATAAATTTAAACCTTAAACCTTAAATTGAAATAACAATAAAAACATATTTACTGCCTGTTTTTATAAAATGAAAACAAAATTGTGAGTGAGAATTTACATTGAAATTAAAAACAATTTTTCGTATTTTATTGTTGTTTTCAATATTAATTCTCACTCACAATTTTCTTTTCATTTTATAAAAACAAGCAGTTAATTTGAAATGCAAAGTTCTATTTTCATTTTGAAATAATTTCTCGGAAAAAAAGTGGCATTCGTTTTGCTTTCGAACAGTCAGTCCCTCGTTTCTGTATTTCTCGCATCTTAAAAATATTCACATGAAGTGTGAAACAAAAAATTTCTTCGTTTCTCGATTTTTGAGTAAAATGTGTTTCTGTATTTCAATGTGAAAAATTTTTGCTTTTTATTAGAATGTTTCCATTAATCGTGTGTGAAACAGAGAAACCAGCCGGTGAAAAACTTTTGACGGCGGCAGTGAAATATTTTCAAGCACATCTGTATTATTTTTTAAACAAAAAATACTTTTTTAAATTGGTTTCTATGCGTTTTCTTTTGTTCAATTTAATGAGTCATTCATATCTTAACATTATTTTAAAATAATTAAAGCATCGTTGCAATACTAAAGAAAAGTGTTCAGTTTTTTCAGTCGGCGGCGCAAAATCTCTAAGTAAAAAGAAACCGACCGCTCGTCATCAGTCAAGGGATGATTTATATTTTCTTAAATAAATAAATAAAATTTTAATTTAATTACTGTTCAATAAGAACGAAATTGTTATAAAATTGAAATACAACACTGTTCAGAAGTGTGTTTAGTGAGAAACACTATCTGCAATGTCAAATGTTAAGAAAATATTGAAACAAATACGTTAAAAGTATGGCGAGTAAAGTTGAGGGTAAGTTTATTAAATATATGATTTATAATAAAAAAACAAATTAACCAATTTTTTTTTTAATAAATGGGTGTCAAAATAAAGAAGGAGAGAATGGGCTGAAATTAGGCCAGTGAGGCAGCCTTTCTACATATTTGGCCAAGCAAAATGAATGGGCTTCGAGGACACAGAAAAAATGGCCACATCTACGCAGAGATGGCTGATAAGCTCATCCAGCAGGGTTACTCTTGTTGTCCACGGGATATTCAGGTAAAGTTGTAGAACTTTACACTGCGGTACAGATATTTAGTACATTCATATGTACATAAAAAAACGTTATTAAAAATTATTTAAAATTAACATTTTAAATGAGAGTCTCTTGAATCATTTTCATTAGAAGAAAAGCCTTTTTTCCTGTTTTCTTTATTGATTAAAATTTTTTGTTTTTATTATTATTAATAATTATTGAATATTTTCATTTGTGCAGATGCTTCCAATACACCAACGGCATTGTATCCTGGTGCACCATCATCGCTATTATCACCGTGTTCTCCGTCTCCTGAACCGAGTATGTCGACGCAACACTATATAATATTAATTTCTTTTTTAAATATTAATTTATTTTCATTTTTGTAATTTTCAAAACAAATTTCAACGACCAAAATAAAACAATTTTATTTCCTAACTTTCAAATGATTATTGAGTAACTTAATGGTTGCACGATCAAGTTTTGTCTATCAAGTTTCAATATATTCACAATTTTTTACTAATACACTCATACTTTTAACATTTTTTGTCAATTTACTGTCAACAAAACATTTTTTTACAAACATTCTGCGGCAATTCAAAACTACTAATTAAAATCAAATAATCAAATATGTTTGTGAATAAAATTAATAATTAAATAACAATTTGAAGCTTTTTTCTTGACGATGACATCTAGAAAAATGAAATTGCTTTAAAATTGCGTGCAGCCTACGTCACAGCTACCAATTTAAATGAATTTTGATAAGCAGTACGTGTGAAGAACTTCACAGAAAAACTTGAACGTGTGGCTGCAGAGTAGTCTATATTTAATATATCTGAACACTAAAATAATTTTGTCAATAAACCGAATATTGACTCAATTAAGAATGCATGTCTGAACACAGTGTAAATCAAATTAAATTAAAATAATTAAATGAATTTGTTCCTTGTAATATCTATGCTTCATTTAAAAGATTTATTTTGAAATTTTTTTAACTGTAAAAATACGTCTGACACCGTTTTTAAATGTTCGGCATTTTGACAGCGTTAATGAAAACTTTGCACATCATTTTTTGTTCTCACATCCTTCCAATAATTGTTGGAAAATAATTTAAATATGACAGATAGTTCTCGCAGTGTATTTACGTAAATTCATGCCACGACCTTATATTTTTATACACGCTCACGTGAGTGAAAAAAAAAGTTAGCCACAATCACGATAACTCAAGCTTACGAAATGCTTACGAAAAAGAAAACTAAAAAATAATTTAAAAAAAATTAAATTTTATTAAATAATTTATTCAAGCTTTGGGTCCAGAAAATAAATATAAATCATTTATTTTATCCGATATTTGACTTGCTCAATGGAAAGCTTCTTCAGGGATATATTTAATTAAAAATTAATAGTAACAGTTATTGTTTTCACAAACCAATAAAAACTAATTATTAATAAAAAGGTCGAATAAATCAGAATAATTAGAAAAAAATTAAATGAAAAAAATTACAATAAAACAAGAATCTAATCATGCACGCTCACTCATGGCAAATTTGCATGCTCACTTTCATACACGCTCACGTATTTGAAACAACGCATGATTCACGCTAATCACGTGAATGGCTCGCATTTCTAGTAGATACAGAAACATTTCTTGTTTCAATTCACATCCTTTTCCTAACAAAACACTCGTTTCATGTGGAAACTTTTACGATGTGGGAAACACAGAAACGCGAGGTACAGGTTCTTCTAACCCATTTTAAAAAGCTTAACATTATGTGAATTCGTTTTAGAGAACATCTAATATATGTGGATTCGTTTTAAAACGAAAAAATTATTTTCGATTCGGTTTACAGAACAGGGCGCATTAAATACAATTTACAGCCCCTCTTTTAAAGATTGTTTTCGTGTTATCGACAATTTTTAAGGATTCTTTTAAAACTTGTGTAATGTTTTAAAGTTTTATGCTTTAACTATAATTCCAAAGGAAAAAGTAAAAAAGTGAAAACTGAAGGATTAACTGAAAACACACACGTCCAGTTATGAACTTTCCAAAAGACTTAATAAAAGAGAAATTAAGGTAAACGGTAAGAGAACACTTTTACTTGAGGTGTGCTTAACTAAATACTTAGTAATTTTAGATTTAAAGCAACTGCATACGAGGGCGGTATCAAAATTACTAATCTTTCAATACATTTTTCTTTCATATTTAATAAGATTTTTATTTCGATCTAAATCCTCATATTGAGAGTGGGACCATGCTTGCGGATGTCGACATTGACAATTACTGCGGCATCATACTCTCTTCCTGCTGGAAAAACATTGACTCAGCCCTAATGTGGGTGTCTCAAAACAGATGGCGCACTAAGTCGACCTGCCTTATAGCGAGAACCCTCTGGCCTCGCATTGATACGGCAAGAACAAAGCAGCTCTTCATGTTTTCAAGAAAACTACTGCGGGACCTTGCGGCTACACTCACAGGGCACTGCACCTTTGGAACCCATGCTCAGAGAATGGGTATCCCTTACAACGACTATTTCTTCAGTTGTCAGGACGAAGAGAATATAACGCATTTACTCTGCCTCTGCCCTGTACTGGAGCATCAACGCCTTTGTTTCCTAGGCAAAAGATGATTTAGTAGCCTTTCGGAGCTGTCGGGCATGAAACTCAAAAAGCATCATTGGAAGCAATGCTTGGTTCTACCGCTGACTCCCCCCGGACGTGATCTTATACATGGAATTGCACCTCTTTCTTTCCATCTAGCTATCTATCTTTCTCTAGCTTCATCATTGGCTTACCGGCTCTACACTCCTCTGCATCACTTCAATCGCTCTTTTATACCTTCTTTTTCCCCTCTTCTCCCAGGTTAACACCAAGGCGAATTCATAACAGGTGGACTCGACAGTTCAGCTGATTATTTTTTGTTCCTTGCATTTTGATCTGTTTTGTTTGTCAAAATTTGTTTATATTTCCTGTTTTTACACGATCTTATTTTATACGATCTTTTTTTACACGATTTTGAAATAACACGGTTAACAAAGATAATCCTTTCCTCTTTTTACACGTCTTTTTTTACACGGGTAAAAATATTTTTGGGGAATTTCCAGTTTAGGTAGGACACACATATGCAAACAAGAGCTGTCATATACTTTTGATTACTTCATAACTTGATTAAACATACTTTAAAAAAATCATTATGTGGTAACGTAATTCTGTTTGTTATTAATAACAATTTTTTCGATTTCGATTTCTTAATTAAATTAACGAGCTTGAGGTAACTTTTATATAAAAAACATTTAAATTTATTATCGATATTTCGCTACTCCCTTGATACCTTCCCCAGGATGAAAAATTGTTTAACAATCAAAATAACAATTAATTAACATATAATATACATTAATGAATGTATGACTCAATACAAGGAGCTACACAAAGAGATCTCCAAAGTAGGATGGATACGTTCCATAGCCGAATTCGCTGTTAAAATAATTAAACCACTGGAACCTGAAAATGCAGACGTAGTAAGCATAAGACCGTGCTTACTATCAGACACTAAACACCGAATAAAACATTTTGATTTACCTTATACATATGTATATCGTAATATAAAATGCAAAATAACGTAACATCACTTTTCATAAGTTTACAGGAGAAACAAAAAACTGTTTGTTAAATTTTTATTCGCACTTTTTCCCAAAATAAATATTTTACATACATATTTAGTAAAACATTAATAATTTTGTTAAAAACAAATTGCAATTAATTATTGAGGGTTATAGCTTGTTCCTATGCGCATTTCACTGTTGCTAATGCAGATCATCAGGGAACTTTACCCAAATATTTCTTAGAACAACTGGAGGTATTTATATTAAACCTTCATAAAATCAAATTAAAAAACTGTATAATATGGAAATTGTTTCAGATATTGATATCATATTTTTACCGCCTTTAGCGCTTTCTAGCGAATTTTGAGCAAACAGACAGCGTATTTTTTATGTAAATAGTTGACAACACTGATGATGATACGGTTTTCTGTTTAATAAAATCATTCACTTGATACGTTATTTTTAATTTGGGTCATAACTTTTTTGTTTTTTGTTAACAGAAGCTTGAAATTTTGTAAACATATGTAATATGATTTTTTTAGTTTTTAAAAATTTTATTTCTACAGAGTAATTCAGTTCCTTAAAAATGTGATTAAATAAAAAAAATATTTTAAGATATTTTGTGAATTATTTCTTTATTTTTATGACTTAAAAATCATAAAATTAAATAAAAGAATCACAACATAATAAAAAGAAGTAAAATTTTTGTGTTTCATAGAAATTTTAATCCTTTAGACCACCTTCAAGGTTGAAATAATCAAATATAAATATTTTTTTTTACAAGGTGGTCCGTGGAACGTATGTACCGGTGTAGAAACAGGATTAGGTGTATAGTGTTTGACGTTGCTTTTGACAACGAAAGCAGGTATTTTTCAAAGCGAATTGAGGCGAGGCTGCCTGTTATGAATTTGTCTTGGGAGAAAAGGAAGGGAAAAATTTCCTGAGGAATTTCCTGTTTACAATTGGGCTGGTAATATTGGTCGCGTTCATAAGACGTAGCTGTTGAGCTCAACTGTTGTGAAACTGCTGTCAACAGTTACGTCTTAGAAACGGCTTGATGAATAATTGGATAATGAACGGCTAATTAATGTAAACAATTGAAAATAAATAAAAATGCTGCAAAAGAAATAATTTAAATTTGCTAAATTAATTTGTTTGGATTATAGTAAAAAGTATGGACAACATATAAATTGCAATGAAGTTTTTCTTGGCAGGAATTTTACAATTTAATTTAAAATCTGCACCACAAATAATTTAATATTCACAACATAAAAATGCACAGCAAAATACTCCAATAAAATGATAAACCTGCGCCGATAGTATTTATAATTCAACGCTGAGCCGGCACTATGCTCAAAATATCTTTCAACCTTATATTGAAATAATTATGTAATTAATATAAATAGACACCATAATAAAGCGACGTATCTTTAATGAAATTTATATTTTAATTTTATTCCTTTATTTTCGTTACTTTATCGCCTTTGTACCGCAAAATTTACCAAATTAATTTGTAGTCGCCAGCTAACAAAACGGCGTTGCATTATAATATAAAAGCGCAGAACTCCCTTGATCAGCTGTGGAGCTAAACACAACGTGTTGACTTAATGCAGCGAAAAAAATTTATGATGGAAAAAATGGCAGCGAATACTCAGCTGTTGTGTGGAGCGGAACTTCTCAACTCTGCGTTTCAAAGACAAACACTCAACGGTTGCGCAGCAGTTACGTCTTATGAACGCGACCATTTCGAAAGCCGGAAAATGGATCGCGATTCAAATATCACAATATATATTGAACGTGTAGCGGTGGCCTATGAATGGCAACTGAACCTCTGTTGAGTTAGTTGCCAGTTGTTGAAAACAATATTACAGATGTTGACTGATGCCTGAGAGTTGTCAATTTCTGTTTCTATCACGGTTGTCGTGTTTCCGCCTTCGACTTCGACTGCGTGTCTTAGATTAAAGAATAATTTTGTGTGCTTCTATAATCTAGAATACGAGAACCGTAATAAGACCCGTTTATTTTTGCCAACCGCTGGATTTAAATCCATGAGATTTATAGAGCGGGCAAGAATGTAAAAACTCTCTTTTATAAAGAGTATAATTCTAAGACCACCCTCGTGCCAACCAAAAGCACATCTGCTTAAACAACCCTAAATTCTTTTGTTTTTTTTTTTTTTTGCTTTTTCTACTAGCATTTAAGTTTTACGGTTGATTTGCTAAACACCTTTGAACTTAATTTGTCATCGAATGTCTGAAATTACTCGTACAATTGCAAAAGTAAGAAGAAAACCGAAATCTTATATTTTCATTAAATTTTGATGCGACTACATTTTTTCAAAATTAATTATTCAAAGATTTTAAGCGCTGGAAATATTGAAAAGCGTTTTCTTTTTTTTTTTTTGTTACTTCTGTGTAAATTCCTGAGATATTTTCAAACTTTGTATTTCCTCTTCCAGATTACAAACACTTTCCTGCTCTTCAATAGCTGGACGGGGCAGACGATTTTCCATATTAACACTACACGAAGCTCCAAGAACATTGAGTTCAAAGTCGTTTGTGGTTTTTGAAGATTTTCCAGTTTTCTTTTGCTTAAACATAGAATTCCAATAACTGCTCAATGACGATTTCAAAGTGGCTTTTGACAGGGAGCTCCCCGTTAAGTCTTTGTGGCTGTGATCAGCATCTGTTACATGGGCTGCAGTTAAATAAATTAAAAAGCAATTACGTAAATCTAAAGATTTCTTTTTTGATTTCATTAAGAGTACAAAACAAAATCCTACAGCCATCCGATTTGGAACAGTTTACAATCATTAACTCTGTCTTTGTAGGATTTTGTTAATTATTGGAAATTTTAAAACCTTCTTTAAATGCAATATCGCTCTCTTCCACTTCCAAAGAGCCATCTCCACATTTCTTTTTGGACGACAAACGCAAAAATCTTTTTAGAGAATTTGTTTTTAATTTTTTTTCATTATCTTCATTGGCTGCTTGATGGGATATTTTTATCTGCTGCATACTGTTGTTACCTTCCGCCAAAGGTATGTCTTGCAACGTGGCCGTCTTACGCAGCTCTCCCATTTCCAAAGCATTAGGCATTTCCTCTAAAGCTGTTCGCTCTTGACTAGTTAAAGTATCTGACATTTGTGTGTGTTCTTGATTTCTTCTTTATTTTAAGTTTTTAAAAAATATTTAGAAAAAAATATTTTTTTATTTAATTTAATGAATTTGTTATTTTTCGTTTCGATTTCAATGACAAACAATTCTTTTGGGACAAAATTTGATATTAATTTCGTAGGTAAAGGGAATTGAGCAAATACAAACAATCGAGGAAATTCGTTAAGATGCAGAAAACATTTAGGATATTCATGTAGAGTAATAATATTGTCATGGTAGTGTGCAAAGTGTAGGTTCGATTCCCAATAATATTTCACAAATCGTGCTTTCGTATCGCCAAACAGAAACAATTAGTACAAATAGCGATTGCAAATTGTTCAAGTTTTTCTGTCAAGTTTTTTACACATACTGCTTATAAAAAATCTTTTAAATTGATAGTTGTGACGTACGCTGCACGTAATTTTATTTCTCAAGATGTTATCGTCAAGAAAACACCTTCAAATACTCATCACACAACATTCCCTAAAGGAAGCATGGGGTTAAGTGTATCCATGTCAATATTTTTGTCAACAATGATGGTGTCTTTTTGGTAACACTGTCAACAAATGGTTTTTTTTTTGTCTTTTGCTTTTGATAGCTAAGAAAATGCTTGACGGTTAAAAACAAATCATGGTCTCAAAATTGGCAGGTAGCCGATGGCAGTTGTTTTTATTAATCTCGGCTCAAAGGTACAGTGAGGTAATTTTTTATTTTACGGACGTACATGTTAAACCATAAACATATGTATCTAAAACGTTCAGCCATCCACGAAAAAATGAGCTTATAAATGTATATATTTTGTTTAATTTAAAACGAAACCAAGTTCCTTTTGTGTTATTTAACAATAATAAAAGTTTACGTCAAAAAAAACTGAACAAAATATTTCGTATTTTATTTTACTTTTGAATATTATTTTAAATAAATATTTGACCTGTTTGAACTAACTTAAAATAAAATAGTATTGGTGACATCGTCCATAGGTAAACAGTATAATTTTACTACTGACATTTCCTACAGGCGGTGACAGCGTCAATAGTGAATCAATACAGTTTCACTACGGATATCGTCAATAGTAAGTCAGTATAATCTTACTATTGACATTTTCTCCATATGGTTTCACAAGAACTACCTAGTCAGTATTGACGCAGTCTACTGGTAGATTTCGCAGCACGAAATTGTGTTAAATGTCAATAGTAGATAGCATTATTTGGGGCACAATAAGTCAGTAGTGCTGGTGACATCGTAAATAGCTAATCGGTATATATTTACTATTGACATTTCCTGCGGGGTTCTTACACTTATTATTTGTAAAAAAACAAATAAAAAAATTATAAAAAACATAAGATTTTTTTAAAACACAAATTTTTTTTGGATATTTTGAAAGGAAGCACAAAAATTAATTGCAAATTGAACACAAAATTGCCAGTTAAATGGATTGGTGAAATTGATAGCAATCCAGTTTTCAATTTAAAAAGTTTGACTGTGTTGGTAAAAAAGTGTGAGTGTATTACAAATGGAAAGGCGAAAATTTAACGTGTGGCGCCCAAGTAAAAAACAATTTGTCACACATTTCTTGATCGTGTAATAAGAATCAAAAGGGGTTTGATTTTGGCCAATATATTGTGCCACCTTAAAATGAGACACAAACACATTGACGATATTATTGTACAATAGGAAAAATTTCTTAATTGTATTTCAAATGTTTTGGCCAGTTTAAAGAGTCGCCACGCTGACTTTGTGTTTACAGTATCCAATTTCGATTCTCATATTGCCACCTACATAAGCAAAATGTATGTATATAAGTAAGGACTTTATTATTTACTCAAATTAACGGTTCTTTTATACACATGTACACTCAGTTATATATTTATGTATATATTATAAACATATAAATACGAGTATTAACGACAACAAAAATCATATGGCGTTTGGAACGCAGAAGCATAAAAATTTTAACAAACAAACACTTGTTGAAAAGTGACAGCTGATTGCAAAAACAAAAATAAAAATCAGCTGGTTGTTACATGTAAGCAGTGTTGCCATAAAGGAAAGAATTTTTTTTACTACAAAAGTGATAATCTCAATTGTAAAATGCCCATAAGAATACTTATGAGATGATAAGATTTGACAAAAATTCAATAATAATATAAAAAAACTTAGCATGTATATAGACTAGCTAAAAACCCTCAACAAACAAAAGTTTTTTAAATTTTTGAAAAAAGATATCGAGGCAATCTCGATTAATATAAATTTAATAATTCAATAATAATAATAAAAATCGTTTATTTTGTTTTAGTTAATTATTTGATTTTATCGGAAATTCTTTTTCGATTCGAACCACTAAATTAATCTAGAAAAACATCCTTAAACAGCACAGAATGAGAAATTTTGCAGGCCAACGAAATTTCAATAAATTAAAATAGTTACATATTACAAAGAAATAAATTCATCAAAAATCTTTAAGGGGCTGTTGGTTCACATAACACCCGATTTATGACCATTTTGACCTTCTTTTCTCACTTCGTGAAGAATTTTAAAAAAGATTTGGGTATAAATTATTAATTCCGTAAATTATTTATTATCAAATTAATATATTTTTCGTGCGCTTGAGGTGCGAGCAGTGATGCCAAGAGTAGGGAATTTTCCCTTTTTGTAGGGAATTTATTGGGCGATTTCAGTTGAAGGGAAAAAGGATAGATTTTTTTTACTTTAAGGAAAGTGTAAACTTGCCCCTAAACGGTCTACGAACTTGTAAATCTATTGGGAAATCCCTTAACTATCAACTGTCAATCTGACTGTTGAGGAGAATGAAACTTTGCTAAATGTTTTGTTTTTTTGTGATTAATACTGTGATTCATGTTTGGAAATTCACATTTATTTATATAGGGAAATATAATTGTGTAGCATTCTCTGCAGAACTTTGCTTGTATATAAACAATTTCATTTATTTTTTTAATTTACAAGATACAAAAACACTAAAAATTAACTTCAAGTGAAATGTCACAATTTCCGTGACCAAACAATTGTCTGAACATAAATTTTTGCTTCAGCTTACGGAAAAAAAAATCGCTACTTATAGTTATAAATTCCCTGTAACAGTCAATAAATGTCAAAAACGCTGTGTAATTTTCTTTTAGGACTCCGCACTAGCAAACGGAAATTCCTTTACTGCACTTCCGTAAGTTTTTTTTCACACAGTTCTTATTGGAACCTAAATTTCCGTTAGAACTCTGTGCCAGCTTTTAGGAAAGACAAGAAAAACAAATTCGACTACTTATCGGGCGAATATGGTCACGTTATGGGTGCCATAACACACCTAATGAGCACTCAAGTAAAATTTGTTTTTCCTGTCTTTCCTAATCATGAAAACCCCATCCAAAAAATTATCATTCTTCGATGGAGTCAGACTGTACTTGACCCTCAAGCACACCAAAGATATGTATGTCCATTTGATTCATCAATTCAGTTCGACTAAAAAAGTTTCATTTTTAATATTTTCTGACAGCCAACGAAATTCGAGTAAATCTAAAAAACAAAAAAGCGACAATGCTGTTTGTAAACAAATGGAGAGGTGGGAGTATAAACTCTCAATTGCGAAAGTGTTTTCAAATTGAAAAAATAAACAAAAAGATTCATACACAATACTGAAACAAACACATTCACTTGCATACAAAAATAAATTTAAAAAAACAACTGACCGGTGAATTCATAAACAAAAGGAAATGCGTGTAAAAACATTTAAACGGAGCAGGCGCCAAATAAACAGGCGAGTTAATTTGACCGCACAAACAACTGTTGCTCCTGAATGTTTTGACGGCGAAACAATAAATATTGATTTTTTCATACGATTGTTCATTCATGTTCGAGTATATGAAAGAAAACAACTGATAAGAAAAAAATGGCGGTGGAGCTGATACAGTTAATGACACAAAGTTGGTTGTTTTGTTGCGAATACATGATTTAGTTGAAAGTGCCGAAGCTGCTCGTTAAAGAAAATAACTACTAATTAAAAATAAAAGAACACATTACAGTGCCAATGAGAGACTAAATCAAAGTTTGTATTAATAAACTATTAACATTGTTTGTCTCCATTCCTTTCACTTTCATCTTTGAATTTTTGCAATTTTAAATTACAGTACAACCTCCCTAATCCGGACACTTCAGTAATCCGGACATTTAAATTTTTCGGACAGTTTGCAAATTTTTCTTTTATAGTCCGGACAAGTGTTCTTTTTTCTAAGTAAAATTTGCGTGGCGAACTGTTTTCAAAAGCTATTTTATGGGCTGAACAAATCAAAGCGACAGATAAGGATATTTTATTTTTAAAAGAATTGAAAAATTAAGCTAAAAAATTACATAAAAATTCTTATTTTTCAAAATGAATATTTTTAGTCACTTTTAGTATGTTTCTTTATATTTTCTGTAAATAAATTAAATACAAATGAATTCTTATTTTTCTTTTCGGTAATAAAAATAAATTATATTTATCGTTGGCTTAATATAGAAAGTACGTATCTCGATTTTTTTACTAAGCGCCGTTTTTAATCTTTTCTGACATTACTATTCCAAATAGACAAGAAAAGCTTAGAACCGCAATTAAAAAAAAATTAAGATAAGTCCTTTCTATATTAAGCCAACGATATGTACATTTCTGTATTGCGTTTAAAACTTTATTTTAACTGTAGTCCGGACGATACCCTAATCCGGATAGTAGCTGAAACTATATCTGTCCGGATTATGGAGGTTGTACTGTACATAAATATCTTCACCCAGCTTCTGCTTTATGCGCATCTGCTGGTAAATAGTTATAGATACTTTGAAATTATGCGGATACATATTTTCAAGTGAAAAAAAAAATTTACTGTCTATTTGTAGTAGATTTTTTCGTTGTGAGGTGCTGTTTTTAGCAAAAATCCGTAAAAAATTGCAAATTTATTAAAGAAATTTACAACTTTTGAGGTAAATTTCGTTCAATTTATGACGACTTTTATGTTTTATCTGAGAATCGCATAAAACTTTGCAAATTAAAGTGGTTTTAACAATAGCTTGTGAAAAAATAAGTTGTTGAAAAGCTCTGTGAAGGAATTTTACTTGAAAAAAAAATTATATAACACAAAGTTTAAGTAACTTTTTGAATGTATTAATAATTTTTTTAAAAGAAATCAACATTTTTCATATCATTATGGTTTCATAAAACAGTTCACCGAGATGAAAAAAAAATCTTAATGAAATTTCATATAAAATTATTAAAAAAAGAAAAAACTAACTAAAAACAGATTGTTTTTAAAATTTGTACACAAAATTATTTAAATAAATATTTTAAGAAACTTTTTGTTTATGCTGTCATCTTCTTTTCTATTTGTTTTTAGAATGGCAAATCCATTGGAAGAGCCTTTGGAAACTCTAAGGATGTTTCTGATATAATGACAGATAGCTTTAAGACGCAGCTTGTCAATATGGGTACTCGTGCTCAAGCCTGTAAGTGTACACATGATGTCAGAAAAATGTATTGAATACGGCTACTTTTTTACTTTGATTCAATTTTTTTTATTGAGAAAATTATTATTCAACTTGAGTGTAGAGACTTATTTTTAATAGAAAAGTCGAATAAAATTCGTCAAAAAAACTTTCAGTTAGACAAAAATATGGTTAGAAAATTCTGGGGGCAAATTACGGCGTTCGATATCGAATTCAAAATTCAAAACACTAATTCAAAAAAATTTTTATAAGATTTCGTTCGGTATCGAATGCCGTAATTTGCCCCCTAATAAAATTTTTTTATTAGAAAATTTTTTCTCTAGAAAATTAAAAAATTTAATATTTTTCTTAAAGAAATTTGTACTCGGACAAATTTTTTTATACAATTTTTCTTTAAAAAAATATCTTAAAAAAATTTTATTCCGCCGATAATTTTTTTTAGAAAGTTTTTACTTGGATAGATTTTTTTTTCATAAAATTATATTTAGAAAATTGTTATTCCGATAAAATGTTTCTTCAGAAAATAATATTTTACTATACGGATCATATTTTTTATTGAAATTGGTTCCATTCCGAAGGAATGTTTTTTTGCCTGCGACAAGTCTGTATGTAATATTTTTATTCGAAGAACATGTTTTCTAAGAAAATTTAATCGTTTTATATATTTTAATAGAACACTCATGATTCTAATAAAGGAAATTATCATAGAACCCGGGAAACAATTAAAATAAATTCTGTAGAAAAAGGAGCAATGATTCTTGTATTTTTCAAACAATATTTTGAAAAAAATAATTATAACAAATTATTTGAAACGCATTGAATGAATTGAATTATTTTTCTGTATATTTTAGTTAAGGCAAAGTTACGTTGCCTTCATGAATACCATGTACGTCTATTACATAACGTCCTACCACCACCCTCTGGCGTCGATATCGCTAACAATATTAAATATTTCTCTCAAACTCTATTAAGTAAGTGTCCCATTAAATTCGCCTTATAAAAAAACAAGAGTTTAACCCACATAATTCTTCTTTCAAACAGCTGTCCTTAAAGATGTACGTACCTCTCCACACGAACTTATATGCGATCCCTCTGAAGATCCCACACGTATGTCTGCCTATCCCAATCTCGAATATGGAAATCTATATAATGCTCTTACTATGCTCATTGATGTGGCACCCTGTATACAATATGGTCAAATAGGTAAGTTTTGTTATTCTTCTCTTAATGTTTAACATGAAAATAATTCAATTTTTAAAATTTTCCTCTCCTTTTTTCTTTAGTATTTGGCAAAGCTCTACTACAATGTTTATGTTGTATCTTACCGTTTTTAGATAAGGATCTTATTGATAATTTACCCTATTTAGCTAGCTCTACTATATCTGTTCTACCCGTAGCTTTACATCAAGATATCGTTAATGCTCTCTGTTATTATATATTGCCGTTTACTATAAGTAAGTTTTTCGAAACTAATTTGCCAGCGATTTTGTAAAGGTGATCTTGACCGAATCTGATCAAGCAAGAATTTTCGAGCTTTGCTAGAGCTTTGGAACAGCTTTTGGAAATGATTGTTGCATTTTCGAATCGCGATCACTGATTAGTTTGCTGTGAAAAAAACTAAATTACTTTAGTTTTTTTTTTCAATATATAATCGCACATTTTCCCAAAATTAATATTTTAAATAAAATATAAACTGTTTTATTAAAAAAGCAGTAAAAATGATAATGCGCATTTCACTGTTGCGCATAGGAGCCAGCTTTACCCCTCCATGAGCAATTACAATGTGTTTTCAACAAGAAAATCAATATTTTTCTATATATGGAAACATTTTGAGAAAAATTGCGACTATAAATTTAAAAAAACAAACTTTAGTATTTCCCATAAAAAACCACTAAAAATTAATTTCGATTTTTAGCTCGACGAAGTGCTGATGAACAGGAATCTCAGGCCTGCCAATCGGTATCATCTGTTATAATGATGGTCTTACAATATTCAAATAATCCAGGTGGGTCCTTATTTTTAGGACATTGATTTTTACTGATACGTTGTGCATGTGGAGGCAGAAAAAAACAAAAAAAGACGTGTGGCACTCGGGGACTAGCGCGGCAAAGCTATTGCATAGCATTTTTTATCAACTTATGCAATATATAATTATTTATTTATTTTTTATTTATGCGGTAGTTTTTTTCTTCTTTGATATTAATTCAAGTTTTTTCTTTGATATTAATTCAAGTTACAATTTTTGAGCGTGGTGACCGATAACAAGGCAGTTTTTTCTATTATTGAATAAATGAGAAGTTAATATCGTTTAAAATATTTTTATTATCTTACAATACGAGTACATGCAGGTTATTCAGGAATTTTTATCATTGAAACTATAGGTTTATGGTAACTGAAGTAAGAAACATAAGTTTGAGACTTGATATCCTCTAAATATCTGGAAAATACCGCTTAAAAACCTACGAATTGTCTGTTTGTTCGTGTATATCATTTTTTGTCAACCACGATTGCTCGTAAGTACGCCATTTTGTGTTTTCCTACATGTAAAAATCTGTTCTGGCAATACTGTATGTTGATGAAATCAATAGCATACTTTAGGGGTTAACATAAGCTAGGCGATTCAAATACTTAAAAAACAAAAGACTTAAGAAACAAACTTAGTGTTAGGTTTTATTTTCGTTACGGAATTTCTTTGTTCGGTCGCCGCGCTCAAAGCTCGCGATAAAATCTATGCAATAGCTTAAAAAAACGACACTTTTACTGCTGGAGAAAAGCATATAGTGATGCTTTGTAATTTTTTCTATTTATTAATTTCTTTTTTAATTTAAAAGCATACTTTAGGGATTTAGGGACTTCCAAGCGGAAGTCCTCAAATTACCTCTCGTCTTTTTTTTAACAAACTACAAAATAGGGCCAACAAATAATCCTTGATGCGTTTAAATCTATCTCTGCAGCTCATCATTGTCAGCTATTGGAATGCCTGATGACTCTTAAACATAATGTTGTTAAGGATATTTTATGTGTTGTTGCTTACGGTACTGCTGTTTCTCGATCCTCGGCGGCCAAATTATTATTTTACTATTGGCCGGCTTTCGATCCTAATCTGTTTGATCGCAAGGTTTTACTCTCAAAACTGACAAGTAAGTGAAAACGCCGATCGAAATTTCAAATAGAGTTTATCGACAGTTTATTTATCATTTTATTACTAAATATATTTGCCTATTTTCGTAGATGATATGGTTCCCTTTGTGTGTCAACGAGAACATTGTCCTAACGCCGGCAATGCCGAGGCAGCCAAGGTTTGTTTCGATCATAGCATTAGCATTACTTATGCTCCCGATTGTCCACCTCCGCTGTATCTGTGCATAGAGTGTGCCAATGAGATACATCGTGAACATGCCAATCTGGAATTTGGTGACATATTGCATCCCATGCAACAAGTTTCCATGGTGTGTGAGAATAAAAATTGTCGCTCAAATGAGAAATCGGCTTTCTCAATATGTTTTTCGACCGAATGTGCCAGTTACAATGGCAATCATCCGATACGTTATTGTTCACAATGTCATACTAATCGGCATAATTCTCGTCGTGGTGGAGATCATGTTGTGCACCGCAGCTTGCCGCCCGCCTGGCAAATGGATCCTGAAATGCAAATGCATATGGTGGAGTGTGTCGTTAGTTTGTTGAGAGAGGCCAAGCCCATTAACTTTGAGCCGGGCAAAGATAGTACGGATGCCAAGAAAAATGGTTCGGGTGCAGCTGGTGGGGGTGGTGGTGTTGGCGGTGGCGGTGGTAATGGCTTAATTCCAGATGCCATATCCCCGGAAGAACGTCAAATGTTGGGTAGATATGGAATTTGGTTATTGGTGGGTCGTTGTACACCCACAGCTGATACGCCCATTGAAATATTGGGTAGAATTTTAAGCATGCTCTTCCATTGGTTCCATGTCACCGCCTACTCCTACGATGCCGGACAAATTGAAAGTACCATTGAAAAATTAAAAACCGAGCATGTGGTCGATTGGCTCAAGGAAATCTGTCGAATACACTACAATGTAAGTTTCTCTCTGGAATTCTTTAATAGATTTACTCACAAGCCAGTTAACAAGAGAATAATTATTTTATCAGGTTTTTACATCCTGTTTGTTGCCTCATCCACCTGAATATGCCCGCGTTGGTGGCCATTGGGAAACTTTAGCTTCGCGCACTTCTCATCTCAAGGAAGGACTGCAGCGTTTGATTTGTTTGGTTCCTTATGACGTTATAACATCGGAAATTTGGGACTATGTAATGCCCCATTGGATGGAGGCCATTACCAATGATGTAGCTGAGAAGGAGTTGAACGAATTGAAAATTGTTTTAAGCAAAATTCTAGATCCGGAAATGTCACCTTTGGGTTTTGATGCCAAAACCATGTATAACTTTGTGGCCATACGTTTTGAAAAGACCACAGCAAAAGTCCAACAACAGGCTTTGCGTTGGCTGCAAATTCTTTCCAAGTTGGGCATTTTAATTCCCTTAGTCCAGTTGTTTGCCATGTTTGGTGATGGCGTTCGCATCATGAAGTATGGCGTGCAACACGAATTGATGCGTGAAAAAGATGGTGGTGGCCCCGCAAAGAGTGGTGTTAAGGCTGTGCCCAAGGAAACGAAAGATAATCCTCCACGCCGAAGTTCAATTTGTAATTAAATCTGATACGTTTTTCTTGTTAATTTTACTGTTTTATAAAAACATATTTAAATTGCAGCCCCTGTAGTGGAGGACGATTCTGGCAATACTTCAGCCATTTCTGACGATGAGGCGCCTACGAATCGTCATACGGAATTCTCTACAGATGCTGAACACAATTTGACCTGTTGCATTCTAATGTTGGACATATTATTGAAGCAAATGGAGCTGCAGGATATAGAACAGCACATGGGCATTCACACTTCCGTGTGTGAAGATGTTTCACGTCTAATGAAATGCATGGTTACCGCGGCTCGCGTTGGCCTGAGTAGTCATGTGTGTTCTTTGAAAGTAATTATTAATTGTGACCAAATGACTCAGTTGATTTCCTTCTACCAATTTTGTTTTGATTTTGTATGTATCACGCTCTGTCTCTCTCTCTCTCTCTTTTTAGGTCGGCGAATGTGCCTATTGTGAGGCTTCTATTATGTGGCATCAATTATCTACAAAGATTGTCCAATTTATGGCTCCTTTAAATCCTTTAAGGCCACCAGATGTAAGTGGAAACTGTATTTTAATTTCTGTTTATGTTTTATTATTTTGAATTTGAAGGATGACTGTAACTACACTTCCTAGGCTGGGTTATAACTCGTCGTGGTCTAGGGTTCGCCAACAAAAATTTATTTGATGTTGGGATCGTTAGAGAAAGAAAATCGCTTTATCAACTGCAATTCAAGTATTTATTATGGCTTAACTACACTAAAAACACGAGTACAATTCGTAGGCTTATATTTAATTTTAAACGAACAGATTGTTAAGGGCGTGGTGGCAGCGCTGCTGAAGTAGATCGGACGTAGAGAGCCCTCGTTTCTACAGCAAACGCGTGAGACACGCAACGCGAGTAATAAATAGAGAAAGGCCGATTGTAGATCGAACGTAGAGCGCCCTCGTATCTACAACTAGCGCGTGAGACACGCAACTCACGAACAAGAGAAACCAATGACTGTTGTTAGACCGAAATCTAGTTCGGCCACACAAGAGTGTGCACTGGTAGTGCTACTTAAGCCTGTTGAATGTTTACTTTAAAGGCAAGACAATATTAGAGGATGTAGAGCACCCGTCCAACTTTATGGTCTAACCTCGTCGACAGCCACACACAGTAGTATCAAATACTACATACTTTCATAGTTACGGAGTAGGTTGCACATGCTGCCAATTGCAGGCAACCGGCCCACTTGGGTCCAGAAAAATAGGTTCCTTTGTGATGAGGTTAAGTGAGGTTGCACAGGTACTTACAGAGTAATTACACCGTGGAACCACAACGCCAACCACTGTCGACAATAAGTTCACATACATTTTTTTATGCGAAGCAAAATATCGCCAAAATAAAAGTATTTTATTTCTCTTGCACTCTCTCTGGTGATCCTTGAAGTAGAAATCCTTCCCAGCAAAAACTGTGATGATAGAGTAATGAGTTAGAACTCTTTCAGACATGTGAAGTATATAATTTTCACTACTTCTATATTAGCGTTTTAAATAATCACTACTTTAACATGGCGATCTCATTGGAGCAATTATTTGTTACCACATTGACTTACAAATAACGGCTTATAAATGTCAATACTTCGATGTCATAGAATTCATGGAGAAATAAACAGGTGGCATTACTACGCCATATGATTATTTCAATCTTATGTCAGTTTTGTTTATATTAGAGATGGGCACCGCTCACGTGATTAGCGTGAGTCATGGTAATTAATTTTTTGTTTCAATTACGTGAGCGTGCATGAACGCGAGTACAAAGAAATTGAGCGTGCATAAGTAGATTTTTGACGTGATTACTTCGTGATTTTTTTGCTATATTATTTTTTCGTATAATTTTTTAACCCATTCCCACCCATTAAACTCGCTTGAGTACAGAAAAAAGCCAATATTTAGATATGCATAAATTTTTTAACAAAAGAAATTAGACATTTCTTTTGCTTTTACATTCAATATATTGCGCTTTAAGGACACACAAAAAAAATATGTAAAGAAAAACATATCCTTATTGTGCACTTTGTTTTGTTTTTGTAACACTTGATCATTTTTGTGATTTTTAGCCAAGTCAGTAGAGTAAATACTATTTTGTTCAGAGAAGAGTTTTTTTACGGTTTTCTGAAGAAGAGTGATTGTGTGTTCATTTAATAAAAAGATGCAAGACAAATTGTTTTATTGGACAACGTTATTTGAGTTGCAAAATCGGTGTACCCAATCGAGTACAATGGCTTGATATAAATATTTTTTTTAGAATTTTCCTTGGACCAAAATGGAATTTACAGCTATTAAACCAAGTCATGTTTTTATGGCAAAGCTTTCACAAATTTCAACACCACTCGATACCTAAAGTGTCGTCAAAGTTGTAATTCCTAACCCTTCAGATCATGTTTTGCTTTTTGAAAATTTTTTACGTCATATGATCAAGTTGAATTAAAAAAATAGGAGTTCGAGCTGTTTGAGATTCAAGAACAAAAAAAATATCCACTAGAATCAATGCGCTTTTAAAAAAGAAAAAGGATAGGATATTTTGATTGCAGATATGACCAGAGTAATCAAATGGATCGACAATAGTACAGTAATCGTGGGGTCGAATTATGAGTGTCTTGAGCAATCGCATATGATAAGTTGTAAGCCAAGCGAGATTGATCGCAGAATATAATGTTGGAATGGGTGGCGTTGACATCTACGATCAAGTTCTCAATAACTATAGAATAAAATTCAGAGGAAAGAAATATAACTATAGAATAACACTAACTATAGAATACAATTTCGAGGAGAAAAGAAGTAAATGCATGAAAGCTATACGAAGAAAATGAATATTTCCAAACGGTCTCTGGTGTTGCAAATATTGGTGGAAACCACATTTAGAAAAGGATAAAAAATCAGTTACGATAAAAATCAGTTAATGCGATGTAGCTCTGTGTTGAAAAAGTATGCTTTAAAAGTGTTCATACTCTGAAAAAATAGCATACTCATGACGCCACTGCACTCGTCCGAGTACAGCCCTAAAAACCCACTTCCAAGAATTTTTTTTTAATTCTTTTTGTTTTCTATATTTATTAACTGTACTTAAGTATAAAAAAATAAATTAATTTCAGTCTTTTTTTATTTTTAATCGTCTTGGCGTTTAATGGGTTAATTACTATTTTTATATTTTTACGTAATCTCTTAAATTGTTTTAAGTTTATGTTGAAAGGAATTGTTTGGCTCGAGTTCAAATCTTACTTTACTCATTTCTTTATCAATTTTAGAAATTTTAGAAATTTTTTTGACAACTTTTAAAATTTTCTTTTTGTTTTAAATGTAATTATACGAAAGAAAATTTTCTTTCGATATCGACGAACATGCAGTAAAATTATTTTTAATAAGAAAGTATTATTGGAACAGTATATTCATCTGACTATATCAGTGATAATAATAATGTTAATTCGTTAATCTAAATTCTACTCTTAGATTTCAGAACACATTATTGCTACTTTATTAAAAAAATTACTGCTCCAGACTCTCTAGCAGGATACATCAGCTAAAAACGTTTGCTTGTAAGAACCACTCGATATAGAAAGGTTTGACTCATTTGAGTGAACCATCACTGTTGCTGTTTCACGTTGCCACGACAATCATATCTTTGCTCCAAAATAATCCAGAGGATTGGCAATCCTCAGTAACAGCTGTATTAAGTTGTTCCTCAGGAAAGAACTTCCAACAGCAACAGAGCTATTACAACAACAACCAACACTACTGTTCCGTTCTTGAGATATCCATCAATAAAAATACTGGCGGCGAATCGCGCCATCTGATATCCAACGATATTTCCATTTAAGTGATATTGTAGTTTCGTTCGGAATCGAACGCCGCAATTTGAATCCATTACTCATTGTGTGTGTTTACCATTCACAATGAGAGTTCGTTGAAATCAGTCGGCTAACCTTCTACTGCTTACGAGTTTCAACGTTATCTACGAATCTCTCATCTCTCTCGGTAGAACTTTCGGAACGTTCGTTCATAGGTTGTCAACTGGCTTCACATTTCATACGCGCTCCTCACATTTATACAAAAGAAAATATCCAGTTTTTTTTAAATTGCTAAGAAACCTATTTTTAATTACAGGTTCCCATGGAAGACATCATTGAGGAAGAGAAGTCTTCACGAAAAAGTCCACCCGAAAGTGATAAGGAAAAAACGCGTGAACGTGATGTGTCACTATCTATGGCCCCATTGCCGATTCCCTTGGGACCGTTAGGAGGATTTTCAGGTGCTTAATTGAAAAAACAGAATAAATTTCCTTTGAAAAATAATATCCTCTCCCAGCAAATATATCAATTCAGTAAAATTCCCTTTTTAAAAATATCCCGTAAAAACAAGACGCCTCTTCTTCTGTAAGAAGAGCTTAAAGAAAATATAAAAAAAAGAATAAAAACTGCAACTCAGCTCGTCCCTTGTTTTGTTTGTCACGCTGAACAAAAATATTTTAGAGCAACCAGTAGCTAAATTAAGAATCCTCTTAGTGAAATAAAAAATCTATTTAGTTTGTATAACTTTTTGCTGTACACTTGTTTTGCTAAAAACAAAAAGAATTAAACAACTGACACGAAATTTTTTTTAACAAATTCCAAAAACTTCGAAATCGGTTAAGCTCAACAAAAGAAACTCTTTTTCCTTAACTCTTTCAGCGGCAAAGATTCAAGAACAATTTTACCCCCTTAAGTAACAGAGAATTTTTTTTTTTTTTTTTTTAAATTAAATGTTTTTATTTTAATAAAAAATGATCAAAACTTAAAAAAAATTCAGAAAAAATTCTTATATGATTTATATATTTGTTAAAAATAATATTTTATAGTGGTTCAATTTATGGACCACAGGACCACAAAAGTTGCTTCACTGACCATAAAATGTACATAAAATACGCAATTTGCACAAAACGAAAATTTCTCTGAGAACATTATTGCTTTATTGTCCCGTTATGAAGAGCGGTTCAATTTTTAAACCTTTGAGACTTAAGTGATAACGTAAAACATATGTGGTACGAAAAATGTACCACCGTCGCGAAAAATATGGAAAATATATGGTACAAAAATTAAACCAATGCCGCCGAAAGAGTTAACAAACTCCCTAACAAAATCTAAATGATTTCAACAAGAATTTTCTATTTCTATCTCTTCTACATTTCTCTCTCTTTCTCTCTCTGTCTCTTTATTTCCCAAACACTAACTACTCTTTATTTGATATGTCTCCCTTGGCATATACACACGCACACACGCAACTCTTTACCATTTCAATCTCTCTTGCACTGTTTTTCTCTCATACACAAATGTTAAAAAAAAAATATTAAATAATTATTTTAAACACTTTTTTGTTAAATTCTAACCTTTAAACTCCAAATGAAATATCACTACTATTGAAAAACAAACAAACAAACAAAAAATATGTATTACGATGCCCTCTCTCCACTCAAGATCTCTTTAAGCTCGATCCATTTTTTTCAGATGATGGAAAAATTATTATTATGGCAGGTGATGATGCATCCTTCACTTTTTTTCTTAAATTTACTCAATTTCTTCTTAACAATTGCTTTACAAAAATATTTTTAAACAGCAAAATGTGTTTATTTCAAAACTCTTGTTTCTTGAACAAAGCAAATTTTATTGTGTTCGATATTTATTTTTTTTGAAATTTTTTCGTTAATTTTGTTCACTTTTTTCTAACGTTAAAATCATGGCAAATTCATAACAGGTAGACGCGCCTCAATTCGCTTTGAAAAATACCTGCTGTCGTTGCCAAAATCAAACGTCAAACACTATATATAAATCAAATATAAACAAATTTAGACAAACAAAACAGATCAAAACGAGGCAGATCTACCAGATAGTAGCGATTCTACAACAATACAAAATTTGTTGTAAAAATACCTGACTAACTATCAAAACTTATACAAAACTGGGTGACACTGTTAGCACAGTTGAACCTCTAACAAATGTCAAACACCATATAAAACTGTGCTGTTTGGCAGTTTGGAATCAGCCATGTTATTATGAGTATAATATCAACACAAATTTAATTTTACACAATTGACATTTACTCAGGTAAATCAGCTGTGCTATCGCTACTACCTTGTTGATCTGCCTTGGATCAAAATTTAAGGAGATGCAAGGAACAAAAAATAATCACCTGAGCTGTCAAGACCACCTGTTATGAATTCGCCTTGCGTTAAAATTTTTAAATTAAATCAGACAATTATTGCTTTGACACTCTCAAGTACAAACACAACAAACAATAGATTTATACAAATTAAACACTTTTTCACTTAAGTTCTTTATTTTGGAAACAGCTGTTCCAAGTTCTAACTCTAACTCACCCTACACTGAGCAAAATATTTTGCCCCAAACACAAAAATATACATACAAGTTTCTTTGAAGCGAGAGCCACAACATAAAATTGATTTTACTCAGAAAACTTATACGAGTAGGGTTAGTTTATGTATGCTGTGAGCCTTGGATTTAGAAAGAAGATACTGAGACCTTTAAAATGATGTATATGATGTTCATGTTACTTTCAAAAACATGTTAGTAATTTAACAGCAAAGGCATTTGCCGTTCAATTTTTTCGATATTTTTCATATTCGGAAATGCTTTTTTTTTTGCAGTATTTTGTAAGAGAACCCTAATTTTTGTACACATAATATAAAAGTATATTTTGTAAAAAAAAATGCTACTTCGGTTTTAAAAATCCGTTAAAAACTAATTGATTTATTACCCTGTTCATCATTTAGTGCGAACTTCTCCAAAAAGTCCACATACAAAAATTTCATGCGAAATAATTGCAAAATAATGCAGCAATATCGTATTGTACTCCGTTTATTTTGTGAAAACGCATGGAATGTTTCTGGCTGCATTTTCTTCCAACTACAAAATACTTCTGACAACATATTTTTCAACTGCGAAATAATAATTGGCATCACTTATTTCGTATGGAATTGTCAACAACAGCTGATCAGATTTTACTTGAATTTGTGGTTTTAGTTTTAAGTTTGTTGCGCACAAATAATTAAAATAATATAAAATAATGTAAATATAATAAAAAATTAAAAAGATAAAATTAAATTTAGCGACACAAAGAAGCGTCTTCTCATATCTTTAACCATATCGTCGAACAGAAGCAATTGATTCTAAAGTTTCAACATTAAATAATAAAAAAAAATATTAGATGATCCGAATTTGCACTACTTCCTGAGCACAAGTTCAGAAGGTTTACTCTCTATTGCAATACGAAAGAAAAATGGTACAAAATAAAATTATTTTTACACTGAAATTGCTTTTGCATCGCAATAGAGAGTAACCCCCCAGGATCTTAGATCCGGTTCACAAACGTCAAGTTCAACTCGTAAACTCCTGAGTTTTTACCAGAAGCGGTCTTGTCTAATTTTTTTGATTTTGTGATATTACCTGAAGATAACTTCGGAACGACCATGTATCATATTGAATGCACAATAATTTAGCAAATTGTACTTGTGTACACCTTAAGGCCGCAGCAGCTGCAATTTTCATTCATCGATCGATTCGTTACAGCAGAAGTTCCTAATATTATTTTATTGCCCATTAAACTACATGGTTTTTGTTTAGATAAGAAAAACAAAGTTGCGTACTTCAAGGCATTAAAACCGCTAAATTTTTTCTAAATCGCGGTATTGTCAACACTGGTTAATTATCAAAATTTCAAACGAAATAATCAATCTTGCTCAACAGTTTTCCCAATTATGAACAGAGTACTGGGTTTAAATTGTAAATTCCGTAACAAATTTACATACCACCGCCCTTTAAGTGCGGTGCGTAACATGTGAACAGCACCTTCTCGCAATTAGCAGTTGACACATTCAAAATTCATAACTTAGAGGTATCGCAAGCGAAATTGAAAAATGTATGTAAAAAGATCTACACGCGACTAAAAAACTGTTTAGATCACAAATTAATAGAGAACAGTTTCAATTACAAAATGGTCTTTCTTCCACTGTTAGGCTCACAATATACAAATAGTTCCCCTCGCACCACAAACACATTTCTATCCAATTAGTTTTTATTTCGTTGTTTTTAAATTCTGCTTAGAAATTTATTTCATACAAAATTTTTATCAAAATTTTTTAAGAAACTAGAAAAATATTGTATACAGTTAAATACAAAAAAGACGTGCATTGCAACATTAATGTTGCGCAAGTATTTCAAACGAAACAAATGTTTTAAACACATGTTTAAGTATGCTTGTGCAGGGCTCTAGTGCCCACCAGTGATCAGCAATGAGTAGTAAATAAATAAGTAGAGTTGAATCATGACATAATTTCTTGTACTCATACGCACTCATACTTATTGCAATGTTGTTCAACTTCATATAGACTCGCAACTGCTCATCGAACTCATACTTAGCAACATTTATGACGTTGTTGATTTTGAGGGCGAGTTCCAGAACATCAAAACACATGTAGTGATGCGGTTTTGCTACTGTTTGGAAACAAAGTAGCCAATTGTGTTGTTTACTTTGTAAAAAAAAACAGGAACAAAATTAGTGATACACAATTTACTTTAGTTCGCGTATCGATAACTTTTATTATACATTTAGGGATGTGTGACATTGTCAATGTTTGCATGGTTGCGTTAAGGATTGCAAGTGACACCCTGACTCTCCTTAACTCAATGTCTATAGACGACTAAACTTGGGTCCAACTCGTTCTGTCGCTCGTTTTAGACAAATACCTTTGATCAAACTCATTTAAATTGCATGCGTTTGAGTTCGACCCAAGTCCATAGACGATGCAAAATAAGTATAATTCGCAATGCGAACTTCGCATACGAACCGTAAAATACTCATTATGAGGTTGTATGTTTGCTCTATTGTCTTCTTTACTGTTTTGTTTTACTAAAGTTAAACAAAGAAATATGTATAGAAATATGTGTATGTACATGGATTAGTTGAGTGAGCTGAATCAATTTAAGTATTATAAGTATTTTCCTGAAATTATAAAATCAAACTGAGGTGATTTATGAGTGGAGTAGGGTACAACTCGTTCAGCCGCTCGATTTATTATTTAATTTATATGGGTTTGATCAAAGGTTTTCGTCTAAAACGAGCAGCTGAACGAGTTGGACCCAACTTTATTTATGAGTGTAAGTATGGTATGAGTATGATTTCGACATCGTATTCATATTTATTGCAACCTATACTTGTAAATCAACGTTATCGTGAGTATGAGTAAATCAGACTAGTTGAGTTTAAATGATGCCTACTCATTTATATTTAAAATTTCATGAGTCAATATTAATATGCTACACTGGGTCGTATCATAAGTTTTCGTGACTTTTTCTACTGTCACGCTCACATCCACTGCTTCGATGCCCTTTTTCAAATAAGTACTCAAAAAATATAAAATCTGTATTGCAAAAAGCTTATTTAGCCTCGAGCACGTACAGAAACAGACAAACCGGAAGGAATTTTTATCATCAAATTCTTATAAAAAATACATTTTTTTCTTTTCACTCAAATTAACTGTATACAATATAAAATTTTTGTTTTAATAAAACTCTTTTTTAAGCCCATAAAATGCATGACACTAGCATTTTGGTAGTTACATTTAAAAAAAAGTAGTTCAAAATACTTACAATTTAGTAGTGACGATTTTTTACTTTTGTTTCAGTTTCCTTATTAGAAGTTAATCTCGATTGTTAATAATTTAATTTTTCCTTGCATGACAAGTTATGTATGAGAATGAACCTTCTGAAAATGATAAATAAAAAAAATAAATTTAAAAAAAATCCTTTTGTTGTGATAAAAGAAACAAAATTTTAAAAAACCCCCATACAAATAAATTTTTTATAAAAAATTTCACAAAATAAATACATATTATATCCATAACTAGGTCCAGTGCCGGTGGCTGTACCCCAACCCGAACCACATTCAGTAGGTGGTGTTTTAGTGCACATGCCGCATGTCTGTTCGGTAAGTCTACGCTTAGAAAAAAAACTCTTGAACTTTTACGGCAACATTTATAAGATTGTTTGAATTATGAAAATTTTGTCATGTTACGTTAGAAAGTTTGGCCAGAAAACAAAACTGGGCGAGTTTAAGTTTAATACAGAATGGATTTCACTAATTTTTGAAATTGCACCTCTACACTGCATATGCTGCTCGAACTCGAACATGTTGACATTGCTGTTGCCGGTCAGCTGTTGCTTTTCAGCTGCTACAGTTGTTTGTTTCTTGCTTGCATTTTTTTTTTCTTTTTTTTTTTAAATATCTTTGTCATTGCATTAGAATATATTTAGGTTTCTAGTTGTTTATCTCAGGCATATTGTGGTTCAAGCGCCGACAATACAATATTTCTCAAGTATTTAATAATTACGAGGGTGGTCCCAAAAAGTAGCCAACCTAACAATGAAACAAAATTTCTTTATTTCCCAACATCGATAACTTTTTCGAGAGATATTCAATATCTTCGATATCCTGTTGATAGTAAGAACTGTCTAGCGCGAAAATGACTAAACAGAACAAACTGCAACTTCAGGCTGAACAATATTTTCCATACAGTTTGACATAAAATTCTGCCAGAGAATGTGGTCATGAAATAGAATCTATTTTATTTTTACAGCGTTTTTTCTTATACTCTCAATTTTAGACACTCATTCTCTCAACAATGTTACCGTGTTTTCATGAAATCACATACATTTTTCATACAAAATATGCAAACAAAAGAAATTCAAACAATAATAAAAGAGAATTTGAAGTTACTGCCGTCGATTTTATTATGGGCCATCAGCGTTGGTTCCTGAAGTTGCAGATTTGTTCTGTTTCATCATTATGTTTTCATCACCTTTTCTATCTGTCAAAAATTCACAGGTTCATACAAAATGTATGGAGCAAACCCAACTAGCGCGGCGTTAACGCTTTGCAATTGGAAAAGTAGATTTTGACAGAGCGTTCATTAAGGGGCAGCGTTACCAGCACTTTGAATTTCCTCCCACCAAATCGACCATCAAATATCACTAAAAATCAACTAAAATATCCTTTGAGGCTTACAACGAAAAATTTAATGTGCTGTTTCTAGAATCCAAGCAATCGAATTGAGTGAACAATTTGTATGAAAAACACTCAGTTATTTGAGTGGTTTCCATACATATTTTCTACTCGGTTGCGTGGATTCTAGAAATAGCACATAATTCAAAACTTTTCGTTTTTTATGCCCGGTTTTCTTCTCTACCCCGTTCACCAACAACAAAAAAATCATGAATTTAATCCCTCGTATAAATTGGGTCTAAATGACATTCTACGTTTTAATTAGCATAAATAATAAGAAATCGATTATATGTTTGTATACAAATAATTATCAACCGCACTACTGGCAAAAATTACTAACTACTAAAAATTAATTTTTCCCACTAAACAAAAATAAAAACCACTAAATTTAGTAATAAAACAACTGTGTTGGTATCACTGTTAAGGAGTGAAGTTGGCTGCATGGTAGAATAATAAAGGAAGAAGGAATTAAAAGAAGCTGTCAAGCTGGGTTCGTAGCTGTCAAAATTTTATTATGTAAAAAATATTCCGAGGGAGCTATATCTGACAATTAATTGTAATTTTCCATCCATCATCGTGGGTTTCACACATACAACAACAAATTTTCACTAATACCACCATGGTTGATACACGTAGGCATTCAAGTAGAATCTGGATGATTCCTTTTTAAAAAAAAAGACCACCATAATGATTGATGCAATTTTGACAAATACTATACAACAATTACAAAAGTGGCGAACAGCAGCAAATGCAGTACAGTAATGCAATTTCAAAAAGGTTCTTTATTTAAAATTACGAGTAACAAATAATAGATTATATTATTGAAAAACAAAACCAATTAAATTTAAAAACATAAAAAAGGTTAAGTTTTAAACAATGCAACTAATATTTGCATCAATTTTATGTTATTTATTTCATTTATAACAGTTTTTAATATTCATTTAATTTAAAATTTTTTCTTTCTTATCCAGTTTTTATGTTGAATTTTGTCACCCACAAAAAAATAGAATGTTGATCCTTTATTGAATATTTTTCATTTTATTATAGAAAAACGATAATGGCCAATCGGTTGATAGTATTGAATTGAGAAAAGTTCACGCTACAGACGAGGTACTTTGTGCATTTTGAAGTCACAAAATCAAAGAAAAAATTCATTGTCGAATTCATGGCATTTTGTTTTTTTTTTTCAATTTCATTTTATGGTTTTTAATAAGAAATTTTTAATTACCGGTGTAGTTTTATTTTTGAAGATTATAATTTTGAAAAGATATTTAATTGTTTTGTTTCTTTTTTTAATAAGTGTTTTTCATATCAGAGACAATCTCTTAAATGTCATTTTATTTCAAACTTAATGTTCAGTGTAAATATAAATGTACAAAGTATTATGCTTTTCATTATATTTTATTTTTTAGTTTTATACGAGTATACATACATATATTTCATCGTATTATTGTATTTAGTAAAATAGTTGCAATGCAAAGAAAAACGTCATATAAATTATAGTCATTTGCAAGACAAATTGACAGCCAGATGTCGTTTCTATTGTCCCAGCTGATTATTTGTTGTTGGCAAGACAAATTCATAACAGTAGTGTGATTCACTAACTAATTTTAGTCATAATCGAATCGTTTAGAAGCAGCACTTTAAGCGATATAAGCCGCTGTTATCTTAACGGCAACTATTTGTGTGCTGTTATTGAATCGACAAAAGCCAGCTGTTCAATAAACACGCAACAGCGTAAGTCGTTGTTTTAGAATAACATGTCCAGATATGAAATCATTTGTTTATAAATAATAATACTTAAAAATTTAATTTTGCTTTTATTAATGAAATTCATGAAAAAAGGATGTAAGCCCAGTTTTTTTTATTATTATTTGTCTATGGAATTGAATTCCTTACAGACAATTACTAATATTCATTTACATTACACAATATTAAATAAAATCCAATAAAATAACATACGACAATTTGTTATGAATTTAGAAAATTTATAATCACATTTTTTACTGCATCGACATTTAATGAAAAGTCTATAAATCTATATAACTGGTTAAATATGTTACACATTCTTCTAAAAGGATCGGCATCAGCATAATTAGCTCTAAAAACTTTTACTGATAGAGGAATGAAATAACGGGATGTACGAGTACGTTGAGGAACATTAAACGAAATTTCATGGATCAAAAATCCAGAACAGATAGCACCATTAATAATATTGAAGACAAACGATACATTCAGCATAGTGCTACGGCTTTTTAAAGTAGGCAGCTTAATAAGGGCAAGTCGAGCAAAGCAAGAAGGCAAGTTAACTGGGTTAAAACGTAACCCTCGAAACAAAATAACGGGAATTGCTTTTGCACCAATGGCATCAGAATGAATTTGATAAATAGGATCCCATATTATTGATCCACATTCTAGAATCGGACGTATGCTTTCCCAACGTACGGGTCATTAAACTCTTTGGCAAGCATAGTTTGATTTGTTTTTTTTCAATTCGCCTTGAAAACCAAGGCAAATTCACACCGTTTGAATGTCAAAAACGCCAAGCAAATAATGGCGGTATTCAGTGTTTGGTGCAAATGCTCTTGCGAAAGTGCAAATGCAAAATATCGTAGCTTTTTTGTGAAATTTAACGGCAACTCTGTGTATTTTGTTGTTGGATTTTACAAAAAAGCTACGATATTTTGCATTTGCCTTTTCGCAAGAGCATTTGCACCAAACACTGAATACCGCCAATGTATTTATTTTTATTTGCACAAACAAACAGAATTCCACAACCACTTTTTTTAATCTTATTAATACCTCTTGCGTTTATTTATGTATATAAATATTTAAAAAATCAATTTTAAAATGTTTGACAGTCCATTTGAAAGCGAATTCGCAGTCATCTGAGCTCTTTACCCCCCGTCTTGACTGGCAAAATATATTCATTGACATATATTGCAGCAAATGTTAAAATTATGTTATGTCCAGTGAAGACTCATCTTTTTCGTACTTGACAATCATTGCGGCAATAATTGTCAACAGTTTTTCGTTGCCGGCGTTATTGCTTTATTGTCAACATAATTATTACCAGTCAATACGAGGGGTTGGGTCATATCAAGGAAAATCAACCAGATAGTAGCGATTCTACAACAATACAACATTTGTTGTAAAAATACCTGAAATAGCTGTCAAAATATATACAAAATTGGGTGGCACTGTCAGCACAGATGAATCTTTAAGAAAATGCCAAACATTATATAAAGATGTGGTGTTTGGCAGTTTGGTATCAGTCAGGTTGTTTCGAGTATATTATCAACATAATTTTAATTTTACACAAATGACATCTAGTCAGGTTAATCAGCTGTGATATCGCTACTACCTTTGTTGATCTGCCTTGGGGCAGATGTTGTGAATTTTTCGAAATAAGAAAAATTTAAGTGGGTCGAGCTATCGCCTAGGAAATAGCGTTGATTGTGGGAATTCAAAAACCGGAAAAAATTTTGGAAAACTACTGGGTGTTATATGCATATCAGAAAATGGCGTCGATTTTGGGTATTAAAACAGCGAAAAACATGAAGGCAACGAAAATCGCTGCTGGTTTTTCTCAGGAGTACCTTACAATAACGATCTTAAATGGCCATATACATATTATGAGAGTAAACAACATAAGGAACAAAATGAGTCACCTTAGAGGCTGTCCACGCTCTCAGCATGAAGGGGATTAAAAATTTGTTACATAAATGCGATATATACGAAAATACACAAAAATAAAAAGCATTATAAATAAACAAATTATCAGCTCTCTTTTTGTTTACAAAAGCAAATTGTTGTATATTTTTCAACTTAAAGCTGATACATGTACGTGCAAATCATGTGCGTGTATTAGTAGCAACTTGAAATGCTTATAGCTCCCAAAATACTGAACCAATTTTAACAAAATATAGATTGTGCACATTTGTGAATAAATATCTTTAAAATGATATAAGTTTTGTAAAAATCGGCTGTATAATATCAACGTAAAAGGGATCTAAAAATAAGTAATTGCCCATTAATTATATAGATAGATAGAAAATACTGAAAAATTTGTAAAATGCGTTTGATTGCAATCAGTTGGGCGTTGTTGAACATTAATGTGTTCCAACAACACCATTACACGAGATCTTTATGTATTAGAATTATATTAATTATATTAATTTTTTTCCTAATTATAATTTTTTAATAAAAAATTCTTTACTTTTAGATCTCTAATTTCTTTTTGACTCAAAGTATCTTGTATGTGTGTGAATAATAATAATAATAATAAAAAAAGTTTCTAACTCTTGAACAAAATACCTAAGTGTGCTAAACCAAAAAAAAATTCATTTAAATTTTTATTGTAAATACGAGTAATTTATAAAAAATTCAAATAAATATTTTATTTTTAATTTTTTAGCTTTCCTTTCTTTAAATCATTTCTTTTTTTTTAGTTCATCAGTGTAATAAGCATGCACAAATTTTATAAAAATGCACAACAATATGCAACAACAATCGCACATTTAATTACACCCATAAGTATGCACCAATAGCTGGAATTCTAGCGCTCAAACTTCACTTTAAAATATATTGTAAAACTGAAACACCGAAAATATAAAAAGAAAACAGCAAACTTAACCTTAAAGAAATATGTGTGTGTGTGTAATATTATGTAAATAATTTATATATTTTATTGTAAATGTAAATAACTAAATTGTTTGTTTAAAAATATGTTTGCAGAAAAAGAAATTGCCCTTAAGAATTGACCTTATTTTACATATTTTGAATTTTAACTTAGATAATGACCGCCACCGTGGAAACAGTTTCAGAACAATTAGATTTGGCGTCAATATTGCCCGCAGATCGAGCCATAGCCAGATCTATAACATTGTCCGATGCGGATGTGGGTAAGCGTCAACTTTGTTTATGTTTCCATTTTTTTTGCAACTATGCTCACTCTTTTTTGATTTTTTTTTGTCTTCTTTGGTAGGCAGTGCAAATGCTAGTGTCACAAAAGCGTCGGTCTTGGGTGGTGATAATGGAACGGGAAATGGCAGCACTGGTGGTGCTTGTGGCTTAGAAAACGGTAGTCTTACTGATGAGGATGAAGAGGAAGAAGATGGTGAAGATTTTTGGCATACATCAGTGGGAAAATTTAAATTTGCTTTAGATCAATTGCCACAAAGCTTGCAATACATACATCAACTGTTGACGGTAATAACTTGACAAAAACAAATTTGATTGCAAAGGGAGAAGGCCCTGCTAACAGTTAGTGGCAAGGCGTATTAACTAGGTGAAATTATTAGGCCCACTAATTGACTTCGGATTTAAATGTCATTTAGCTAATTGACATTTAAGTTGCATGTAAATACAGTTTCAGTTTTTCAGTGTTAAATTATTGTTTGTATTTAATTACAATAAAAATATGGCAGCATCATGAAATTCTCTAATTTTTTTTGTGCAAAAACAGCTGTTCAACAAAATTAAAGAAAAATTTCTAATGTGGATTCTCTTTCAGGCTGAAAATAACAACATTGACATGTTGCTGCCATGTTTTAAAGGTTTAAAACAATAAAAAAAAACATAAATATACATAAAATACGTGTAGCACTCGGGGACTGGCGCGGCAAAGCTATTGCATAGCATTTTTTATCAACTTATGTAATTATAATTATTTATTTAATTTTTATTTATGCAGTATTTTTTTCTTTGATATTAATTCAAGTTTTTCTTTGATATTAATTCAAGTTACACTTTCTGAGCGTGGTGACCGATAAGAAAACAAATTGTCAACCACGATTGCTCGTAAGTACGCCATTTTGTGTTTCCCTACACGTAAAAATCTGTTCTGGCAATACTGTATGTTAATGAAATCAATAGCATACTTTAGGGGTTAACATACGCTAAGCGATTCAACTACTTAAAAAAACAAAAGACTTAAGAAACAAACTTAGTGTTAGGTTTTATTTTCGTTACGGATAAAAGCTTTGCAATTTCCAAATTTCATGCCAAGAGATGCTGATTTTTCAATGGCCGTAAATTTTTTGTTTACTTTGTTGTGCGAAACACCAACAAGCCAGCAAAAACATATGTTTGTGTATGTATGTGAGCATAATTTAAATGGACTTTAAATGGAGAAGAATGGTCATTAAAGTTACATTTTCTTATAAAATTAGAGTACGCAGGTTTTCTATTTTATATAAAAGTTTATTTAACAAACAATGTTTTCTGTTTTACAGTTTGATGATAGAAGTTAAAGTAATGAAAAAATAATATTGAAAAAAAAGTATAATGAACAACTTATGTAATTAAAATATAATTAAAATTAAAAAGTATTATTATAACAAGTATAACACAGTACTGAAAAAATTAAATTGTACTTAAATGGCATTTAAAGATAAATGACACTTAAACGAGTAGTCAATTATTGCGCCTTAGTACAACAATACAAGAACAACAGGTATTTTTTATTTTATTTCTGTCAAACACATCTACAGAAAACAGATACAACAAAATCCTTTTTGACATTCAAAATATAAAGCATAAGCAAGCAAAAAAAAATCAGCTGCCGTAATACTGCCAACTGGTTAATACGCCTTGGTTACTATTAGGCCGATCACACATTCCGACCGTGTGACAGTTTTAGTCACACACTTTCCATTTTGATCCGTTTATTTTTAATCAGGCAAATATTTATTTGCCGCTCCCACAAGTATGCAACATAATTTAGATTAAATCAAATTTTAGTCAGAAAGGATTGCACATTGCACAACACTCCAAGGAATAAGAAAAAAAGTTAGTGAAGGCTACGAACTTTAGTTTAGTATCAGTTAGTAAAAACAAAATCTAATTTTGTATTTTCGAAAAAGCGAAGCGCGGAAGCAATTGCACTTACGCTGGGAATTTAAATTTAATCAACTAATTTGAAACAAGTTTGGAAAATGTTTTCATTTAATTGTTTTTTGTTTAGGAAATTCCTTCTATTAAAAAACCGGAAGTTCTCTATTATATTTTACACTGTTTAAATGTCATGACTCTGCATGGCGATGCTTTGGCCAAAGCCGCTCGAGAGCATCGTGGCTTTTTCATATGGTGCCAAGAGAATCTGCTTATAAAAAAGTAAATTTTAAAACTCGCATTAATCGTATTTTTTTTAAATAATAAATTTTTTTTATTACGTACTTAATTAATATTCTTGCGCAGTCTTTGGGAACTTTGCAATGCAGAACATTCACACATTTGTCAGGTGGGTGTGCCTTTGCTGTTACATTGCATTACTTTGCCTCTGGGATCTGATGTCTTCTGGCGCGTTGTACAGGAGGCTTTTCATGACAGCGATTGGCGCGTACGATTCACAGCGGTTGAACGAGTTACTGTGATTACTCGATTTATGGATTCGACACCATTGCGTACCGAAGTTGGCCTACAAACGGCTTTGGCTACAGCATTTTGTCATCTTATAGCCAGCATGGATGACATTAATGTGTATGTTGCTCAACGGGCTACTCTTTATATCGGAACCATACATGATACGGCAATTCGGTCGCTCCTCTTCTGTTTGGAATCGCAATTCGATTTGTTCATAGTTGATCGGCCGGTGGTCCTACAATCTGTTTATCAACTGCACAATTCTTTGTCGGATCGTAAGGTCTTGACTTGGGAATTTTTCCTGAATCGCTTCGACACTCTTTTTGTGGAAGCTCAAATAACTTTGGAGAAATGTGGTGACATCTCGTTCTTAAGAGATTTAAGAAATTCTGAAAATGGCAGTGAAGCTTTGTCCTCAAAAATACTGAAGGCACGTGAGGCCTTAAGTCAGTCAGATACCGTTACTGGTGTTATGGCAAAGACATTGAGTGCTTCGTTTGGTACGAAATGGCCATACAAGAGAACGATGTCGGCACCGGCTAGCATGATACCACGTCAGGATTCGAAATTTGGTGCGTGTAGTTTGAAATAGCTCAACTTAATTTACTTATTTAACTTAATTGTGGTTTATTCTTTGTAGTGGCCGATAAAGAGAAAATCTATAGCCGTCAGATTTCGGCACCTATACTAAAACGGAAGACGTCACGCTTTGGCTTGGGTCAGTTTTTAGGCTCTGGTAGTGGAGCCAGCCAAACTTGTATTAGTTATAGTTATCCAACAGCAAGCAATACATTATCATACCGTGCGGCTTACAGTGCTCATATAACCACTCACTCTGTAACGTCGTCACAACCACATCACTCACAATCAGCCACCCCTCAGCCATCTATCACAACTGCTTCACATCCCAGCAATCCTTTACATGCGCCCTGTCCCATACATTCACATTTCTACTTTCCCTCCTCAACTTTCCATCAATCTAGTAGTAGTGCACCAGTAGCAACAACAACATCAACTTTAGCCTCAACTCATAGTCAAAGTCATCAATATTTAGTGCATTGTGTAGCGCCTAGTCATACGTTATTACATAGTCCAATGCCAACTTTACAAGAAGCTGAACATCACAAGCAACAAACGAAATCTCAGCCCTCTACACAATCACATCATTATTCCCATGGCTCCACACATTCCTATCATTCACATTTCCAAAAGCATCCTTCGGCGCCAAATCTCTTGCCCCCTCCACCACCCGCCCCAGCACCTAGTCCCACTCCATCAGCTTCCGCCATACAAATGAATTGCACTTGTGATGTCGGTTGCACAGAAGTATCAGCCAATGCTAGTGCACCGGCACCCCAAGGTAGGTTGTAGTAGCATGCTTTTTATTATATTTAAACACAACTCTACTCTCTTTGTTTTGCGTAGCTTATAACATCTCTCTCATACATATACATATATATCTGTCGTAATGGTGTCGTCTTCTTACACATAAATACGAGGGCGGATTGCTATTGAAGCTACCTAAGGAGGAAAAAAACATTTTTTTTTCAAAAACCATTTATTTCTCAACGTACTCGTAGTCTCCTTTTAGCTCAATACACTTAGTAAAACGATATTCCTACTTTTTTATACCATCTGAATAATACAATTTCGGGAACCCCTCAAAATACGCGTTAGTTTCGGTAATCACTTCTTCGTTTGAGATGAATCTTTTTCCTGCGAGCCATTTTTCAAGTTTGGAAACAGGAAAAAGTCACTAGGAGCTAAATCTGGACTATAAGGTTGATGATTAACCAATTCGAAAAGTATTTCACGTAATTTTAGCATCGTATCTAATGCTGTGTGAACCGGTGCGTTGTCTTGAAGAAAGAGCACTTTTTTCTTCTTTAAATGTGGTCGTTTTTTCTTGATTGCATCACTCAATTGATCCAATAATGCACGATAATAGTTGCCTGTGATTGTGGATCCTTTTTCAAGATAATCGATGAGCAATATTCCGTGTGCACCCAAAATACAGTGGACATAACCTTGCCAGCCGATTTCACTGTCTTCGCGTTTTTCGTAGCACTTCCACCAGTTTCTACCCTCCAGTTTCGATTGATTTGTGGTTTCAGGTGTGTAGTGGTGGACCCACGTTCCATCAACAGTTATTTATCGACGCCAAAAATCAACAGGACTACGCTTTATCATGTCCAAACACCGCTGTGAAGTGGTCTGTGGAACTCGTTTTTGTTCGACACTGAGCAAACGCGGCACCTATCTTGCCGATAGCTTTTTCATAGCGCAAATGTTCATGCAAAATGTTGAACACACGTTCATATGACATGTTTACCATTTCAACAATCTCACGTAACTTGACTCGGCGATCATTCATAACGATATCGAGGATTTTCTTGATATTTTCTTCAGTAACCACCTCTTTTGGCCTTCCTGTTGATGGTATTGTTGCAGTGCTTGTTCGGCCGCGTTTAAATTCGGCAATACAATATTTAAGCATGTAATCTGACGGAGCAGACTCACCGTAATGTTTATCGAGCTTTTCTTTTGTCCCTTTCGCCGTTTTCCCTTTCAAATAATAGTGCTTAATCACTTCACGAAATTCACTTTTTTTCCATTTTTCAAGAAACACAAAAGTTGCTGACTTCAAACGACTACAACAAATAAACTAATCGATGCATTTGGGAGAAATTTTAACAGCTGACGTTTGACAGATCGCAATATGTATTTGTGCTGTCATCAAGCGCTAGGTAGCTTCAATATCAATCCGCCCTCGTATTTGTAAATGCATACATATAAATATATTTGAATATACATATATATTTAATTTTTCTATATTCAATTTTTTCAATATTTATTTCTTTTTATTTTTTTCCGAAACGGTAATTGAATGTGCAACAACCTGAGAACGCCTTGTGTCGTTGAATAATCTTCTCTGCTCCTCTTCTACTATGGTTTTTTTGTAAATTATTATGACACCATGAAAACTGTTGAATTAACGTTTTACTATTTAAACGAATATTATAATTCTTGACTACAGATTTATGGTTAAATATTCCCAGGCCCAGCCATTGTTCGGATTTTCCAGCCACATGTAAATTATATTTCAACTTTAAATTAACACTAATTTTTTTTTAAATACACACATGCTCTTTCCTCACTATGCTAATTCTGTTGGCACTAATTAAACTTGCTCTTCCCTTACTGAAAGCTTTCCAATTTGTATCTCTTTAATCAGTTATAATTTTCATCAAACATAATATATAAAACTCCTTTTTACTACAGCATGAATATTATTTCTAAATATAAGACTCCAATCAGATCCTTTTATTAGTTGTTAACGAAATTTTTAATAAGGCATAAACTTTCGAAATTTATTTAATGGGATTTCTATTTCGAACGAACTATGTACGTACATATATTGGGTTCTTGATCCAAAGGTCATTTATAGTAGGCTAAGTTTCGTAACATTTTACTTAGATAGAATTGCGGACGAAACGAATTTCCAAAAAACAGCCGAGAATTTAATAAATTACAATCTGCATGGCCAAAACATAATAACTTTCTGTTTATTTTAATTTTGGTCAATTTGAAGTTTGATGATGATCATAATAACTTTGTTTTCGGAGGTCGCAACACCGCAACATGAAGTACACAACGAAACCAAACGTTTCGTTTTGTTTATTTTCCTACTCTGTTTGAAAGTAATATTGTTACAAAAATAAAACACGTTAGCCGAAACCTCAAAACAATATATTATACCGCTCAAAAGTTATTGAGATTACAAAAAAAAATTTGGACCAAACGGGCCTAATCTAACAGCAGGGTTAAGAGTTTATGTGTTTTAAAGTTCATGTTCACAAGTGGACCAATTTCACTTTAGAGTCACCGTATGTTTCTATTTATAACCCTTGCAAAACTGGTACGTATTCCTTGAAACAATTTTTTAAATTACTTTATATGTAAACTTGCTTGTTGTCTATATAAAATCTAATAAATCTGTATATTAATCTGAGTGCTCTATGATTCTTAAAAACTTAAAGCTTAAACTAATTCTGAATGTAGTGTAAGTGTAAAATGTCAATAATATTTAAAAAAAACTTCACTTGGGATTTATAACAAAGTTGCGTTTTACTAAAATGCAAACACTCACTCCCCACATTCCTTCTTTCCCTCAAATTGCATCACCTCATCTTCTTTTAATGGTATTCTTTCTTTACTCTAAAAGCCTTTGTAATAATTTCCAATTGTTGTTAGTTTCAATTATCTTTTAAATGCATTTCCAAATACGAGTATTATAATATATTTTGTTCTTCCCAATCTGGGTGGCTGGCTGGCTGACTGGGTTGTGCAGATGGTCATATTCACTCTTTAAGTGGCATGAACGATGATAGTCTTATTGGTCTATTGAGCCGTATTACGGAATTAGAAGAATCGGATCGTGAAACTATACATTTGCTGGTGTTTCTATTGATGCAATTTATGTCGCGGCCCGATCAAGCTTATCCATCTGAAGACAAACCGATTTCGAAGACCCAGGGTATTGTCTTGAAACATCTTTTCTTGCTAGTGGGACATAATCAAATTGACAAAACATTCCATACGTCGCCGGAGAATTTAAGGTTAACAGTTTTTTTTTTCTTTGTATTAGAAACTCGAATGTTTTTTTAATTCGTTTTTTTTTTTGTTTTGTACTCTCCAACTCGTATAGAGGGTCGGCCGTGTTTAATGCTTTTATGGCTAATATACCGCAGGTTTTGGATCAGAACCATTTAATCGGTGGACTTATATTGTCCTCAGTTATGCAAGTTATACTTTATGCTCCAAATCCCAACATTAATGCTGCCGATTCGTATCAAAATCAAGTGTTTAACTACTCGCTGTGGTACTTGGAACTGTATCCCAGACGCAACTGGATGTTTACGATGTTGGTGGTGCTCTATAAGTATTCGTATACACAGCCACCGCAGAGTGCTTACGTTAACTCAGCTATGCGCATTATAATGAATAGTTTGCGTAATCATTTTCATCAATGTCGCCGCATACCGACAACAACTATTCTAGATATACAGGGTACTTCTAGGTCACGCGATGTTAGCCAACCTTCGTTGGGCACTGATCCCGAGGATAAGGAGCAAAGTCCGCCAGCGAGTCCAATGTTTCCTTCGGAGGGCACTAGTGGTGCGTCAAAGGGTAAGGGACAGAATGTGGCTTTCACTCCTAAGCTGCAGCATGCTTTTCGGAAATACAATGACTCAAGTTTGGATGCAGATGAAACCGAATCGGAGCTGGTAGCCATACCGGAAAGTGATTTATCCGATAGTACTCTACACGGTAGTAGTGCTCCAGGTTCCTTTGATGATACCATACATTTTGAGGAAATCAATTCGTCTAAATTGGAGGCTTTAAGAAGCCGCCGCACCAACGAGGAGACTATTAAAAATCAGAAAACCATGATCACTACCAAAACTGGGGATACATATACTACCAAAATTAAGTCGACCACTTCAGAGACGGTGTCCACTACTGTGGTAACCACACATTCGCGCCACAGTCTGCAGGAAGGTGTACGCATGATTGTGACACCTTTAGTGGGCACTGAACCGTCGGAGACTGCTATTATAAGTCCACCGGTGGATGTGCACCGTGCCATTACCGTACGCAATAAGTTTCAAGATTCAGCGCCAACGTCCACTTCTAAAATGTTTGCTGCAATAGCAACCAACCATTTGAAAGCTTTAGGAGCTCTACAAGATATTAACCCACGAGTTATGGAAACCAAATCGCAAGCTTCCACAAACGGTTCACGTTCCACCAACGGCAGCGGAGAAAGTTCAGACAAAAAGCCATTGGCCAAACAAACAATAGTCGAACAATCCAAAAAGCCACTGGGCAGACACAAGACCATTATAGAGTGCAGTGCTGGCACATCCTCTTCGTCGAATGGCAACGATGATTCACGCTTAAATGCCACACATAAAAAACTCGCCTCTAAGACTTTGAAAAAGTCTGATAAAGCCTACGGCTCTCCAGATTCACCGCTCTCGAAAATGAGTGTCATGCCCAATCCTGTCGATGAAATAGATGCATCATCTTTACCACCACCCAAAAATTTGGGAGCCCTAGAAATACCCACACCAGAGCGTTTACTACCAATAGGCACCCAAGAAAGTGTTGCAGCAATAGCGGAGCGTCTACGCGAGGGCCTTAATTTACCCGACATCAGTCATTTAAAACAAGACAGTCTTGATGTGTCCGAGAGTACTAAAGACGATGTCACACCATCGAGTCGTACAAATTCACCGCGACGCTTAATTAAACAAGTTGCTTTAGAAGAACCACATCATCTTACGGCCCAACCACCAGCCATGCATAAAGATGAAGGCCAACAGCACGACTTGCACACATCAATTTTGAAAACAGTTCAACAGGATATAAAAATGCATGAAGGATTTGGTGCTGCTACAACCACTTCTGGCCCTCAAATTGCCGCAAATGTGGCTACGCGTTCAGATAGTACGAAAAGACCACGTCAAAAAATGGCTCCTTTCGCCGTAGATATTAATGCTTTACCCGATATACGTTCCCGTTATGCGGGCTCTTGGCCGCCGCCACCTTATCAACCACCCGAGGAGCAAGATGAGGAATTGTACGAGGGTCAAGAGAATGGTTTTGGCGGTCAAGATCGGAATATTCCACAACCAAATAGAATGGTAAGTTTATTCAAAAAGAATTAGTCTTTGTAAAAAAAAAAACTAAACTTTAAATATTTATTACTTTTGTAATTTTTAGAGTACCCGTCGTGTAGGCGATTACACGGTATGCGAACGTTGTTCAGAATGTGGCGCTTTAATTGAGGAATACACTGATGAAGAGATCGGTTTACTTATTGTCATACTGGGCACATTTATACATCGCGAGCCATCTATGGCAGCCCCCTTTTTACCCGAAATATTAACTATTACTTCTAAGTGAGTATTTAATCACAAAATTTAATTTTCAAAATTAATTATGAAACAGAACTGGGTCCGGACGTGTTTTTCCATTCGCCCCACAGAATGTAATAATGAGATAGAGTAATTTTATTGTTAATGATGAAACAGAACTGGGGCTGAACGATGTTTTCCATACAGTTTGACACACAATTTTGCCAGAGAATGTGGTTGTGAAAAAGAATATATAATTTATTTTTACAGCTTTTTTTATGCTCATACATACATACATACATACATATGTATGTATGTATCTTATAATGAATGCTTTTCAGCTACAGAAAAAGCTAATTCATTAAAAAGAATGGCTGATGCTGCTGAGGTGCACTGAATCAGCAAAAAGGATGTCTTACGCCTTTGAAAAACAGCAGCAGGTTCAAATGTATCAGATAAATCCACAATAAGGAAGAAAATATTTAAAAAAAATTATTACATTTTTTTATTTTATTTATTATTTTATTGACATAAAACGTAAGCTAATGAGAATGAAAGTGAGTGCCAATGAGAAATCCAAATTAGTTCGAATTCGAGCGAGTGCCTTTCATTAGCTTAAGTTTACTTTCTTAAATCTGGAATATGCTATTAATAAATACTATCGGGGCCTTAGCACCATTAATTTCAATAGTTAAAAAGTGGTTTACTGAGTTTCGTTCGTTGTGATTGTAAAAGCACAAATGATGCCAAACGTTCAGGTCGCACAAAATAGGTTGTCACGCCAGAAATATTCGATAAAATTCATGAAATAGTATTGTACGATCGGAGTATGAAAGTGCATGAGCTGCCTGAGGCTGTAGGCATCTCAATCGGGCGAGTACATCCCATTTCGCATAAATATTTGGCTATGAAATGCCATCCGCGCTTTGGGTGTCGCGATTGCAATCATATGACCATTGCAAACGAGTGTTTGGCAAGATTCAAGCACATTCCGAACGATTCATTGCGCCGTTTTGTAACTGTGAACGAAAAAAATGAAAACTTCGGGCATGTAGCATCTTCTTTTCAAATTTTAAAAAATGGCTGGGTGGTACAAATTTTTAATCAAACGAAGTGGTTGTCATTGAAACAAACGCCTATTTTGAGGGTCTTGCGAAATCTTATTATTCGGAGAGAATAAGAAAAATTTAAAGACGCTAAACTAAATGAAAGGAGCTTAAAAGAAGAAATAAAATGCTTTTTCTGCGGAACAAATTTCATTTTATCCAGAAAGTCACGGAATTATCAAACTGCCCTCATAGATAGGTGGCTTATGAAACGTTTCTTCGCAAAATAGTTTTATAATAATATCCACCCTTATTCTAGTTGGCGACATCGACGTCACGTCAACACAATACCAAAAAATTGGGGCTTGTCTGCCCGTTTTCGAGAACAACTGACGCTTACTATTGACAGGTTCATGTTATTTTCTGGACCTTAGAGAACAGAAATAAACTGCCAGTATCACAAAATTGTTTTCGAGAGCGAGTAGACCAAGCTCCAATTTTTTGGTATTGTGTTAACGTGACGTCGATGTCGCCAACTGGAATAAGTTTTTGAAAATATTTCTAATAAATAAATCGAAATTTTCAGGATATCATCAACCTGCACGTATGCCTGGCAAGGCGAAAACGGTCCGCCTTTACTATGTAGCGCTCAGGCTGTAGCTTTACAATTCTTACGCTGCGTTTTGCACCAATTGGCTCCTAATGGCATATTTTTACAAATTCTGCAAACAGAAGTTATAAGTAAATTGAAGAAAACAAATTAAAGCATGACAAACTTTTAATATTCATATTTCTATTTTTGTTTTTTTAGTGAAAGTAAGACGCAACACGTTTCGCAGCATTGCAAAAGCTTTGCAAGATTTCCAAGAACTAAATGCTTCTAGTCCGATCTATATGGTGTGTGAAGCTTTACAAGCTAAAAAATCTTTACCGGTAGAGAATTTACCGATTATATTTCGCAATATGGCAGAATATTTACAGTGTGTAGTGCCCGATGCCAACGTGCAGTCTGCCTGGCCTCAAGCCATGACCAGTTTGGAGAATTTACTGCGACAAGTCATTGTAATATTGCCGTCGTTGTCAAATCATGACTATCTTTTGGACTTGATCGTGGCTACATTGCGTTTGAATTGCGTACCAAAGACCCTATTGGATCCCTACTCGAAAATATTGGCCTATTGTGTGCAGCACACCAATCTGGAGTATTCTGCTTTATATGATATATGCGTGTACTCTCGTTCTTTCTCGCGAGATCGTGATAAGCAGTATTTATGCCGCCAATTGATTTTTGAATTTGTGCAAGCTTTAAAGTTTAAAATAAATGTACCAGATCATAATCTGCTCATGATTATTGGATTCGTGTTGTTGGATGCCGGTGGTACATTGCCGCCGGGTACATTGCAAGATATACCAGAGGTTCCACCCACCGTATCTACCAATTCGGCCGACTGTTTGCGACAGTACATCAATGATGTCATAGACTTTCTGGCAGATTTTCATACTTTAAGCAAAATTAAGGTAAGAGCTGAATGAAGAATTAGAATGATACATGTGTTATGGAGCTTTAAGTTTTACAATTAATTTAGAACTTTAAAAATTCCCAAACACAAAATGGTCTGGGTGAAGATACCTTAGGAGGCATTTTGAAAGGAGCTGTCTCTCAATATTTGGCTTTGGAAATGTCTCGAGGAAACTCGAGGGATAATAAAGCAGTGGCAAGGTATTTACCCTGGCTTTACAATGCACCCTCTTCACTGCAGCAAGGGTAATTTTAATAAATTTAAAAACATACTAAGAAATAAGCAACTAACAGTTTCTTAATTTAAAGGCCAAAAGAATTCACCGAATGTGTGGGTCACATGCGTTTGCTTTCGTGGCTTTTATTGGGTTCCCTTACACATATGGCGCTTACACAAAGACGTTCAACTGTTCATATAATGCCAAATGCAAATGCCCCTAATAGTAATAATAGTGCAAATAATCCCGGTACTGGCCATCAAAATACAGCTGGACATTCAAATTTTTCCCAGCCAGTTCCCCAAGAAGCTTCTTGTCATATTGCCGATCATATACAAGTGATTTTTGCTGGCTTTGCGGAACAGTCTAAGGCTTCTGTCTTGCACATGTCATCACTATTCCACGCTTTTACATTATGTCAATTGTGGACAGTATATTTGGAACAAATTGCTCATACCACCATCAATGCAGAGGGCAATACAATGGGCGTTCTTTTTGAATTTTGGGCAAAAGTAACTCCCTGTATATTGCAATTGGTTTCGCATTCGAAGCCTTCGAAGGAAACTAACGATTTCTCGCAGAACTCAAACGCCAAGGTGGGTAAAATTTCTTTGAAACTTTAATTTTGACAAATTGAATCTAATATTAATTTGTTTAGCTTTCCGAAATGGTAAATTTACATTTTCTAAGTTTATTAGAAGCTTTGAAAGAGACAAACTCGACGGTGTTGAGCAAGTTGTTGCCGCTATGGAGTCCCGTATTGTCTTCGCAAACACAGGTAACTTTATGCATATATTTGAAATCTTTTATAAAGATCTTGCATTTCAAGAAAAATACCTAAAAGCGAACTAAACACTACCAAAGAAAACTCGCAGAAAAGAAGAAAATAGCCCCGATTAGTTTACTTTTTTTTATTTAAAGAACAAACACGAACTGCGAAACCATTTCGGTTTATCTGCACCAGGGTCCAGGCAGGAATCGAACCTGCGACCCCCCAGACTAATAGTCTAGTACGCTATCTACTAGACTACGAGGGCTCCCCTTCTTCACTATTCCATTCAACGGTTATTTTATTAACCGATTATGAAAATAAGCCCAGCTTTAGTTACTGAAAATTATTCATGTATAAAAAAGTACTATAAAGCAACTTATTTTAATTTGAGTTCTCGCCTCATACATTTGTTACAGTATTTCAGCTTTTTCGTGCAATTGTTTGTTTTTTTCTTTTTATTTTGTTTTACCCCTCCACATGGAGAGTTTATTAATAATTACGCATTTATATATTTATATATACTTCTTTTCTACTTCCATTCAGCTGTCCGATACGTTGCATGTGCGTTTACAAAATGTTCGTGATTATGCTCCAGATTATGATGAACAGCAGACAAATCATGCTGATAACTTACTCAAGTGGTTGCAACGTTTACAATTCAAAATGGGCCAAATCGAATTACAGGCATCTACCGCTACGCAGTTTTATTCAATTTAATGCAGCAGTTTTAAATAAATTATAAAAGAAATTATAGCTACATACAGTTTATTTCGATAACAAGAATAAGGAAAAGAGGGAGCTCAGCTCCCAATAGTAATTAAAATGTTTAGAAATATTTTAGAAATGGTAATGGAAACCCATTTTCGTTTAAATAAAATCGTTTTAATGTTTCAGTGTTAAATGTTTGCTGTTGAAAATAAATAAAAAACTATCTACAGATATATCGGAAGAAGTACCTCTTAGTTTTATTCGTAAACGGTGTAGTTTACACCGCCAAACTTTTCCTCGTCTAGAGGATCGTGCACTTCATCATCTTCATTGAGTTTGCGTTCACCTTCAATATTGATCGTTTGATGTTGCGGATTTCGATATTTTGTAAAGGAAGTTTTTGTTTTAAGTTCTTGTTCAGATGGCAAATCAATTTTACGATCTTCTAAACGTTTAAGTCTTGCAGCCAAGCGCTCAGAGGCTTGTTTTTCTTGAAGTTCCTGAAAAGATCATTTTAAAATTCGATATTAATATTATTTAGAACGACCTTAGAGTCGTATAACAGGCAACATAAGCAAATAAAAATAGAATTATAGGAAAATAAATTAAATTTAGTTTAAAATTCTATGAAAAAAAAGTACTTTTCAATTTATGGCCTTCTTAAAAAAACTTTTCAAATAAAAATTCGATATTGAATTGCATTTATGCAGGATCCAGGTCAATATTAGTATCAGGAAATCTTCAGTAAGCGTAGCCGTTGTTTCCATTGATAAGCTTTCATATGCTACCCGCATTATTACTCTAAACCAAAAATTTACGATGAAATTGCTAAAAGGTCGGTAAAATCTTGTAGGTATGTAAATCCGAAAACTTGCATTCCCCAAAATTTTTTTACTTTACATTTTTCTCTCAGACCTCAATGTTCCATGGGTTAAATTTTTTTTATGCGCGTCCGTGAAGTAAATTTTTTTCGAAAATCGATAATAAATTATTTTGGACAAAATACCTTCAATTTTAATAGATATTGAGCCTGAATTTCCACAGAATCCATTAGAGATACTAGCTGAGCTTCATTGTGTTGTATAGGTGGTGGAGTAGCTGCTGTTATTTCCCAATGTTTACCTCTTTTGCGCCGCCTTTCTTTAATTGGTTCGTGTACATTTGAGATGGTAGTGCGAAAAGGTCTGTATTTTTCTCTTTCTGGAGTTTTTACTTGAGTTTCAGTCTTATCTACTAAATAGTGGACATGTGGTTCTAAGTCCAAAGTATGTGAACATGAGCTACTACTTCTAGACTCGCCGTTAATAGCATTTAAGCTGTTATTAAATGTTTGTAATTTTGGCTTAATCATATTTAGTTTTTCTTTAATGTCTATAGAAACGATTTCTGCTTTTAAGAAATTGGCAGCTTCTGTTGTTCCATCGTCTGTCGGCACGCCTGAATCTGGGGAATCTGCTTTAAACGATTCAATTTCTTCTAGATCTTTAATTGTTATTAATTTTACTTCCGGCTGTTCAACTTTTATTTTTCTTTCGTGCATTTGTCTTTGAGCTATTATTTTTAAAGGGTCCATTTCAATTTCGTCGTCACTATCCAAAACATCTTCTAAAGGATTCATATCCTCTTGTAGTTCTTTTAAATTTCCTTGCCACTCCAATTCATTTAATGTTTTCTCTCCCTTTGAAGCAATGTTTAAGTTGGAAAACATCCTGGCTGCTTCATTTATATTGGAACGTCTCTCCATTTCATGAACCACTTTTTCATAGAAGTCTTGAATGCGTTTCCCCTTATCAGGTAATTTTTGCAATTTTGATCTAATAAATATAAATTGTGTTTTGTTTTGCATTCATACCACTTGCTTTTTTTACTTACTTATTCTGTAATAGTTTATTTTCGCGTTCTTTGATTTCCAACAATTCCACCTGAGTCATTTTCGTGAGATCTTTAACATAAGTTTCCCGTTTAGCTATAGGCATTTCCCCTCCTGGTATTCTATTCAGTTTTGGTCTACGTATACCCGCCATCAATGAAATTTAATTCTGCAGATAATTTTAATGAATTTTAATAATTTTGTTTTTAGAAATTTCAGCGCAATTTTAGATTTTACAAGGCACAAACAAAATACTGCTTCTTTTACTGTGTATAAATTCATTCACGGGTAATGAATTACACACAGCTTGGCCGCACTTATTTAGAGATAATTTGCTTATGGAAACAAAACCCATTTAGGGGTCGTGCACATCGCCTGGTTTGGTTTGCGGGTGAAAATTTGCTCTGAAACCTCTTTAAAATGCATTAACCAGTGGTTAATGCAAGGCAAAATGGCGTTACTTAATAAGTCGTAAGATTTGTAAAAACTTGTGTGTAAGATAGTGTGGATTAATATTTTATATGTATGACAGATCTGTGCGATATGCCAATTTTAGAAAAATAATTTTAAAAATAAATAATTATACATATATATGTATATATTATGAAAGGGGCATGAGAATCAATTTGTGTTTTAGAAATATTTGATACGCATCTAGTGACATGTGCTTAATCCTAAGTTTCATAGAAACAATTCAAAAGAGCTCACTTCGTATGGTATATCAACTGTAATGAGTTTGATTTTCGCATAAAAATAGAGCACTCACTAGTTACACATGAAATTTTTAATCTGGTAAGTTGATACATACATATATTGCATCACAAATGCACGTCGTGTAAATGCACTTTTAGTGAAGGTACATGAAGCAGTTTAAGTTTTTTTTTTTGCTAAAAATCACTTGTTTTGCTTATGGTGATAATTTTTTTTCTACTGGAAATGTACTATTAATGCGAAAATTACTTCTTTAAATAAGAAAATACATTACAATAGGTAAAAATAAATAGCACAATGTGGCATTCTCTTTCAAGAATACAACACAGCGATACTTTGACGCATTATGTTCGAAAAACTGGTTTTGCGAAATTTCTTGAAACAAAACTGAGCCAATGAAAGAATTGTTAAGCAGAATCATATAAATTTGGTTTAAATATGCGTTTTTATACGAAACTTTCTACATTTAACAAATTTTTCTGAATGAAATTATTTTTAAACTCGAATTACTTGAAAAGAAAAATCTGTGAATTAACAGCACTGTGCACAGTGTTGTATTTGCCCATACAAAAATGGCTTGTCCAATGTTTTTTATGTTGTATTAAATGACACTTTGTGCTTTTAAAAATGTTCAGAAAATTACAATCGAGTGAAAAAAACACGAGTAGAGCAGTAGAAGCCACAAGACAATTGCGAAAGAAGCGACGAAAAACCATGTAAATTGCGCATTTATAGCCAGACAGAAAAAAGAAAATCAATTTTAGAAATAATTGAGGATATAAGCATTTTCAAATTAACAATATTCTTTGGGAGCCGCTTAGAAAGTGTCGAAACCAAAAATATACTATTGAAGGGGGTTATAAGGTGGTGTGAGGTAGGTTTTCAATATTAAAGGCGCTAATATCTTATGTGTAGGCCACAAACTGTATAATAAAATTCTCTAAATAGTAAAAAGTACTTCATAAAAATGATAATTTAAAGAATTTATTCGGAATAAGAGTGTATAAAACGATGATGCAACTGAAAAATACACCTAAGAAAAGAAAACGAAAATAAGTTAGAAAAAGTATTAAAGTGTGTTGTGTGTGAGTGCGTGAGTGTAAATAATTAAAAACAATATTAAAAAATGAAAGAAATGGGCAACTAAACTCGGGTATAGAGAAATTTATATATAATACAAAATGAACGAACAAATGCAAATAATTGTTTAAGTTACGAAAACGGAAAATAACCGAAAATTTTATATTTGCAGATCAAAAGTAAAACTTCAACAGAAAAATTTGAACTGAACTTCTAAGATCCATATGTCAGATTCGGAATACAGTGAGTCCTTGGATGTGAATGGCCAAGATGAGAGCGAAGTAAATCAAATTCATATGCAATTGTTGCAGCAAAGACAGCAATATATGACAAACGAACAGCAGCAACAGCAAAATGTGAGCTATATGAGTTATGCTGGATCCACTTCCTCCTCTGGTGAATCAAGTATCTCGTCTACTTCCTCTGACGACTCAGAAGAAGCGGGTACGGAGGATTCTCTGGAATTGGCAAAAATATGCAATGATGTACTAAGTTTACCTAGAGGCTTGTGTGAAAATTTTGCTATATTCAAGGAGTTTTTTTCATTGGAAACGTGGCAGCAAATACCCCTACCTGTGCAAAATCATTTACAACAATTCCTGCCGCGTTTCAATCAAATTCTGTCACCCCAAATGGCTGCTGTGGAACAGAGTCGTACAATTTCAATGCTTTTCAATTATGAACTAACTCGTTTTGGCGAGTCGCCTTTAATAGCGCTGCAGCAACAACTGGAAGTAGGAAATTGTAGGCCGGACATAATAAAATTACGTCAAAATATTTTAAAATCACGACGAAGGGAACAAAGATTTCAACATTGCGAACGTGTATCGCAAATGGCTAAACAACTCTTTATATCCCGTCAAAGGCTTCTAGATACCGCCTATAAATCATCACCAGATACCATAATTAAATCGCCCGCCACTCACAATATACAACAACCTAAACCTTCACATCTTTTCACTGACAACAAGCTATCGGCAATTAGGGCCCGTAAGCGTTTCTTTAGCGAAATTTCTCAAATCGCACAACAATTGGGACTGAAAGAGGATACTGTCTTGAGTGCCGATGAGGATGAAGATGATGGTATGGCAGCAGAAGAAATTAAAAAGGAGCACCAATCAAAAGAAATTTCTCTGGAGGATACCAATGTGCCGCTTAAGACTTCTTCTACATTAGCTGATCGTTGTATTTATAGTACTATATTTAAAAAGCAACATAATATTGAAAACGAAGAGGCTTTCCGTTTGCAACAGAAAATGCAACAATCAAAATTAAGCAATCGCAACTTTAGAGAATATTTGAGAGAACATAAGCGAAGAAAAATTACAGAACCGGTAAGTAAAAAAGTTATAAACTTAAAAAAATCACTTGATAATTAGATTAAATTACTGCTGAATTTTACAACTTTGAGTTCGTTAGGTTTTGAAAACGAAGTTTTTATTTTACTTTCTATATAGTACGATTATTACCCCAAAAGTATATACCAAGGCGGATTCATTTGGTGGTGTTGATTTTACATCAAACACCGCCTGATTGGCATAATATATCGAATACAGGAAAACAAATTTACTTAAAACTAATTTTTGCCAACCTTGTTATTCGATACATGCTTCGATATCCAATTGCAAAAAGTTTTATTTGTGGGTAGAGCTAGCATTCCATTGACGTTTGTTTTCAAAATTTTTCAATGGGTTTATTTTAAAATGTATTCGCTTGAACTAGTAGTGTACCAAGGCGAATTCATAACAGCGGGTTTCGACTGCTCAGCTAATTATTTTTTTGTCCTTGCATCTACTTGCATTTTGATCAGTTTGTTTGTCAAAATTTGTTTATATTTCATTTATATATATTGCCTGACGTTGAGTTTGTATTTTTCAAAGCAAATTGAGGCGAGTCTACCTTTTATGAATTTGCCTTGGTAGTGTACATACATTTTTTACGCTTGAATTCAAGGCGATGTTTAGTTTTGATATTTGTATTTTCAAATGATTGTTTCGTTTTATACAATGATATGCTGCACTAAAGAAAAGAAAATTTTTTCATAGAGACATTCAAAATATATATGTATCTGCTTACTATCGTAATAATATCAAAGTTTTGTTAAATGTTTTTTAATGGGATGTTAAATATATAAGTACCTGTAGCATTATTAACATGACCATTCATTACAGATGAGTTTTAAGTATGTATTTCTGATTCCTGATTCTAATTGTTAACCAGTACTTAATTTCACAACATCAGTGTTGGATCATTTACTATATTTACCAAATATTAAACGATTGAAAAAAAAAAACCAACAGTAACAAAAAAAATTAACTATCGATATTTTGACACCTCTAAACAACACAAATGACTTTATGAAGGGCTTTTCACATATTGAGTAATAAATCGAGCGGGGAGGGGCTAATAACTGCTATTTTTTAATTTTTTTAATGAGTGGTACATTTAATGCAGGGTTAAAAGTAGGCAAAAAGTAGAGTTACGTAATGTGTGAACAGCCCATAAACTAAATTTGTAAGCCTTAAAAACAGAAAAAATATATGCGGAATAATTTGTTTATATTTGTTGTACCAAAGTTAAGTTTGTAAGGGAAATCAATTTTTAAAACAAGTGGCGATGAACTCGTTATTTTCGTATTATGTATGTACGTACTTATGTATAGCGATTTGTACATACATACATATGCGTTTCCGCATTTTTCGAACTGTATTGTTTTTAAATATTTTTATTAAATTAACCGCCAACTTTTTGATCATAAATATGTACAATTTATTTGTATTTTAAATAATAGATAATTTTGTGATAATTTTTCTTCTGCATCTACATAGATGTACATACAAATGTATTTATATATGGAATCTTTCGTATTAGATTTTTCAAATTGGAATCATAAATTTTCTGTGTCAAGAAATTTTTTTTAAGTTTTCAATTATATATTTCTTTGTACCGTATGAAATATGCTTAAAAGGAAGAGGATTGAAAATTTTTAACGGATATCGAAAATTTGTTAAATCCGTTCGGTGTTACGTAATATATGAACAAACGCAAATATCATACGACAGAAACAAGATATATTAAAAATGTACAACACTGTGAATTTCTTGTTAAAATCATTTTTGAATTTTTATGCAAAAAATACACTTTTATACATCAACTTTTTTCTACTTTTTAAAACCTTCTTTGTATGTCATTTATTAATAATACGTATTTAATATTGAATTTATTAAAACTTTGTTTCCTAGGTCCGCATTATACGGCAATTCTTTATGTGATCAGTTTTATAGTTTCTTTTTAGGGAATTTATTTATACATTCATCTTGATTATGTATGTCGAAGAGAATTTTTCGAATTTTGTCCTAGATTAAAGAAAACATGCACACATTTTCATTGGTTATACAATATGTCGCATTAAAGAAAGAAATGTTTTTGTTTGCGTTATTTGCATGTGATAAAAGTTGATAAAAATACATTATAAATAAATGCGTTTTCTCTTTTGCACATTTTGTGCCAATGTTGCATGTTTGTTGTAATATTAACATCACCTGTAAACCAAATTCGCCTTATTTATGAGCTATAAATGCTCCAATGATTTTCCAACCGAAATACATAATAACCACCTCATTTGGTTTTCTATTCGACCGGCTCAGTAGTTTATTTGTATTTAAAAAAGAAAGTATTTTAAAATATTTTATTTTGAAGAGTTTTCATAATCTACGAAACCGCATTGGATGGAAAATCTAATTGAAGTCGAATGTTTTGTACGCAGTTGCATTCAGTTCAAGAGATCATCTTGTAATCACTCTTGTAATGTCACTATTTGTTGACGTGACATCAACACTACATTTTATATTTCTTTGGGAATAGTAATATCCTATCAACAGTGTTCAATTGTTGTCGACAACGACTTCGTGTCTGTTTTTTTGCCGTGGGTCTGTCGTCACGTCAGCAATAGCTTACGCAATGGAAGGGAATTTTTATTTCAGATTAATTTGCTGAAAATAATCAATTTTTTATCTTTATTTTTTTTGTAGACTCTGCCTGAATTCGAAACATCAGATATTCGTTTGAGGGATGTGTGTGCACGTGCTCAAATGGGTGGCAATTTCAAACGTATGTTTACTTGTGGTAAGACACCTGGACGTAAACCGAAAACTACGACAGCAACTTCAACAGCAACGGCATCATCTGCAACCACATCATCAACAACAAATAGTACAATTTCCAATGTATTAACAGCAACAAAAACACAAAAACAACCTATAACACTAACAGCACTACCGCCACCATCGATGCCACCACCAAAACTTAGTGAGCCACCAGCATTGGTGCCCATACAGCCAACACTTAAAAAGCCAGAAACATATCAAATCATTACATCGACTGCAAAACCTCCACAAACGGAATATTATCAGCATAAAACTCAACCACATCAACATCCACATTCCTTGGTCACAGCATCTTTGAATAACAGTCACAAAACCAATGACACTTTAAATATCAGCCAACTAATGTCGGTTTCAAATCATACGGGTAATCTTAACCTGTGCATGGATGATTCTTCGCTTTTAACCGGTGATCATGATGCATTCAATATGCTCGATAACGATGTGGAATTGCAGCAGGAAGAGGTTGAAACATTTGGAGGCACTTGTGAGGAAACCATACCAGCTTTTGTTATTGGCAATGATATTGTGCCTTCTGCAAATGACAGCAACAATGATATAAAATCAAGTTTGTTAAATCTAAGAGGTAAATGTGGGAATCAGCACCAGCAAATGGAAAATATCACGCAACCTGTGCCGAAATTAGAACCCCTATCGAGATCACACATGACAACTATTAAATCATCATCGCCTTTTAATAACTCTGCCACTGTCAGCGAACTGATTCAAGAAACTCATGCTTGCTACTTTTCTTTAATACGCGACTTTTTCTGCTCCACACCAAATCACCGTATGCGTTACGATGATTTACGTCACAAAATAGATGTTTGGCTAAGGAATCCCATAACAGCATTAAATGAATGGTATTCATTGTCGGAAAATTGGTCCAATTTGTTAAAATCCGCTATTCATTTTCTTGTTGGAGAATTTTCCGATTTGCCGGATGAGTATGTGCCCTTTATAGAACATAAGGTGCAGATGAATATCTATCAGTGGATAGGAGCTGGTCGAGATTCTGATAACCGCCTCACTGAAATGTGCACATTGTGGATGGAGAGAAGAAAGCAACCGAACGACAAATATACTTCTGCTTCCAGTTTGAATCAAAATGAACTGAAATTTGATATATACTCTAGAAGTTCTGCGGAAAATGATGACTCATTTGAAGAAAACGACGATAATGGGGGCAGCATAACGCCACCTCCACCGCCACCAAGATATCCAACTAACTGGACCGTTAGGGCAGCTACCTTAGAAGAAATATCCGAATTCCAAAGACAGGAAAGAGATAGATTCGAACAACCCCATAAAGCCTACACATACCGAATGCACGGTTACGAAAGTGTTGTGGGACCAGTTAAGGGAATATATACGCCCTTGCTGGCTCTCAGCAAAGCAAGAGGTCATAGTATGATGGTTGGTGATCGTCCTAACTTCGTCACCATATTGACCTTGGTAAGGGATGCCACTGCTCGTTTGCCCAACGGTGAGGGTACCCGTGCCGAGATTTCTGAACTTCTCAAGTGTTCACAGTACATAAATCGTGATGCATCGGAAAATGTACTTCAAACTATTGTCAGCGGTGCTTTGGATCGGATGCACACTGAACATGATCCCTGTGTACGTTACGATCCCAAACGCAAAATATGGATTTATCTGCATCGCAATCGTGCTGAAGACGAATTTGAACGCATACACCAGCAGAATCAAATTATTGGAAAGGCCAAAAAGTTACCGCAAAGGAAACTCAAGCCAGTGAGCAGCAGCGGAAAGCCGTCTTCAATGTCAGATAGTGATAACTTTAACACAGAAACTAGTAATAGCTCCAACACTGTAACGGGTACATTACTCACAATGCCTGCTTTGGTGCCTTCAAATCCCATCATTGTTACCAACAACAGTGTAGTGCAAAGGCAGCAACAACAAGTCGTACAGCAACATATAATCAACACAAACAAATGCCCACCTGTTCCACCCTTAAAGTACAATATACCACACTCACAGACTGGTAGTAACCAACAGCAGAAGTCATTATTAAAAACCACCGTACGAGCTGAAAACAAAACAACTTCTTTATCCCACACCGCATCCGTTGGCACCAATGTAATCAAACAGCACAATTTCCAAATGCCACAAAGTAAGAGTGGTCCTAATCAAAATACCACTCCCATTATAGTGGCAACACCGCAGGGTTTACAAACAGTACATGTTTCAAATGCCACCTCTGTTATGTCAACACAAGCAACCAATCAGCAGCAGCAACTACAGGAAATGTCGTCTGCGCAGCAACATTCAAATATAACCGCTAATTTAGCCGGCAAAAGGGTCACCCTTAAGAAGCCCATAATTATCAATCAAGTGACAGCTGCATCTTCAACTTCCTCCTCTACAGTCACTTCAGTTGCCAACCAGAAAATAAAATCTCCCCAACAACTCGTACAAAAAACTCAATTAATACAAAATCGCATAACACTACAAACCAATCAACACCAGCTTTTAACACAACAGCGACAACAGTCAAATCTAATTATACCCATTTCAATGGCCAATAATATGAACCTTAATGTTCATCAATCATCCAATGTTACAGAGCACAATACCACCACTTCTATGCCGCAGGTCAATCAGTCTGCTAATAGCCAATCATCTGTTTCTTTAACTAATAAACAAAATATCATACGTCTTGTACCCGCTTCAAATGTGAAAACCCTTATGAATTCACCTACCACCAGCCAAATTGTAAACAGGCAAAGAATAATTACCACAGCACCAACATCAGATCGACCGGCAACTCCACAGCAGCAACAAAAATCTCAAACTGGCTTACAGTTGCTTTCTAATAGCGGCAATGTGGTAGCTGTTAGTGGCGCATCTACAAATCCAGCCGGTTCCATTGTGAAAATGTCACCGCAACAGTTTGCTTCTTTGCAGCAAAAGCAAGGACAACAGCAACATATTATTGTTAAGCAAGCGACTGTTTCCAAAACTCAATCAGCTGGCAGTAAACCTCAGAGAGTTATTTTAGGTAAGTTCGAACTATGCACTTGTTGTTTATTTCTCTCAGATATTTGGGTTATTGCATTCTACCAACACCTCGGGGTTGTCAGTTGCACAGAGTTGTAGGAAAAATAAATCCTTTGTGTTCTAACCAGTGGACGTAACAAAAGCGGATACTAACTTTCAGCACCCAAGTTCGTTGGCAGACTTCTTTCTGAACTGAAGGGTTAAACAGATGTCACTTGAATCGGCAAGGCTTCTTGAATGGTGATTGTCGGATAACTTCGCTCTTATTCCGATAACGATGATGGATGATTCCTTGTCCGGTTGTTTATGAGATCTCCTTTGGGATCACATTTGCTGGTTTGTTCACGACCACGAAAATAGGAATTTGGTGCGGTTGAACTGTTTAGATAGTCTCAATCCTTATAAAGAGAATATGTGCGTTTGTTGGACAGGCCAGCCTCCTATGTTCTAGAACATGGAGGTAGTATTGAGTTGCCGCTTACACTACACCCAATGAGAAGACTGACCTGGCATCATTCCCGACAAAGTAGGTCTCCATGTAAAACTTTAGAAAGCCCTAATTTCATTGACACAGTATGTGCCCTCGTTTTGAGAAATGCACATTGACATTTAACACAGTCTTGCCCTGCGAAATCTACCAGTAGACTGCATCAATACTGACTAGTAAGATTGTACTGACTTACTATTGACGATATCACCATACTGTGGGAAATGTCCCTAGTAAGACTGTATTGATTCACTATAGACGCTGTCAGCACCTGCAGGAAATGATACTGACGATGTTACCAATACAATTTTATTTTAATTTAGTTGAAAAAGCACTGAAGGAAGCATGGGGTTAAGTGTATCCATGTCAATATTTATGTCAACAGTTATGGTGTCTTTTTGGTTACACTGTCAACATTTGTTTTTTTTCCCTTTTGTTTTTGATAGGTAGAGAAAATGTTTGTATGTAATAATGTGTAACAAATTTAGTTTTTAGTAATAATATATGAAATAAGTAAATGTAACAAAAAAACTTTATTCTTATTGGAATGCTAAAAAGGCACGATAAGTCAAATTCATTGAATACACAAAATAAATATAAGCTAACTCGCTGTTTTGAAGGAATTGATGGACAGTGCAGACTCGGTTAACGCAACTGAGTTTGTTGCGAAAACCGAGTAAAAAATGTCCATATCTATTTTCCACTAAAAAGCTTTTTTTTAAACCAAATAAAAGGTTTATTAAAGAAAGAAAGATTAATTTTCAAAATAAATACAATAATTTAATATATATTTAAAATAAATAAATGTAAATTTGTACTGATGCTTGTTATCAAGTTAAAGATTCATGTTTTTAAAGGAAAAAGTTTGAAACTTTCGGCTGTTATCTTACTAGGACAACCACTCAAACAAACAAAGAATTTCTTGAATTACGTTGGTTTCAAAAACAAAATCAGCACGCAAAAATTCTTTGTCATTCTGAAAACAGCGGTAAATCAAAATGATTTTTGTACGTAATCATAAGATTTCATGCACAAACGTTTATAGTTTTCAATTTATTAATAAAAAACTAAAGTAAAAAAATAAACGAAATAGAGAATCTTAATTTTGTTTGCAAAGTTGTATTAATTGAGTTCTTGTTTTTTGAAAAGTTGCGTTAACAGAGTCACCAATGTTAAGAATTTGAGTGTTGCGAATATAGAGGTGTTGCGCTTATCGATGGTTGCGTTAACCGAATCTGCACTGTATTTAATTTCACGTATTTTAATCAATCGTCTACTGCACGACTTTTTTATCCCTGCAGATAACACGACTAGTCTAAACACGCATGTAAAGTGTACTCCAAAAAGGACTAGGACTAGTCCAAAATTAACCCAAACGTATGAAGAAAACATGGTCTATTTAACATTACGATGTCCTAGGACTGGACCATATAGTCCAGGTTTGCACTACATCGGACTAACCCAAAAACTAATCCATGTCATTAATACATGGACCACTCACAATACTTTATACTTTAACTAAGTTTTGGTTGTGGTGATCTAAACTGCATCCATATACGATTATGTCATCTACATAAAGGAATGCTTCTGATTCAAGTCCTGAGAGTGCTATTGTGAGCATTCTTTGAAAGCTGTTTGATGAGATTTTTAGTCCGAAAGGTAATCTCTTAAATTGGTAATGTCCTTGTGGTGTAGAAAAGGCTGTTAACGGTCTGGAATCCTTGTCTAATTTGATTTGATGAAATGAACTAGTCATGTCAAGTGTAGAAAACCATTTCGCTCTACCTAGCTTATCTAAAATATCCTCTAGTCTAGTTAGTGGAAATTTGTCATTGACAATTTTGTTATTTAGCTTCCTAAAATCTACTACTAATCTCCATTTCCTCTTGTCTTCCAAGTCCTTTTTTGGTACCAAAAGAAGTGGAGCATTGTATGGGCTAACTGATGGTTCTACTATGTCATCATTGAGCATTTTCTGCACCTGTTCATTGATTATATCTGTATGTGCATGTGGTAGTCTATAATTTTTGATGTATACTGGTGTGTTGTCTGAGGTCGTGATTTTTTGGTTGTAGAAATTGTTTACTGTTAATTTTTCGTCTTCTATGTGGAATACGTTTTGATATTTCTTGAATATTTTAATTAGTTCTGTTTTTGCATATTCATCTTTGTTATTTATTTTTAAGTCTTCCAGTATTTGCTCAAAACGTTTGTTATTGTTTTCATAGTTGTAATTTAATATTTCATAGTTTTTTAGTTTGTCGGTTTGGAGTTGAATGCCTTTTAAAGTTACTGTGTCGTTCGTTGTGTTTAATATTTTAATGTGTGTCATTCCGTTTTTTGGTGCTATTGAATTACTAAGAAAAATGCCGTCTTGCAATTCATTGTTAAATATTACGGAGTCTTCTGTCAAGTTTAATTTTATTGCATGAATCATTTCAGTTCTTGGTGGTATAGTTATTTTTGAAATATTGTATGCTTTCGTTTGCATTGGAAGTGTTATGTCGTTATCATTTGTATGTAATGTAATTGTAAATGTTTCGTAGTCTATTTTACAAAAAAATTGCTTTAAGAAATCTCTACCTATTATTCCGTCTGTGTCTATTGGAAAGTCCGATTTTACTAAGTGGAAAGTGTGTTCTAATTTTTCGTCTGTTATTGTTAATTCTAGTTCTACTGTACCTAAAGAATAAATTTCTTCTGTTGTAATACCCGTTAATTTACATTTTTCTTCTGGATTGTATTGTTCACCTTCAAATTCTTTTTGCATGCGACAGAGTGAGATGTCTGCGTTTGTGTCAACAAGGAATGTAAGTTGTCTGTTTTTGTATTTCGTGATTATGAAGTTTGTGTTGTTGTCGGATATTTTATGAATTTTTAATTTTGGCTCTCCGGGATATCCAAGTATCCCTGGCCTAGTGCGTTTCCCGCATCTTGTATTGTGTGTATGAACCTATTGCAGTTCTAACGTTAGAAGTTAGTTTAGCATAATAGACATATTGTAGAAAATCTACTTTTGCTGTTTCTGACAAAGTCTTATTGATAAGTTCTGCTGTTATAAGGAAACTTTCTAATTCTATGTAGTTGCCAGCAAATAGTGGGAGAGATTTTGAAACCGTATCTAAATTAAATGATGCCATTTCGTTATTTTTTTCTAGTGGTTCTTTTGAACTTTCAATTAATATTTGTTTTACTGTTTCGTAAACGGTAGTGAATTCTAATTTGAGGGCTATTGCTGCTTCTTTGTCTTCTTCCTCAATCTCAGCTATCAAGAAATTTTCTTTTATACCTTCTATATATTCTAATTTATTTTCTATCGTCTTTTGTGTATATGTCCTTCCTGGACTCTTCTTTAAAATTCTTAATAATTCTTTTAAATCTGAAATATTTTTTTCCATTTGATTATTTTATAATTACAATTTTTATTTTACATAATTCACTTTAAATGGACTTTGTATGAAGGATATTTTAATCGAACAAGAAATTTATTAGTGTTATCTTATTAAATATTTATATTTCATATTTCTACACGTCAGTTATTGCATTACTATTTCTACCATTATGCTTAATTACGTAATTCTTAAAATATTGATTAATCTTATGAGCTATTATACATTGCTCATAATTCCTACTACCAACAATGTTACAACATATTCTGGTATCGGTGGTTTATTGATTTCCACCGAACTGTTATTTATAGTTTGCTCCTGTTGGTTTATTTTGCTAAGGGGATTACCCCAAACAGGTCCTACCATTGTTAGTAGAGATAAAATCTTTGTAGTATGGTGGAGGACTCTGAACAGCGTTCAATGGTTTTGGGACGTATTCTTCCGACATTAAAAATTTTTTTGTAGCAGGATCAAAAATGGTTATTGGTCCGTTCGCAGGATCGCCATGTGAAGGTTCTAAGTGTGCTTGGTTGGCAGTATCGCCATGTGGAGGTTTCGTGTAGAGAAAACAGAACCGTTGGGTCAAAGGACTTTTCTTTATCAAAATTGTGTAAAAGGTTTTAGTGTTTTTGTAGCCGGCAGAGTTTGCCACTGGCTACGCTATCGCTTTTGCCGTTCTGTGCAGAATTGCAAGGGCAAAAGGAGAACTTTCAAAATAAAACTAAGGCAGATGTTGCCGATTTAGCTTGTAGATTAAAAGTCTGTTTTATTGAACAATTTCAGTCGTTTATATACTATCTTAAAAATACTTTCTTAACTTCTCTTACTTACACTAGCTTATTACAATCATACATTTCTTTCATTCAGTGACATGCAAAACAAAAGGTTTATGTTACAATTTTGTAAGTGACGAATCACAATGACTTTTAATGTAAACAAATATTCCACACTCAAAACTAATGCAACGTTTAAATAATGTCACTCAATTTTTGTGTGGTCATCGATTAGATCAATTGCATTGTTATCGTCATCCGTTAGGGTATTCAGTGTGTTAGGGTATTCCGTATGTGTACACTTATAGAGGTACACTACAGTTAGGCACGAGTAAGTTCGTGAAAGCACGAACAATTGTCGTATAGCAATAAGCTCTTGTTTGAAAATGACATAATCCATGACTGCATTACATAGGACCATGTTGTAACTAGTCCGTTTCAGCTATAATGGACCACATAGTGCAATATAATCTGCAGGCATTAACCGCACAAATACACTTACACAAGGGAAAAATACATACCTTCGACAGAGGTTGAACACTGATAAGTGCGCTCCCTACAACTGTGTCACTCAGAGAACATTGTACTTGTTTACTTACTAGTAAGTAGTCATATAACTACCGTAAAGTGGTACAGACCTTATGTAGTTTGTGTGTAAAAGCATGGTGTTCTTATAGAACTAATTATCAAATTTTTTCTAGCTTATAATAATTTCAATAAATAAACCAAAAACTCAAAAAAAATCTAAATTACTTTGGAAATAAAGACAATTTTGCAAAGATTCAAAACTGTAAACTGAAAAATGTGATGCATACATATTTATATGTATTTATATGTGTCCCGGATTTCTGAGGAAAACTGCTGGCATCATACATATATTTTTCCTTTGGGTTGCGAATGCACTTCTGATATGTTCAAAGGAACTCAACTAGTTGACAAAAAAAAAACAAAAGGCAATAAATAGTACTTAAGTATTAATCAAACCAAAAAAGTTTGTCTTAATTAAAAACCAAAAAATTAGAAAGAAAATGGTACACGAGTAAAACTAACGTGTAACAATAGGTTAATTAAACGTTAATTAGTGATGGTAAAATTTGAATATTGATAGTGGTGAAGTTTTGTTTGCTGCAAAAGCAACTAATAATACCTTCCACAATTAACTCTCGTATGCTATTTCGCGTCTTTATTTGTATAAATACAAATTTGAAATCACATTCAACCGGTCCACCTAAACAGTGGCGGATACATGGAAACACACATGAACACTGATGATGGGAGTGTAGCGGCTCCCGAAAAACACCGTTATTTTTGTTCTGCCGTGTAAGTTGAAATTAATTGATGTTAAAAAATTTGCCTTTGTTCCTTTGGAATATTGTCTCATGTCTAATTCTTTCTGACTAAAAATGTTACGAACTTTACCCAAAATAATCACTTTGGATTAAAAACTATATTTTTTTATTTACTATAATAATGCCGTAGTGACTTACTGGTAACGTTGAGACATAGAACGTTGCTTTATGCCAATAATGCTCGGTATAGGGTTTTATTTGATACCTTTAGATTCTCCGTAGATTTCGTTTTCGCTATATGATTTTAAAAAATTTTCCAGTATGGCAAATCGACTCAAGATTGAAGATAAAAATTAAATACTTTCCTTTTCTATTTGTAGGTAATACTGCTCTTGTAGGTAAATCTGGTCAGGGTAAGAACATTGTTTTGCAACAAATACCAGGAGCATCATCGTCAGTTGTTGTTACTCCCTCTCAAGCGGTTACAGTTTCATCGGCTACAGCAAGTTTAAGTGGCAATAAAATACAAACCATAAACGCCAAGAACTTGACGCCGCAACAGCAGCGTATACTGATACAAAATCTCAAACAGCAGCAGCAGCAGCAACAACAACAGCAGCAGCAACAACAACAACAGCAGCAGCAGCAACAACAACAAACTATAAACAAGAATCAAATACAATTTAAAACCGTACAGGTAGTAGCAAATACTTCAGCTGGACAAAGGCCACAAACAGTCACTTTGGCCACAACTCATCAAAACATGCCTAAAAACGTTGTGGTAGTTTCACGAGATAATGGAACAACTGCGTCACAACAAAATGTAACCAGAATACTCAAAACCTCCAGCCCACAATTAAAGTCCAATATGAGTGCGGCTACGACTGGAAGTCGTGTTATAACAAGTTCAAGTGGCCAGATAATATCTCTAGAGAGTTTAATGCAAAAACAAGGAGGCACCTTACGTATAACGGGCACCGGAAATGCAGCACAGACAATTAAAAGCAATCAGCACCAGATAACAACAAATATTTTACAAAAACCACAACCGCAACAAGTGAAACAACAGCAGCAGCAACCCCAACAACAACAGCAATTTTCTATTGTTTCCGTACCAAGTAGTATTATTTCCTTAAGCAACAATTCAAACTTTACCGTTAGCCAAAGAATAATCACAACACAAGCTGGCTCAAGCAATAGCAACTCTTTGGTTAATTTGGATACAACTAGAGTAACCCCTTCTATTGTTTCAAGTGGTTCCGGCCGTGTCATTACCGCTACGGCTGCTGGTACTAAAATTATTACAAAACAGTCACCAGCAACTGCTGCGACTGGCAATATACGTGTTATAAACACTGTCAATCAAACGGCCAATATTAATTTGGCCACATTGCAAGGAAAACAAGTTGTCTTAGCCACTGGGAAGTCGCTGAATACCATTAGCAAAGCTCAACTTCAATCACAACAACAACACCAGCAGCAGCAGCAACAGCAGCTGCAAAATATTGTGCGAACACAACAAGGCAGTATTGTTATCGGTGGCCAAACCGTTAAACTGCAACAAGGAAATGTAAGTAAAGTTGAAGAAGCTTATGGCATTTTCTTTTCTGATCAAAAATGCTGCCTTATAATGGGTAACATATTTTAAAGTTTATCCCTATTCTGAAAACTGATATACATTTTATGATCGATCACAATAGAAATGTAAAAATGCGAAATATATGTGTCTGCAACATATTTGCCAGAAAAGAAAACGTTATTCACAATTGAAGAAATAGGTCTATAAATGGATGAGATATTGAGAAACAAGTACATACATACATATTTCTTTTTTTATAAGTACATATATCTATAGAGTACTCAATTAATCGAGCTTCTGCTTTAATCGGGCAAATAGTTAATCGGATTCGAAATGGAATATTTTAATAGTTGGTTAATTAATTAAAATTTTAAGAAATAAAACGACAAAATTTTATAGCACTATGTTCTTTATGACACGCTTCAAATAAGGGATAGAATAATAAAACGCATAATAATAGAAAACGAGATTAGTGACATAGTTCGTACGAAAAAAATTAATCGGTTAAATTCAAACTGCAGGTCATTTTAAATCTAAAAAAAAAAACTAAATAACACTGAGAAATTTAAATTTTTTAAAAAAGTTAAATTTTGCCGAGATGGGATTAACTAAAAAATAGTCTAAAATCACCAAGAATATTATTTTATTTATTTATTAATTTATTTATTTTAGTAGTATTTTAAATACTTTTATTTACAATAACATTTCTATATATATACTAAAAGTCTTTTAGCTCTTTTACTACTTATTATTTTTTACATATTCTACAATATGTATTTTACATCTGTTTGGGTTATATTCCGCTTTTACGTTGGTCGGCAAAGAGTTATAAAGTTGTTGTTCCATTTTTTATCTTTTGAATAAATTTTAGAGTATTTAATTCAATTATTTGTTTAATATTTAACTATTTAAGTGATTCTAATATAAAATTAATATATCCAATAGATCACAATTTCACTAAAAATTTAAGGGTCTGAAGCATGAATCAAGAAAACAAGATTGCGCACTAGAATACAAATGAGTGTTTGTTGTAAAAAGTGTAAGAGATTTTTGGCACAAAACTGGAAATAACTAAATAACTTCTAAACGGGTGCATCGGTTTCAAAAAAAAATTTTAAATTGACAGAAAAGAGATGCAGTCGAATAAAACTTTTGAGTTTGGACTTGAAGCGTTTTGAAGAAGACCTTCCTCGGGCTACCAAAGTTTTACATTTCGGCCTGCTTACAACACAAACATGAACTCTTGTTTACAACTCGTATACTATGTCTACGTCACAACACAACACAATCACACACAATAAAATAACGGTCCTGCGCAATGCGCAATCTTGTTTTCTTGATTCATGGGTCTGAAGTACTCATGATAGGTGTGGGCGGTATTTTGTGCATGCTACATGGCCACTCTTAAACAGTCAGAGTAAATTTTAATGAGGCATCATAGAATCCAGCAAAAATCTTTTGTGCAAATAAATATTTTTTTTTAACGAAAATTCAACTTGTAACTTAACATTTTTGGTTTACTTAGACAAACATTCAACAATTACTTCAAAAGAGTGGCAATCTATTTACGAGTCAAAATTCAACATCTAACCTAACGACGCCGTCAACACAATTGCAAACTGTTATAATGGGTAATCAAATATTGAGGGTGCAGCAAATACCGCAAATTGTATCAGCGGGAAATCGTTTAAATGTGTCCAACACGAACACAACTAATAACATGAATAATAGTATAACAACCTCAAACTCCAATACGCCAAAAACAATATTTGTGGGCTCAACTGGACAAACGTTAAGATTACAGCCAACTTCGTCCCAAACACAAACAATAACAAATAAAAACATTATTGTACAACAACCTCAGCATCAAGTAAGAAAAGTTTCTTTCTTTATAATACCTTCAATTGATTTGCACTTCTTTTTGTTTTTAAGAATACGCCAAACAAAACTGCAGCCAGCGGAAATACAGCCACACCGAATCGCGTCGTTTTAGCCGTACAAGGTGGTGGTCAAATATTTTTATCGCCTAATTTTCAAGGGGGAAATATTAACCTTAAATCACTGCAAAATATGAAAGTAGTATCATTGGCGCAGCATCCCCAAGCAAAACTTAAGGAGGCAAATTCTTCGACATCAACAGCAGCATCATCTTCATTGGTGTCAACTCAAAAGAATATTTTAAAAACGGCATCTACAACCATAACTGGTGATACAAACGTTTAAAAATTTTTAAGTTGACTTGAAAACGGTTTTAAATTATTTCCCGCTGCTATTTTTTTTTTTGTAATATGAAAAAAGCGCGTCTATAGTCGTTTAGTTAAAAATTTACGCCAAGCGTAAAATGTCGTTTAAAATCTAAAAATATTTTTGTACATAAAACAAACATTTATTATACACATTAAAGATAATGTAATATACAAATAAGAGAATAAATACTATTAATATTATTACTACTAACTCACAATTATTACGTCCCCATCCGAATCAATTCTTCCTTCCTTTCTTTTTTATCCATTTATTATTTTTATGTCTTCATTAGATTAATTAATCATAACACATTTTTTATGAAATTTTATTTATAATAATCTAACACACATATACACATGCACACACCCAATTAATTGAGTTAGCAATAAAAAGAGTTACATACATTTTTTTAAATTAGTTTAAAAAATATATAAATGAAAATATCTTGAATATACATATGTATATATATTTTTTTTTTAATTTATAGACTGTCATACATACATATGTACATATTATTATTTATTTATTTATTTTTTGGTACATATTATACAAAGTAAATTTGCAGAATATGGTTGCATAAATACAGAATACGGTGCACTAGACCATATGTCCATGATGTTATTAAAGATGTTCTTGTGACTGACTGTACCCGACCTATGCCTTCACATGGGAAGAAGCAACGTGGTTGTCAACGAAATTCCACAAAAGAACCGCATGAATATACGGTTATCCGTAGAAAATCAGTCAACCAGTACGAGCGAGACGAAAAACTTTCAAAGGCCAAACAACACACGCAAGCCTGACCGCACTTAAGAAATAATTACGATTACGCGAGAGCTGTCCTTCAGCCCAGAGCTGCTTAACGACTGATTATACATACATTCATCTTTTTTTTTAATTTGTGGGATATAAGGTTAGGTTGACAGGTTGGTAGCGAAAGAAGAAAGGAAGTATAGATACCGGGGGGGGGGGGCTATCATGTATTTCGATTCGAAACGGAAATCATTCTAATTTGTATAGTTTATACATTGTGTTTCGAAAGTGTTTTCTTTCAAATCGAAATACATAATAACCCGCCAGTCCACTGGGGCTTAAAAGCATTATGGTCTTTTGTGCTGACCGGGAAGAAAGGGAGGCAACAAAACTGGTGATTGAAGCGCGATCAAAAGATTATTCAGAGATAAGCTTGATGGGTCGTACGTACTACCTACGGCAATGGGGAGTAGTTAGCGCGAAAACCATCCGCTGCTTCCAAAAAAGAAACTTCTATTTATGAGTTCCATATCTGATAATTCAGAAAGGCTGCTAAAGCATATTTTGCCTAGGAAGCCAAGGCGATAATGCTCCCCTGCGGGGTAAAGTCAAAGAAGGTGAGAGATATTTTCTTCTTCCTCCTCAACCTGACAGCTGAAGCGGGAGTCGTTATAAGTGATACCCATCATTTTAGCATAGGTTCCAAAGGTGCACTGACCCGTGAGTCCAGGCTTGAGGAACCGTAATTCTTTTCTTGAGGACGTGGTAAGTTGCTTAGTTCTATTAATATTAATGCAAGACCAGAGGGTTCTTAAGCAGGTTGGCTCGATGTATGAAAATCATTTCAAATTCACTATTATGGGGAAAGTTACCGAAAAAAGTATTTTTCTCAGTAAATGCAATCTGGTAGTCTGCTACTATTTGACCTCTTTTATAAAAACTTAGCACATTAATTAGAATCTTCATTCTTAATTGAGAATTAAAAAACAAGAACTTGAACGCAAATACATACATATGTACATACATATGTATGTATGTATGTATGTAAATACGTACATATGTATGTAAACAAAATTTTAGAATTTGTTTTTGTTTTAAATGTAGTTGTACGAAAGAACGAATACGTGTGACGTCGTGGGACTGGCAGTTGTATAATTTCGATATAAAAAACCCGCTATATGAATTATTGAAAAGAAAAATTATCATCTCATATTCAATTATATCACGGTAGTTCAGTGGAGGATCAGTTTCCGGTTCCGCAAATCTTAAAGTGATAACTGAATTTGTTTAATTTTAAAATATGTAATTCTATCTTTATTTACAATTTTTATAATATTAGCGTCTTTAGATTGCTAGCACGATAATTATTCTAATGTAATAGAATAAGCAGTAGTATTCATGTGCATATTTTTTTTAAGTTAGATGCGACTTTTCTAATTAACCATATGTGATCTCGGAGATATCATTATATTTTTAGAGAACTTATCGCCTTATTTTGACGAACTTCATGAAAGTGCTATAAAAATCGTCAAAAATTAAAAAGTATACCAAAGTAAATTCATCGTCCTAGTTGATGATATTTCTGCGTTCCGCTTATTGTTTTTATTCCATTGAACTGTTTTTAATTTTTATAGTATTCTTCTGACTTGAACAGTTCAACAAAATTATACAATTGGGCAGGATTGGTTATTTGATTTTGAAAAAGGCTGATGGAAAAGTCCTTTCAGCCATAGAACCAAATCTTCTGCATGACAACATACTAGATTTATGAAACTCTCTTTGGTTTTTAATTAATTGAGCCGTCTGAAAAGGATGTACGAGTACATACATACATATGTATGTTATATTTTGTGGAGCTTTCCGAATTTGTTTGTTAAAAAGAAAATCACACAAAAATAAAATATTAATCAAAATATGTATAGTAAGTAGGTATGTTCTTTAGTGTACGCAAAATGTAAATCATACTTGTTTAAAAGCTTTTTTATAACTAAGGAACCTGTAGGAGTACCATGGAGATATTTGGTGGCTACATAGTATAGATACATACATTGGAAAATTAAAAAAAATAATTTTAATTACAGCAGCATAAACCGCGGAATGTTAGAAAAACAAATTCTATAATTGTCATAAATCTTTTTTGTGTACAACCGTTAAAGTACTAACAACAATGAAAACGACACATGATACAACCAACTGCACCGTGCAACATGATTTTTTTTTAGAAATTACACCCCCATCTAAGGACGAGACAGCAAACTGTGTAATTCTTCTTTCATTTGCTCATATTTTGTAATATTTAAAGGAAACTACATTTTTAAAATTTGTTTGCCTATTTAAACGTAATATTTTTAGAAATTAAAGAGAATCTGTAGAATTTTATCAAATCATATCCTTCAGTTCCCTAGCAAAATAAATGTAATTTTGAAAATATGACATTTCATTAAAAAAATGATTTTAAGAATGAAATATCGTCTTCAGTGAATTCTGTAAAAACTCGAGATTTTATAATTTGGTTTCTTAATTCTAAACTTATGATATATTTTAAAAAATTAAATTTTTTAAATAAACAAAAGGGTTAAAATAAATAAAGTTCGCAGTTTGAGTAAGTTTTGCCTCTAAATTAATATATACGAGGTTTGTTCAAAAGAAAAGGTGATTTGGAATTCTCTCGGGCTGTGTACGTTCGATTATCGAAATTTTTTTTTATGTTGGTATACATGTGTTTGTCATATGATGGGATTATCAGCCCATTTGGATTAGTAGTTTTTTGTTGACAAATGAAAAGGTTTGTGTGTTCTTCGATTTTTGACTTTAAGAAAATGGTTCAAAGAATATGTATTAAATTTTACGTTAAAAATGGAATAAAGTGCTCCAAGGCAATTGAAATGTCGACTGTGGCATTCGTAGAGTCCACTCAAAAAAGTGTTTATACGTAAGTGGTACAAGCGCTTTACAGAAGGCCGAGAAGATGTTGATGACGATGAGCGTCTTGGAGTTGCAACCACGTCAACAATTGAAGAAAACGGTGAAAAAATTGTTTTGGAAAATCGTCGAATCACTAATAGGGAAGTTACAGAGGATGTTGGCATATTAATCGGCTCATGCCGAGCAATTTTCTCGAATGTTTTGGGCATGAAATGTGTGGCAGCGAAGTTTGTTCCAAAACTGCTAAATTTTTAGCAAAAGCGACGTCGCATTAGATCACTCAGGATTTGTTTAATGACGTCAACGACGATCCCGGTTTGCTCAAAAGGGTCATAACTGGTGATGAAACGTGGGTATATGGTTATGACGTCGAAACCAAGGCCCAATCATCCCAATGGAAGCGGCCTGATGAGCCAAGAATGAAACAAACGTGACTAACCTTTTCAGTCGTCAACAACAAACTACTAATCCAAATGGGTGATAATGCCAACATATGACTAACACATGTGTACCAAGATAAGAAAAAATTTCGAAATTTCACCTCTTCTTTTGAACAAACCTCGTATATATGTACACATTAATAGGCTTTTTAGTAAAAAAGATACAAAAATACTAAATAAGTTTATTATAATTTAGTTTATGAAAGCAAACCATATGTGTTTTTTTTCAATATGTACTAATAATTAAGAACTAAAAGCGCCTCTTAAAATGCGACGCTTTTATAGATTTAAGTATACTGAGTTCAAATTTGGAGTTCCTAAAATATCGGCAACTTAAATTTTACAATATTTGACTTGTCAAAATATGAAACATGAACAATAAAAATGTTGCTAAGTGTGTACCTACCGTTATATCATAACGCCTAAGCGGGTTCAATTAATTTTACAGGTGGTGTAGTATTACAACAAAAACCGAAGTTGTTGGCACAAAATGAAAATTAATTTAAAAAATCTTAGGAACTTTCTTCACATATGCCTCAAAAAACATTTGTTCTTTTTTTCACTTGTTTTGTGACTTGGCTTTTTTGACATCTTGTCTACACCAAATAACAACAAAAATCATATTTTCGCGGCGTGGTCCCTTGTAAGTGAATTTGTCTTGGGCAATTAAGTTTACAATCGGCTTGACACAACTGCCTGAATTATATTGGATTGTCTTCACAATACAGCGCGCGCATTTAGTCACCGTCTCCGGATGTAATTTTTGTTTATGTAATTATACACACAAGAAAATAATCAGCTAATATAAGGTCTGTGTTCATACAATGCTAATCTTATTGATAAGCTTATGCATTGTGTAAATATAGAATAACTAGCCGGGCATAGCTAATGCCTTTCAATATGTAAATAAAAAAACTGCGTTTAATATACGTTTTTCTTTCTATGAGAATTTAGTTTTGCTATTCTACCGATGGTCTTCCTCATGTTGGTTATGTACATAAATATATCAGGATTAATCACAGTTGTAAACAATATGTAAAGATAAATTCGTTTAAGAACAAAAATTAGTTGTTTGTAAGATTCATGGTAGAATAATACACGTACTGTCGAAGCGTTAAGGGCCTTTCTTTGGGTTCGGGTCTGTAAAAATTTATTACTTATTACTAACACACACCCACACTACAAAAAAAAACACTTTAAAATTTGTTTCAAATGCGAATAAGAAAAGGAAAAGAAATAAAATTCTTTATAGAACAGAAAATGCAACCATTTTGCCATTTGACACTACTTGTATTATTCTACCATGAACCAAATATATTGATAGTCCGTGTAGACTGCATGTAAAATCGCTTTATTTGATATGAATTCGCCTAGATTACCATCACTGAATGCAGGTCAACTCTCTATACCTGAAAACAGTTTTTTCCTACGTTTTTAGCGGCGTTTCTTGAGGCTGAAGAAAAATATAATTTGCAAAACATTTTATGGTATTTACATTAAAAGAATGGTTTAAAAACAAATATAATTGCAGAGTTTTGGTAAAAAGTTATGGCACTGCAGAAATTTAAGTGAAATTTTTTGTTAGAGCGTAAACTTTTCGGAAAAAAGCAGAACGGAAATATTGGAAATTTGTATGCTGGGAGGTAATGCACGAAAAAAAGTTATAATTTTCAATAAAAACTTAATGGAAAAGGTAAGTATATTTCTGGATACAAATGGTTTTTAATTATTTTAAGTAAAAAATGCAGAAAAGTGTATTAGTATTGAGCAATCACGATTAGACATGTTTGTGATTTGATTTTTGTTGCATGCACTCAACGAAAATGGTGTATAAAAAGAAAGTAAAAATGGCAAACCAACAAACATTTTGTATAGAACTACTAAGTTGATTTAAAGAAATTTTTTAACCTAATTGTTTATTTTTTAGAACATCTATTATATTATTAAATAGTGTGGATATTTCATTTTATATTGACATAAATGGGTAAAGAAAATACTACATCCGATTTGATCTCTCATAACTCAAACGATGCTAAGAAAACTATTGAGGAAAATAAAGAAAATTCTTTAAAGGATAAAAATTTTATAGAATCTAGTAAAAGATCTAAGAACAATAAGAAGTTGAATTCGAAGAAATCCGAGGTATTGGAGGATGAAAATAGTAACGAGAGCAGTACAAGTTCAGACACAAAAGCAAGCGGCTCAACCGGCAATTCCTCCAGTACCTCAGCATCAAAGGAATCATTAAATTGTAATAACAAATCATTAAAATCAGAAAAATCATCCACAAATATACAAAACTCTGAAAGCGAAAAAACTCCAGCATTACAAGAAACAAAGGAAGAACCTCAATTCCGCGTTGCCTCCAATAATTCAACAGGTTTTAAATTACGCATAGTACCTTTAGAAAAATTACTTGCAAAGCCCAAGAAGCTAGAAGTTACGACAGATCAAATTCTTCAACCACAAGTAGCAACAGAAAAGAAGCGTTTACCCCCGTCTTTTACGAAGAAAGACAAAAAACCGAGCAGTTCTGAAAAAAATAATCCCGTCAGACGGTTGCCTGAAAGATCACGAAAACCGATTTCTTTTGTAGAAATTTCAGACAGTGACTCGGAGGAAGACAAATCAGATAAAGGAAAAAGTGATTCTGACTCTTCGGCAAAGGAACTTCCAAAAAAAAAATTAGTAAAGATAAAAACTGCTACAAATTCCAAACAAAAAGCTCAACCTCCCCCTCCATCAAGTGTAAGGCGGTGTGTAGTAAAACTAAAGCGCTCGAAATTAACAGATTTTAAGATTATAAAGTCGACCAACAAAAAAAATAAAATGAATGGTGGCACCGAAAAACCTTCGACATCAGCATCCCGCAAAAAACAACATCTATCTTCGGATGACGATTCCGATGCCCGAGTCTCTGCTGGCGAAGATAACAACGATGACGTAAGCCAGATTGATAGCAGCGATAGTGAAGTAATCCCTACACGTAAAAGACGGGTATTTCAGAAAAATAATTCAACTAATTCTGATTCTGACTTCGAACCCGAAAAAAATTCCAATAAAAAGAGACGGCGAATTAATAGAGATAGTTCCAGTGATGAATCTGATGATGACGAGAAAAAGGACAAGAGCAAACGTAAAGACATACGTAAAATTATCAAAACATCAGAACTCAATATAAGCACTAAAACCGCTACCAAGGAAGAAGAAGAACGCCGTAAACGTATCGAAGAGCGCCAGAAATTGTATAATAAAATCTACGAGAAACCCGATAGCGTTGAAGTTACCGAGCTGGTTTTAGATTTTGATCCGCAAACGAAGAAAACCTTATTAGAGGTGGACAAAGGCCTAATGAAAAAGCTCAAACCCCATCAAGTAGCTGGCGTGAAATTTATGTGGGATGCTTGCTTCGAGACCCTTAAAGATGCCCAAGAAAAACCAGGATCTGGTTGTATTTTAGCACATTGCATGGGACTTGGTAAAACAATGCAAATTGTAACTTTGTCACACACTCTCTTGACGAACTCAAATAAAACCAATACTGAACGTGTTTTGATTATCACACCACTTAGTACTATTAACAATTGGGCACGAGAGTTTAAGCACTGGATAAGCTTCACACGCAAACGCAATATAGAAATCTATGATATGTCTAAATATAAAGATAAGAATACACGAATTTTTAAACTGAACGAATGGTTCGAAGAGGGTGGAGTATGCGTTATGGGTTACGATATGTATCGTATATTGACAAACGAAAAAGCTAAAGGCTTGCGTAAAAAACAGCGTGAACAACTGCAACAGTCCTTGGTAGATCCCGGACCTGACCTAGTAGTCTGTGACGAAGGTCATTTGTTGAAAAATGAAAAGACTTCGATTAGCAAAGCTGTAACACGTATGCGCACTTTAAGACGTATTGTTTTAACCGGCACACCATTGCAAAATAATCTCAAGGAATGTAAGTAGATTTCAAATACAATTTCCTTCATTTAACGTATAAAACTTGTAATCACTAAAAAATATCTATAAAATTTTGTACCAATCTAGCGTACTTTTGTTAGTCGAAACTGAAAGTAACGTTTTTTTTTTATTTTGATTGATATTTAACAATAATTTGCTTTCAGACTATTGTATGATTCAATTTATCAAACCCAATCTATTGGGTACTTATAAGGAATACCTTAACCGCTTTGTAAATCCCATTTCGAATGGCCAATACACGGACTCGACGGACCGCGATATACGACTAATGAAGCACCGTTCGCATATCTTGCACCAGCTTCTACAGGGTTGCATACAAAGACGAGATTATTCGGTGCTGGCACCGTATCTACCACCCAAACACGAATATGTTGTTTACACTACGCTATCGATATTGCAACAATTATTATATGAACACTATATGGCACATCAACGTGATATTGGCAGTTCAATATCAGAAGGTAAAGGAGCTCGTCTTTTCCAAGACTTTCAAGAGCTTCGTCGCATATGGACACATCCAATGAATATGCGGATCAACAGTGATTCGGTTATACGCAAGAAAGTAATGGCTAATGATACTGACTCGTTGGATGATTTTATTGATGATGATGACGACGACGAGGAAGGAAGTGCTGGTGGTGGTTCCTCGTCGGACGCTTCAGTAGATTCAACAAAATCGTTTGGCAGCGGTGGTGCCATTAAGCCATCAAAGCCTCGCAAGACTAGGAATTTTCGTCGCAATGCTGGTGCAGAGAATGATAGCGATATAGAGGAAGTCACACCAGTGCAACAAGATGATCCATCTGAGTGGTGGAAACGGTTTGTGGCCGACAAAGAACTTAATAATATAAACCATTCCCCGAAATTGGTAATACTGATGAAACTGCTGGGGCAATGTGAACAAATCGGCGATAAATTACTGGTTTTCTCTCAGTCGCTACAAAGTCTGGATACAATCGAACATTTTCTCTCTCTAATAGATAGCAAAACCCGAGGATATGAATACGATGGTGAGTTATAGTAACGAAAGAAAATAGTATAACAAATCTTTGTTTTTCCTTTTTAGGTGATGTTGGCGATTTCTGTGGTTCTTGGAGTCCTGGCACTGATTACTTCCGCTTAGATGGATCGTGCTCTGTAGAACAGCGAGAATCTATGTGCAAGAAATTCAATGATCCATTGAACTTAAGGGGTCGTCTATTTCTGATCTCCACACGTGCCGGTGGTTTAGGCATAAATTTGGTTTCCGCTAACCGTGTGGTGATATTTGATGTATCCTGGAATCCATCCCATGATACCCAGAGTATTTTCCGTGTGTATCGTTTTGGTCAGGTGAAACCTTGTTACATTTATCGTCTCATAGCCATGGGCACCATGGAACAAAAGTTGTATGAGCGTCAAGTTGCAAAACAAGCAACAGCTAAACGCGTTATTGATGAACAACAAATATCCCGTCATTATAATCAATCTGATTTGCAGGAACTTTACACATACGAACTGGAACCTAGCGTACCGCGGGAAATACCCATATTACCTAAGGATCGCTTGTTCGCTGAACTGCTGTCAGAACATGAAAAACTGCTGTTTAAATATCACGAACACGATTCTCTGCTCGAAAACGAAGAGAGTGAAAACCTTAGCGAGTCGGAGCGAAAGGAGGCCTGGTCTGAGTTTGAAGCAGAAAAGACACGTACCGTGCAAACAGCCCAGTTAATGTCGTACGATCGGTCGGCCTACGGTGGTCAGTTTCGTAATGCTTCCGGCAGTGTTACCTCTAATAAAATTTTTGGTTTTCGTTCGGATGTACTACTACAATTGCTTAACATGAAAATTGCTAAGGATCATCCTGAAATGACACAAAATCAAGTTATACAAGTAGTACCAGCATATTTGAATGCGTTGTACAGCCAAATGAATAGTGGCGATCCTACTATGTATAAGGATCTTTTGTCATTGCATGCCACTTTGGCCCATCCGAGTGGCATGTATATGAATCCGTTATTATATGTTAATCAAAATCCTCAGGCGGCTGGCTATTTTCAGGGCAATAGCCAGACGGCTAATGGAGTTGTTCGTAGTGGGCCTAGTGATGGTGTTGGCGGTGTACAAATTGTTCCCAATCCAGCGGCACCAGCACCTGGTTTTGATCCGAATCAAGTTTATGAAATAGATTAAATAATCTAACATAAGAAACACAAAATTTTATTTTTGGTAGATTAGAAGACGTTTTAAACATTATTTCTAATTCAGCTCTTCGATACTACATTTTCATTTTCTATCTCATTACTTTTATTCTTCAATTTAACATTTCATCTCTTGTAAGCAAATATTTGCGGCTTGTGCCCCATTGTCGAATGTCATCGTTCGCTGAATTTCTTATAGAAAAAACGACCGATTTGAGTAACTCTAATCTAATTTAAGTATCAAGCGAAAGATAACGTTCGGCATGTCGTATGTTTTCTATTTTTTATTTGTTTTATGGGTTTTAGAATATTTATAATTTTGTAAATTGTTCTTTAAACTAAAAAGAACACTGCTTGAAGGCCACTTCACTTTCCTCGTACTAGTTCGTTTTTTCTTCTACACCACCAGGTTTGGTGTCCTCTACTCATTTGTTGCATTTTCTTTTAATTTCCTTTTTGTTCATTTGTTTAATTTCCATTTCAGTAAGTTAGATGCTATTTTTTATATATGTAGATGTATATTTTTATTTAACATATAATTTATATTGACACAGAGCGGATATATATGCTCTTTAAATTTAAATGTTTATTGAAGAAAAATATATGATTTTTTATTTTTCATTCAACAAACACTTACAGACATAAAATAATTAATATTAATTTACTTAAACATATAACTTATCGTACATTAAATTATAACAAATAATATTTAAATGTTTGGTTTAGATAACTATTCAATAAGTTTAATTATTTCCAATAACCTGAAATACAACATTATTAATAACAAAACCTAATTATCCCCACACAGACCCTTATATCATTTATTAAAACACAATTGCGGAATATTTTTAAAAATAAAATGACGCAAAAAATAAATGAACACACAAATACACGAAAAAAACACCAGGTTAATTAGTAATAAAATGATATATAATAATCGAATGTGTCGTGATTAAATTTGTTTATCTAGGGTGAATGCAGTTTAGCGTTTGATAATCACTTGGTTAAGGGGATTAAAAACATTATCATCTTAGGAAGTTAAAAAATAAATATACACCTAAAAAGTGTTGGTACATTTTTTTCCTATAAACGCTTGAGAGTCTATATGAAAACAAAATCAAGAGCCTTACACAGCCCTTGGATGCGCTGTTTTCGTCATGAGCTGGGCGAACTCTTGTGCTGCAATTAATTTACGAGGTGATAGCGCGTGGGATACAATACAGCATAAAGTACGCAGCTGTCAAAAGCGAACATTTTGGCATTCGTTACCTAAAAACTAAATACACCGTGGTCAAAAATACGTCAACAATTTTAGAGCTGCCACACATTTCCGACGACAATCAATAAGTTATCACTGTTGCTTAAGTGGGGTACACACTATCGAACATGAGAGACAGTTTTGCTCAACTTTTGGATAGATCGACAGTGTAAACACAAATTTCGTCAGTTAACCACAAAATTTTTTTCGGTTGAATTACAGTCAGCGGCCATGTTGGTTATTGTCTGATAGTGTGTACCAAAAAGTATCAGTGAAGAGATAGTTTTGTACTAGGAAGCGGAAAATATTTTTTTTAAACAATTCATAGATTTTTTTTATGAAATGCAAGCTTATGCGAGATGTGAAGACAAAGTAATACAAAAAGTTGTTTATATATATAAAAAAAATAATATGTATAATTTATTTTACAAAAGCGCATCCAATTTTCGTATTTTCCCTGTTTGCGTGTCCAATTTTTTTCTTGAATGACGGTTTAAGCGTCGAACATTATCGATAGTCTGGACAGCCAAAACTATCATTCAAAACTGATAAAGTTCGGGTGCTTTTGATAAAACCTTGCTGTCAGAAATTTTTTTTAAAGGTGATTGGCGCATGGTGTAGTTATTACCGGGTAGGTACAGCAAAAGACATTGTTTGCTGGGAACTTATTCATATCCATTGTCATAACAACTCCCAGCAAGCAACTTACATGTTTTTTACCTTCACTTACCTGGTATTAAATAAGTAAACTTTGACTGTGGAAATGTCGTCTTAATGACTAGTTGCTTTAACGATCTTACCTCGTTCATGATAAACTTCTCTTCTCTTATAAAGTCTGGCAGCTTTATTCTTTTTTTTTTTTTGCAAACAAACACAAATAGAACAACCCACAGGCAAACAGTGCGGCTGGGATTTTTTCAATTATTCTTAACAAGAAAAGCATAAAAATGTCCACCTCCTCTAACGTAAATGGCAATCTAATGGATGAGTTCGAAGAGGCTTTTCAAAATTGTCTGCTTTCACTTACAAAACTGGAAGCAAACACCGGCACCAATAAGGAAGAAGTTGAATTAGAAGTTCAAAAAACCACGAATCGTTTTATTGATGTAGCCCGGCAGATGGAAGCATTCTTCCTTCAAAAACGTTTTCTGGTTTCTACTCTAAAACCCGACCAACTGATAAAAGATGAAAACCAAGATTTACGCATAGAAATATCTCGCAAGGAAGCATTGTTAAACAAACACTATAGTCGGCTCGAAGAATGGAAAGCTTGTCTGTCGGATATACAGCAGAATCCAGTTATACTTAATAGACCTGTAGGTGGATTGCCAGCAGGCTTAGCAGAAGCAGTTGGCAACATGGTGGGGCCATCTGGACCAATGGGTATTGGTGCTATGGCTTCAATGGGTGGACGGGCTGGTATGATACCAAATGTTCCAGGTGCAAATATGGGACCTATGTCACAAATGAGCCAAGGTCAACAGCAACATTTGCAAAATCAAAAAATGTTGCAGGCACAGCAGATGCAACAGTTACGTATGATGGGAAAATTGCCGAAGTAGTTTAAAATAAATTTAATTCAAGTACTAATATTTTGGAATCATTTGTTACTAAGTGCGTATTATGTGGAATGTATTTTATACATACAAATATTTACACATCCTTCATTTGCTTAAAGACTGTCATAAATCAAAAATCTCGTTTTACACAAAACGAATTTAGAGTTCTCAATTTACACCTTGATTGAAAAATTAGCATATATTCATTCCAAGAGGTGAGTACACAAGATGAAAGATATCTGATTAAATATTCATTGTTAACTTAAAGATTGTGTTTTGTTTTTGTTATGATAGTGTTGATATAAATGAGCGTTGTGTGCACATGCATTAAAAAATCAATGGCGCTTATTACTGTTGTCGATTTTCAGCTTTGACAAGTTGTACTAGATTAAAGAAGCTTACAACATATTCTTTAAATTTGTACACACTGTCGAAGTTGAGAATTTGACAGCCGTAATTAGGCAAAATAGCTTTATTCGAACTTGATAATTACTGAATATGACTAGATTGTCTGTTTGGTTTTAAAAACGAATGGTATGCCTTCTTACACGCCTTTTATCTTTAAAATGTTGGTTAAGACTAAATTGATTTGTTAATAAATTTGGGTCAAAGACAACCATATCGATCACTTACGTACCTTACTGTTAATATTTTATTTTTTTCGCATACATCTATAGTTTTTAAGCTCTACATTAAGAAAAAAAATTCTTCGGTATTCCACCTGATTATTATTAATGTCCAACTTGCTTAAGAAGATATTAATTTTATTTGTAAAATTTTATTAAAGAATGCTAGTATGTATTAAATATGTATATTACCAAATAAATTTTAATATACATACCTTATGAAAATTGTTATGAGAAAATTTAAAAATAATTCTAAAAATATATACGTATACGTATTTTACATGAGTACGGTGCTGATGGTAATATACATTAAAAATATATGTACATTGCGAAATATTAGATGCAGCGTTTAAGTTATTTAAAACGGTGCATTCTTATGTTTTTTTATATGTCGATTAAGACTAAATTTCAAACTAAATGACTTCGCACAAAAATGACATTGAAACTTCAATTTAGATGGCGATGTTTTTATTTGATCTGCTAAATGCTGTTCATGATGTTGACGCAGCTGTTCAATGGCGATAAATGTCTCTGAACATTTAGCACAAGCAAACGTATTTAGATTACTGTCAACATATGACACATTACTTAGCGTCTCACTCTCGGTTTCCTCACCATTAGACTCTTCATTTAATGACGAATTTGATCCACTAATGGCACTTTGCGTATTTTTATTTTGTGTTACAAAATTGGGCGATGACAGAGGGACTCTGAAGTCTTGCTTCAAATCTGTTGAATTATTAATTGATGAATCATTGGCTGGAACATGAATTTCATTATCATTGTCATAATCTTCAAATACTGCAATATTAGCCTGTTCATTTTGGGCTACTTCAGAAGTTTCGGTAATTGGAGCATCTTCCACAAACGAAATAGTTTGATGATCGACTGTTGCTAAATTAGCACGATGTTCTTCATTAACATGCGTTTCCAAATCGACTTGATGCATAAACCTATGTTCACAATGGGCACAAATGAATTTGAAGAGGAAATGTTCCTGCGACTCTTGGAGTAATCTTTCTTCTTGTTCTACGTTAAAAGACTTTGCATTAATATTTTGTGTTGAATTGGTAGTGTTGTCTTCATTGGCATGAATTTCCCAAATGTGATTTTCCCTTTCAGTTTCTGTAGAGAAAGCTGAAAGAAAGCCAATTTTAGCTTTTAAAGAAACATAATATTGTAGATATTACCTTCTGTACAGTATTCACACGAATATTTCGAATTAAGCTTATGTAGGCGCAAATGTGATTTCATCTTTTTTGCTAAAACCCCTAGAATAGATTAATTTCATACCTTAAGAATACAAAATTTAAAATATACTTCAAGATTACCTTCTCCACACACTTTGCAATTCAATTTGCGGTGATTCTCTTTTTTATGATCCCTTAAGACTTCTTTAGAATTGCACATAAAGCCGCAAATGGTACATTTAACCTGTTTATTTAAAGTGTGCCATTTCATGTGGAATCTAAGACGTGCTTGTGTAGAATTTTTAAATTCTTTTCCGCAAACATCACACTCGAAATCTCCGATTGCATGAGTGCTATGCATATGCTGCTTATGTTCTTCGCCATTGGAAGAAACATATAGGCATAAATCGCATTGAAACTCATTTACATCTCTTTGTGAAACTGCAGCGGGTTGACTTGCTGCTACACTTTCGTGCTGTGATGCCTCCTTGGGTTCGTAGGAAGTTGATGGGTCTATTTGCACCACAACTCTGGAAGCAGATTCAACGAAATTTGTTGGCGTTTGCGATTCTTCCATCGGTATAGTAGCTGCTTCTATAAGTTCTTCTTTAATAGGAATATGCGGAAAATTAAACGGCGTTGCACCATCGTATTCTGTATCACTCAACTCATCCACATATATAAAATCACATACAGATGGTACACCTTCCGATTCGGGCAATTCCGTTTTTATTTTGAGATTTGCGATATTTCCATTGGGTACAGCATAAAATTTGCGAAGCTCATTTTGCGCGTTAACACATGCTGTACGCAATTCAAATACTTGCTCAAATTTATGAATACATGTATTGCAAACATACTGAGGAAACCCGTCGTTTTCGGCGACCTACCAAATGCATGAACGTTATGTACATCATATTTTTTAAATGACTTGAACTTACCTCAACATTCCATTGTGACAACTCCAATCGAATAAGCTTTATTTCTGAATGTTCCTGGCATGACTGAAAAAGATGCTTCAATTGGTGCTGGGATGGTGTTACGTAGTGTATGCCACAAGTTCGGCAAGCTTTTATGTTGTCAACGAAGTCGCTATCAATATCCATTATTGCAAAAAATATATGTTATTTCTTTGTAATTGTTTGCAAAATTAGTTTCCTTCTTCCTGAATTCTAAAAAATGTGTCTCCTGACTACTACAAGCCGTTTTTTAAGTACTCATAAAGTTCGATGAAGAGTTGCCTCATTTGTTATGGCGTTTGCTTTTTGAATCAATGCAAGTATTGCCAGATTCAAATTGCCACCTACTTATTTATATTGCACACACAAAATACTAGCTGTCAAATATTTAGTCTTCCTTTTGCTTGCAGACAAGAGGTTCGCTTTCGACAATATTTAATTGTTTACAAATTGGAAATTAGAGTGATATTTTTGGTAAGTGCTTATAAGTATAGAAGTATACGAGCATTAACAAGTGATTTATATATTTTTTTCAATAATTGCATTTAAAAAACAAACAAAAATTTGTTTTCTATGAAAGAAGCAGCTAACGAATGCAACCCAAAAGAAAATAACTGTATAAACATAAAACACATGGCATTGTTTACTTTTTTTTTCTCTGTCATCCTATTCGTAACAAGTCTACATTCTTTGCTTTATTTGTTAAAAGACCTTATAGAAAAAAGCTTATAAAATCAAAAATTAATGAAAAATATAATATTTTTTTTTCTAATAGATTAAAAATTAACATTTTTGTGCGTAACACCTTTCTATAAAAATTTTAAAACAAATGTCTTTGTACAAAAAACTCCAAACAAAATTCTGAAAAATGACGATTGGGTAGATATGGCTGAAAGAAATATTGCTAAAATAATAAAAATTCAATGTCAAACAAAACTTTTACTGCCGTATTCATAAAAAAATAATTTGGGTTTAAAATCTATTTTAAGGAAAATTTGTATGAAAAATTTGTCTTAAAATACATTTCAAATACAAATTGTTTTTTATGAATACGGGCATTAGAAAATTTATACAAAAACCAGCGGCGTTCAAGTTGAAATATTGTCTGCGGCTTGGCTTATTCCATGCGGCAAAGTTATTTATTCAACTCTGTAAACTCTAAAATCAGCTGTAATAATTAACTTGCTAAGCCCCAGTTCACACACTTCAACTTTTGCTGCTCAACTCGTAATTCAGCTGTAAGAAAAAAAGAGATATTTGTGTTTCCTTTTCCGTCTTTCTTACATCTGAATGGCGAGTTGAGCGGCAAAAGTTGAAGTGCATGAACCGGGGCTAAGACGGCTTCCCACAATCAAAGTTTTAATTTAGCTGGGAGAGAGACAGAATCAGAAAATATTTGTCCCCGTCTTTCTCCCAGCTGAATTAAAGCTTTGCAAAGTAAACTTTGACCGTGGAAAAGCCGTGTTAGCCCCAGTTCACACACTTCAACTTTTGCTGCTCAACCCGTAATTAAACTGTCAGAAAGACGGACAGGGAAACAAAATTGCCTTTTTTTCTTACAGTTGAATTACGAGCTGAGCAGCAAAAGTTAAAGTGTGTGAACCGGGGCTTAGAGTTTACAGAGTTGGATGAATAACTTTGCCGCATGTAATAAGAGCCCTTTTCCACGATCAACGTTTACTGTGCAAAATCTTGTGTTTGCTGGTGATAAGGGAAAGAAGAAAAGGAGTGAGTACACACTTTGCTGTACTCGCAAAGTTGCTTTCTACTTCGTTCGTCGTTTACAAATACTTGCATTTGGTTGCATGTGTGTGTTTGGTTTACATGTTAATCCAACAAATGAACAAACAATTTTTCAATGTAACCTTGCGTGTGGAGAAGCGAAACAAAGTTTAAAAGAAAATTTAAAAGACTTTGTCAAAGTAAACTTTGATCGTGGAAAAGGGCTCTAAAAAGGAAAAGGGCTTTTCCACAGTCAAAGTTTACTTTGCAAAGTTTAATTCAGCTGGAAGAAAGATAGAATAAGAAAATATTCGTCTTTCTCTGCTGAATTAAAACTTTGACGGCTTTTCCACAGTCAAAGTGAGAAGGACAGTGAGACAAATATTTTCGCATTCTGTCTTTCTCCTAGCTGAATCAAAATTTGCAAAGTAAACCTTGACTGTGGAAAAGCCGTCTTTGCAAAGTAAACTTTGACTGACAAAGCCGTCTAAGCAGCAGACAATATTTCAACGTGAACGCCGCGGCGGTAAAAGTTTTACGAGGAGCAAGCGTCCGTTTTTTTAAATAAATTTTCTAAAAGTTTTGTTTGATATTGAATTTTTATTATTTTAGCAATATTTCTTTCAGCAGTCAACGCCAATTTAATTCCAGCACAGGCAGTTTTGTGGCGGCTCCGTCGCTGTAAAATTTTGTAAGCGTAAGAGTCTATTTGTTTTGATTGTAAAAATAAAATGAAAAACGCAGCTGTTATAGCATGCTAATCTTTGCAATTATCTATCTGTAATATTTGTTCTAGGGATGCAGGTCTCAGTTTCATACATGTATGTATACTGTTGTTGTGGGCTTGCAGAATATAGCACGTATGCTAGATTTGCAAAGGTACATACTTAGTTTGCAACGAAGGGTGATTTCCGCTGGAATTTCACGAACATATTAAATATCAGGTAAAATAAGATAAATATTTAAAAAAATAAACGGAAAAAATATTACAAAAGCCATAAACCTTAAAACATATAAAAATTAATTTTTAATCGGAATCACTCTGATATCCAAGGCGTATTAACCAGGTGACATCATTACGGAAGCTGACGATTTTTGCCTTCTTATTTTTTATGTTTTGTATGTCAAAAAGGTTGTCTTTATATTTTTATGTAGATGTTTTGACAGAAACAACATAAAAATGTCTATTGTTCTTGTATTTCTGTAATATTTGTACTAATAATTTCACCTAGTCAATACGCTTTGCTGATAACCGCATTCGTTTACGAAGACATCACACCTATGTATATCCCTAGAAATATTCTCCAAATCATAATCAATTGGTGGTGAAGGTTCTTAGATTTTAGTCACAAATTCTATTATCAATAGCTTATTTTCAGTTTTGATAAGACTTAAGTAATTCACGATAACTGCTCCTTAATAATTTCATATCACGTTGAAATTTCGCGACTCTATGGATACAGTGAAGGTAGGAACCTCTTTGTCATAATAACTAATTTTTTTTGATATCGGGTGTCTCAGACGATAAATCATCAAAGACCTATCTTTCAATTCTGATAGCGTTAATCCAGCATGTTTGATACAATTCATAATAGAAAGTTTCTTTTACGCATTTTCCACGTTTTTAGACCGCGTTAAATCAAATCAAATCGTGTAAAAAACAGAATGAAATATTTGTTTGGAATCGCATCAAATCAAATTCGCGTAAAACCAGAATTGCGTGTATACGATATTTTGACGATGATGCAATAAAAAACCGGTGTCCGGTTCAACCTTTTTCCGAACCATTTCGGAAGTTCACATACAATACTCATAAATTCATATTTTGTACAAAATTTTATTTTGTTTTGTGTTCTTAATACTAATCACATTTTTATTGTGTTGCAATTTCACTTGATTTTTATTTTAATATGCAGCCATAAATCTATTTGGTGGCATTTTATATTTTAGTGTATTAAATTGTGGTGTACATGTATACGACGGCTTTTCCACAGTCATAGTACCGGTTCACACACTTCAACTTTTGCTGCTCAACTCGTAATTCAGCTGCAAAAAAGACTGAAAAGAAAATACAAATATCTCTTTTTTTCTTACAGCTGAATTACGAGATGAGCAGCAAAAGTTGAAGTGTGTGAACCGACACAAAGTTTACTTTGACGGTTTTTCCACACTCAAAGTTTTTATTCAGCTAAGAGAAAGACAGAGAGACGAATATATTCTTATTCTGCCTTTCGCCCAGCTGAATTAAACTTTGCAAGGAAAACTTTGACTGTGTAAAAACTGTCTTTGCAAAGTTTTGATTCAGCTAGGCGAAAGACAGAGAGACAAATATTTTCTTATTCTGTCGTTCTCCCAGCTGAATTAAACTTTGCAAAGTAAACTTTGAATAAAGAACGAAAGTATTTCGCTCTGTATCTTTCTACCAGTTGAATTAAGATTTGAAGAATCAAACTTCATGTGTGTGAACCAGCACTAATACTCCATTACACAAATTAACTCTGTTTTACAAATACGGATTTTACACAATCAAAGTTTACTGTGCAGAATTTTAATTCAGCTGGCAGAAAGACAGAATAAGAAAATATTTGTCTCTCTGTCTTTCTCCCAGCTGAATTGAAACTTTGCAAAGTAAACTTTGATTGTGGAAATGCTGTATAACTAATGCCTACACATTTGCATACATAAACGGGCAAAGTTTAATTTGCAAAGTTTGATTCTGCTCGGAGAAAGTCAAATAATGAAAGTATTCGCCTCTCTGTCTTTCTCCCAGCTGGATTGAAACTTTGCAAAACCCCGGTTCACACACTTCAACTTTTGCTGCTCAACTCGTAATTCAGCTGTAAGAAAAAGAGATATTTTTACTTCCTTTTTCCGTCTTTCTTTGCCTGTGTAAAAGGCCTCATAAATATACATATATGTATAGTATATTGATGCCTCCAAACTAAATTATGCTAAGCCCCGCTTCACACACTTTAACTTTTGCTGCACAACTCGTAATTCAGCTGTAAGAGAGGCGGAGAAGGAAATACAAATATATTTTTCTTTCTTACAGCTGAATTACGACTTGAGCAGCAAAAGTTTAAGTGTGTGAACCGGGGCTAAGAATGAAAAATAAATTTACCAACCAAAGCTCTCAAAGTGTGCATACAATATCTCGAAAACATTTTGCATTTTTTGCTATAACTTTTGAGTGTATTTGAGGCATCATTGCCAAATTTTGAGAGTGCGGAAATGCTAGAATGCAGGTTTTAACAAAGTAGAAAATTCAATATTGTGCTAAGGCTGACTTAGTCCGGGATCACACACTTCAGTTTTTGTCGCTCAACTTTTTATTTTGTACGTGAAAGTTGAGATAGAAATACTATATAAAGATAGATTTCTTTCTTTGTCTTTCCCGCTGCTGAATTTGGGATTGAGAAATAAAAGTTGAATGAAATGTGTGATCTTGGACTTTGCATTGTATGGTTTGGAGGCTTTGATATGAGCACTTCTATAAGTGAGTAGTGTTGTTCTCTTCGTACGCCATATTTGTGATGCCTTCTTGATTTTCGTTCGTATTGTTGCTTTTGTTGTTGTTGTTGTTGATGTTGGCGCCGAAATCACTCTGCTGTAATTGTATGATTTTCACTTCCGTGTAGGGACCGATTGGTACCTGCAGATTCTCCAAATTGTCCAAATGTATGGGGCATGCTTGCGAAGTATGCTGCTGTTGTCGTTTTTCTCGTCTTTCCAATTTTTGTTGCTTTTTGCAGAGAAGATTCTTGTCAGATTTTTTCGAGAAATGCGCCTCGATTTCCTAAAAGTAATAGTTCGGGATTAAAATCTCTTATCTATTGTTTATTTAGTTTTCAAAATAACTTACACCTAATGTTCTACCCTCGGTTTCCGGTAGTATAAAATATAACGTTACAGCACCTACAAAAGATACCAATGAATAAAACCAAAATGTTCCCGGCAGCGTTAGAGTTGAAAGCATTTGCAAAAATAATTTATTTGCCAAAAAGCCAAATATATAGCCTAGACCACTAACTAGACCCGAAGCGGTACTGCGTACAGGAGCTGGAAATACCTCACCTATCAATATCCAGGGAATCATGCGTATACCAAAGTGAGCAAAGAACGCTGAGCCCAATAAAAATATTAAGGGAATCCATGCAAGGTAATTTTTCTCCTGCTTGGGAATTTTTATTAAAATCTCTTTCGGTAGGGCGGTCTGTTCTTTTGAAAATAAATTTGGATTTGAAGTTGTTGTTGTTACCGTTCTACTTGTGATGTTAGCATCAGGTGATAATAAATCTTGTGGCATCACAGTAGTGGTCAATGTGTCCTCCTCACTTTCATTAGAATCCTTGAAATCATATGGGAGTGTGGTCTCAGTGTAATTGGCTGTACTGTCGTTATAATCTGATTCAGTCAAATCCAGAAAGGATACATTGTACGGTTCCAATGCTTGTCTTCTCGAGCGGTTTTTATTAACACTAGAGTCACTGGTAGCAACGTCCTCTGAATATTGCAGAGTTGTTAATTCTATATCCAGTTCCGCTGGTGCTTTCAAGAGCAATGCCTTTTCTTCGCTTTCAAATATTTTCGTTATGTTTTCGCGTGAAATTATATTACCTTTGGGTACAATTGAGGAGGCATTAACCACCACATTGTTGATTGCAAAACCGGGTACTACTTTTAAATAGTGTGCATAGGTGGCTGTACCAAACCAACATAGCGCCACACCGACTGTCGATATTAAAACCAATGGTCTTTTGCCAGTGAAATGTATGAGAAATACACACATTATAGTGGCCACCATTTCGGCTACTCCCAATAGTATAGTGGCATGATATTTATTTATTGGAGCCTTTAGTGTGTGAAAAATCTGCACTGCATAGGTTTGCAACGAGGTCTTTCCCGAAAAATGGCCCACAAAGAAAGTGAAAGTCACCAGTAAAAATGGCACCAAAAGTGAACGCTTCCTAAACATTCTGAAGCGTGTGAAAAATGTTTTGCCGCCGCCGGCCTGCAAGCGATCTTCTTCTGCACGTTCTTCTAAAGCAGGCTGGGTTATTAGTTCATCGTACAACCTGTTGAATTCCTCTTCAATATGTTGTTCGGATACCCAACCTCGCAGCCACTGTAATGCCTTTATGGCTTCGCGAAATCTTTGTTCGCGTATTAGCCAGGTGGGTGATTCAGGCACAAAACACAGAGCGACTATTGATATGACGGGAAATGCGGAACTCACAGCTGCTATTGTTCGCCAGTCCATTAATGAGCCCATTATGAATTGTATGAAGACACCTGTTATGACACATGTTGATCCTAAGGCGGATAGAATACCACGATACTTGGGTTGAGTAATTTCAGCCACATACGTTAGGACCTATGAAAAGAGAACTAGAAATTAAAAATTAGAAGCTAAGACCGCCTAAAATTATCAAATGTGAGAGCATGAACTAGAGAAAAAGTTCAAATGACCGGGGAATGATATGTGGAGAGTGGTTAGTTAAATAGGACTAGTTGTAGATTTCTCTAGAAATGTGCTAGAGTTTGGTCAACTCCATGGGAAGGCGGTGCTTAGTTGTGTTGTTTTCAAATAGAGCGACGTAAATAAATACATAGGGATCGATTACGGATGTCTACCAGAGCTTAGTTAGGTTGCTAGTTGTTGAAAATGATATTGCAGATGGCAACTGGCAATTAGAGTTGTCAATTTTTCAAGATATGAGCCTGAGAAAATGATCAGTATTTTGCAAGAATGACACCGAGGCCTCAAATCTTTGGGAGCCCATAAAAAAAGTGCATGACTTTGGGCAAAACTGGGAGACACGGGTCTTCTTTTTTTTTGGTGTCCGTATATGGCTATTTTTCCATGACATAAAAAATTACACCCAGTGTAATTCTTAAAAACAAATTTTTTTAAATAAATGATTTTAAACAAAAAATTACTTGTAATGCTATTATTTTGACAGCAGTTGTATGTTTGAATTGTGTAAATGCTTATTATCAGAGAGAAAGTTCGTTATATTCTTTGGAGTAAGCTACTTCAATCTATCGACCTACAATGAATTTTCCTTTTCAACATAATCACATTAAAATAGGTCAAAGTATCGAGTGGAGTTTAAAATGATGTCAAGTTTTTAAGTGTTTTTCTTCATGAAATCGACATATTATATTCGCAATATAAGAAGATGAAACAGCGGCGATCATTTGAATGTATTCTTTTGCGTAATAATGGTTCTTTCACTTTGAATTTCTGCGCTCAGATGATATTAGGCAATCTTCTGCAACCCCTGGTACTGACTTTCGTTAAGAGAGTCATACAAAGCGTGGATTAATTTAGTAATCTATGGGACAAAGAAGACCAGAGGTGACACGAAACGGCATGCTATTAATTTAAGCAATAAAAATGCTAATGGTAATATAACATTAAAAAAATAAGAATTATTTCATGATTTATAGAAGAAGTAAATTCCATTACAACTCATCATTTCTTACTGGCAAAATGCTTTACGTTTGTTTTTTTATTTTTCCTTATTCCTACTTTATATAGCTATCTTATTTTAACAGAAAGTAGAGGGGCAAAAAGCTGATTTGCACCCAAATATAACCTCAAAGTTTCATCTCTGGTCTAACCTGTGTCTATGGTACAAAAGATCCATTAGGTATCGCAGGGTCGGTCTTTGAACCAAATTTATTCTTATTCAATTAAAATGTATGATGTCATTTCAAATTACCGAAGCCACCGATTTTGTTAGATATCGAATATTCTTAAAGTGATACCGGAAAAGTTTATAAATTATCGAGAGATTCAAATTAATGGGTGTTAAATTATAGAGAGCAGATTGTTCATACTTATTTATGTATGTATATTATAAGAACGGCATTTTTGTTCTCTTAATGTCATATCCATTAGGATAGGTTTTAAACGGGTTTGTCACAGAAACCAATGTAGTCGGAAGCGGATTTAAAAAGACTACAAAAAATACTTTTCTATGATGAATTTCAATGCTATCGGTTTTATGTTTAAAACAGATTGTAATTTTAGATTGAAAATAAAACCAATAACATTAAAATTCATCATAGAAAAGTATTTTTGACGCCAACTAGATTGGTTTCTGTGACAACCCTGAATGATTTAATTTTTCGGCCCCTGAGTTTGTGCTGCCCCATGGCCACCATTGTAATTTAAAATAAATAATGAATAGAAAGACGGCTCCATCATCATTAGATTAGTAGTTCAAGTAATGTCAACCCACCCACCGTCCACGCTGGACTGCCGACAGTGAAAGCTGTCGCGTAAGTTATGGACTACATTTCTGCCACAAGCAAGAAAGTATTTGCCAGAAATATCAACAATGTTTTTAAAATTCGACAAAAAAAATCAACTTTTCAAATCGTTCACACAACGGCAGATGCTGTCACAGTCGCGGCAGCACTGTCACAATATCAGGCAATTGATGATGCGACAGGACAGTACATAAGTAATCTCTTGACATTCACATACATAAGTAATCTCTTCATTCACACAATGATAATAACTACGAAAGTCGCTGTCACGACAGCACCAGGATAAAAAGCTAAATAATATGATGTGATGCAAACGGAAACGAGGCCGACTATGCATTGTCAGCGGGGCATCTAAGCAAAAGTTATCCGAAGCAAGCGCATACATCGACGGCGGCTGTAAGCAGACTTTTAGCCGATCGACTTCGTTCACTACCGCAAAGTTGCTGCGAAATACTCTTTGACATTGAATTAAAAATGTTGGTCCTGTTTTTAGATTATGCACTCGTATATACGAGTACAGCGATACATGGCTTGTTGGCATGTATTTTGTACCTAAATACTTCCCATATGTCAAAGCAGTATTGACATTTGCGGCCTTTCCCAGAAATTATATCAACTTACGATAGCGCGATGACTCTTATGCGCTACCTTGCGGTATGAATACATGCTTCAAATTAATAAAAATGCTTTAATAAATAAAAAAATACGATTAATTAAAAATGTTTGTTTTTAAAACATACCGGTGCCTCCATAAGACCACCTCCTAAGCCGCTTAAGCACAAGGCAGCATACAAGTGTTCAGTTCTAGTAGCGAAATGAAATAACATCCATGATGCCAAGATGGGTACATTAACAAGCTGTTAAGTAAAATAAAAATAAGGAAATTTATAAGTATATAGGGTGTTTTTTTCTTAGGGGCTGTTTTTCTTATTTATTGTATTTTCAATATAGACTGAGCTAACAATAATCCAGCAATAACAAACACTGCTTTGTCGTTTTAACTCATTACATTAACATGGCGGGACAAGTACTTACAACATCGGATTATAATATGGAACAACTTAAAAATGTCAATACGTAGAAGTCATTGAGTATACAAAACTCAATAAAAATGTGGGGTCTTATTCATAAAAAAACATTTTTAACTTGATAAAGCTAATAAACCCATTTGTGTTTTAAATTGGACCAGCAGTCGTGTTGATTCCTACGCATGCAATGCATTATGCCGCAATTAGGAAATTGGTTATGGAAAGGAGGATAGAGGGAGTACTGCTTGTGGACATTCGACTTGAACTTTTCCACATTGAAAGTGACAGGAAAGACATCTGCATTCACTTCACATACGCACTGTTTAGCTGAAGAACGATTTTTCTCTGTAATGCGTAGTGCGATTTAGTGGCATATCATCTACCACAAGTAGATGTTCTCTTAACTAAGAACGTGTTGTTCGCAAAAATGAGCGGGTTTCGGGAACATGTTCCCTGATTTTATTAGAGCACATTCCATTGTGGTAATAAAAAAAGAGTGAAACACAGCCCACACTACGTCGATGCTCCAGTGAGTCAATAGAGTTGGCTACTCTACTGTCACTGATGAGCTTCTTCGCCCTCTGCTGGGGGCACAAATTACAGCATTCGATATCGAACGAAATCCCATAGAAAATTTTTGAATTTGTATGGAAATTTCGTTCGATATCGAAAGCCGTAATTTGTCCCTGTACGCGTTTCGTTCGATATCGAAAGCCGTAATTTGCCCCCTGCACGCGGTCGAGTAACTTCTAAATAGACTTTGAAGCACCGCCGCATACATGAGATTTATATTCCATTTTCGGTCGGATATATATGGTATATGTATGTTACACCGTCTTAGAAAACTGAGGCACTGGAATACAGAGGTCAAGAGAGTACCTCCCCGACGCGAACGTTTAACTGTGGATTGAGCACATTCGGCAGCATGCATGATTGTGAGTTAAAATACAATTACGTTCACGTTCACATCTCTAGATTTCTTAACATATTTGTTACTTGTTTAGTAAATAAAACAATATGAACTTGTAGCTTTAAAGTTATGTACACATGTTTGCATGTATGTTGATATTAGTTTAATGTTAATATTTTCACGACTTTTATATTTGAATGTGCACGTTTTCTTTGTATACAACCGTGTTCAAAAAGTAGTTAAGCAAAGATACAAAAAAATAAATAAAATGCCAGAAGTACAAAAGAAAAACTATTTAGGTCAAATAATTTATTTAAAAAAAATTGCATTTAAAAACATTTTTTACCTGCATAGCTCTTCTTTTACCAATCGGCTGACTCAATAGACCCGAAAATAAACATCCCAAGGGTACACATATCAAATTAATAGAACCTTAAAAATAAATTTAAAAAAAACTTGAATAAAGTAAAGCAAGTGAGCAAAAAAACACATTTCAAATTTAAACTTACTGAACCATGAAATCTCATCTTTATTTAAAACTATGTCACTGGGTTCTCTGCCCTCTCCTCCTTGTATGGCGGGTATAACAATTGTCGGGAATCCCAATGTCATGCCATAAACTATTTGAAAAGCAAACAACAACAGCAATAAAAAAAACTCAAGTGTGAAATGTAATAAATATTTCTACAAACGAATTCATGTACAATATTGTTGTTAAATTAAAAAAATTAATTGAATAAATACAATTTTAATAATTACCAAAAAGTAATATGTTTTTAACACTAACAGCTAAAAATTGTGGTAAAGCTTGTCTGAAATTACTGATTTCCTTTGAATCAGTCATCGAAAAACCACGATGGCCATTTTGCATAAACAATGGCTGATCGTTAACCGAACTAAAAATAAACAAAAAACAAATTATTAAAAAATTAATTAGTATTATTAGCATTGAAAAAAATCATAGTATGTACATATACAGTGTCTACTATAAATTTGCTGAGATTGTTTTGTCAAGGTGATAAAAACGTTTCCCCTCCCGTGACATTCAATTAATTGTTCTGGGTGAGTTTTTATGCAAAAATAAGGAGATTATCGACACCGGTATGAGACTGGTTGATTTCGAGCATGGTACAGTTATCACAGGTAATAGCGATTTTACAACACCAAAAATACACGTATTTTTTTGGTAGAAACGTACAACGTTTATGTCAAAACCTGCTGTCTGTGTGACGCACACATTCTCAAATTTAATAAATCAGCTTGTGCTATTAGCATTCTTGTACCATGATTTCGGGACAGCAAGCAAAATGGTAGTCAGTAGCACTGACAGGGATGCGAAATGTAATTTTCAAATTGTACTAAGTTTTAAGAAAAAGTGTACTTTTGTTCAGTCCGATTGTACTTTTTATTTTTCAAATATTCTTTATTATCAATTAACTAAAAACGTACATAAAAATTATTTTGTACACATACATATGTGTGTAAAAAACTTAACATTTAACAAAAAGTTACATTGAAATTCATTTGTACCAAGATATATTAAAAACAGGTAGTCATAAGTGATCAGGTGGTTATATTTGTTTATCACGCAGAGCTGTCAAAATTTGTTTACTTTCAATACAAAATTGTTAAAATAATTTTCATTTTGTGTTTACTTAAGGTCCTGATTCACTATCCTACACGATCGCACGATTCATTCACAGGAAAATTTTAGATAAGTCTGGCCGACTTTAAAAAATCGCTTCGAAATGGCGTTTTAGGTGCCACACTATTCAACTATCTCTTTGTTATTTTGTGTTTATACATGAAATTCATTATTATAAAAAATACTTTACTTTCGTTGTTTTAAAAATAGAAAAAGTGAATATAAAATGTTAACGAATGAAGAAAAGGTTCAAATATTATCAGCATTGGTGCTGTTTAACAATAAATACTACTCTGATCGTACGAAAACTATAATTTTCTGAAAATTTTCATAAGAGTTACCAAATCGCACGACTTGCCAAAAAAATCTGTCACACAGTAGCATTTTTAGTCCACACTACCATACTTCTATAACACACATGCCATATTAGGCAGATCGTACGATAGTGTAGGATAGTGAATCACGCCCTTTAATTGTGTTTCCTTAAAAGAAAAATATTAAAAATTTTCAAAAGAAAAATAGTAAAAATAAAGCAATTGTTTGACATTCCTAGACGGTGTTTGCAAAAACAAAATGCGTGTGGTTTTTGAAATGTTGTTGTTATTGTACTATCGAGTATACATGTTTTTAATATATATTGATTTGTATATATATTTTGTAGCAAAGTTAACAATTAAATTTAATGCCTAATTCCAAAAGGTACACAAAAGACTCACTTGTTGACATCTGAATATAAAATTATACTTTATGATAATCTTCTTGCTGTAAGTCATTTAGATGACTTCAGCAAATCCTTTTTTTAATTAGATTAGAGACAGTCGAAACAAACAACCTGCTCCTCTCTTTTGTTTTTATTAAATTTTGAAACGAAAATAGCCTTTCCACATTGCATCAGAATTTGGGAAATATCAGTAAACATCGGTTCATTTAGTTCATTTTTCATATCTGATACCTTCGTCCAAAATAAGGTGTATTTAAAAAGCTGTTCTACTTTTTTCCACAAATTTTTATATGTTAACATAGGAGTTGAGATGTCAGTTGTTATTGTAATGTTGTACCTGTTGTAGAATCGCCACCATTTGTATAATTCCGCCTCGTGTAATGAAATAAAATTAGGAAAATTATGAAATAGTGCTAAATTAGGCATGGGGGTGCTATTGTACTTTTTACTTTCAAATAGTGCCAAAAAAAGTACAACTGTAACAAATTTTGCATCTCTGAGCACTGAACTACAACATAGAGAAATTCAAGAGGTTGTGTGGGAATAATCCCAAAGGAACACACTCTAATGTGCTGGACATACGTTCCATACGAAGACCCAACATTCATTCGGATCCCTTAGAAATCGCTGTCAAATCCGTATTTGCGTTTCAGAAACCTCCCCAAAAATTTTTGCAACGCAACTCCATAGAAAAACTCTGGGAATATGGCAACATTGTAGTCAGCCGTAACGATTGGAATCCGGAGAGGTGGGGGAATTTTCAGTTTAAACCGATATAATAATGTGAAATGATTCTACTGACACGTACTAACTGCCTGTTCGCCGATATCGAAAGATAATTTTCTTTTGTATAATTTTATTTAAAACAAAAACAAAATTTTAAAAGTTGTTTTTGTTTCAAATGTAATAATACGAAAGAAATATTTCTTTCGATATCGACGAACAGGCAGTTAGTCTTAGGTTTTTAACAAGAGACATATGTATGTAGTTTTTTGATGCTTCAGTTTTAGGAACTCTACGTACCCAATGGCTATCGTCCGGTGAATTTCTAGACGAAATCTAACTAATTTACATCTCACTAACAAAATAGTTTTTTAATTTATTAATTTATTTGTTTACTTCTTTACTAAATAAATAAATGTATTAAATACGTTATTAGTGGAACACAAATCAGTTGCTTTTCCTTCAGAATTCCAGCGAACGATAACGTTCGACATCGTGGAACAAGTTAATTTATTTTTTACAAATAAAACAATTATAAAATTTATTCGTTTGAAGTTTTTTCCAATATTTGTTTCTATTTACCCTTTTTTTATATCTGCTGATTTATTCATATCCATTATGGTGTGATGTATGTACGAGTTAATTTTTAATATATTATTTTTTAACTATTTATTTATATATTTTTTTTTCATTCTACTTTAATAAGGTGTTGTTAATATTTTTTGGCATTTTTGTAATTATTTGTTATTAGTTATTATGTTATCGCAGTATACTCTGGGTAGTTGCAATGAAGCTGTTGAAAAAAAAAACAACGAAATTATTTAAATTGTTGAAAGATTTGTCATTTTTTTATGGCAAAAAAGTTCGATTGACTGTTGTTGTCATTTGAATTAAATCACTTTAAATGAATTAAAATTGCAAATAAAAGTAATAAAGAACAAGTGATAAATATCATTGTCAATACTAAAGTTTTAATCTCAACAACGACTGTTCAGTTTTATAGGAACATTTTTTTTATTTCTTTAATTTAATTTAATTGTGCATATTTTAGAAAAAGTTCAATATTTTTTTTTTCATAAGAAAAACAATTAAACTGTACTATTTACTGTATAGAAGAAATAGAGATTATTTGAAAATGTCGATAATGATATTTATGTACTTATGTATGTATGTACATGTGTATGTATATACAGTTGAGAATTTGAAAAAAATAGGGATCTTCAGTTTGGAAGAACTGAATCTTGCGCTGTCTTACTCACTACTTTTGACTGGTTTTATTTTTAAATTTCTACTGCTCAACTAAGAAACTTTTTATGTAACTTTTTGATTTTGAGATAACTTTATGTCCTCACGATAAAATGAAGGATAGAAAATTTACTTGGCTTATTGAATAGGATATAAGACCACCAATAATCTGATTAGAAGGTTTCTCTGGGACTTCTCATCCACCTATGTATCTCTCGTGTTAATAGATGAGTTTTGTTTGGTACTCCACCACTTCGCTATATATTATTATTTATGTACATATTTTAATTTATATATAAAACCGGTAATCTAAGGTCCTCTTTTCTTAGAGGACAATCATCTATTTTAACTCTCCGTTATTTATACAATTTGTGTCCTCTTTCTGTCATCTTTTTTATTATCAGTCATCTTTAATATTAAAAGAGTGATCAATACATATTTGTTTTCATTCAGCTTTCGCTTATGAAAATATATGGTAATAGTTTTACGATAACAAAATATAGTAAGCTTTAAGACAGACGGAAAGGTAGCCTCCTTTTTATTTGCACTCTCTAACTATCAACCAAGCTCCATATATAAAAACTTTTATTTATGATGGATGACAGTTAGGAAACTTAAAATAAATCAACAGCTGTCTTATGGGCTTATAAGCTTAATGTGTACAGGGGTGTGATATTGCAAACAATTAACCTTTTTACTATTTTTTTGGTTAATGTCATATTTTTTCTACTCCGAAATCTGGTCACCTTGGTTAATCCCATGCAAAAGATTGAAACACAAACGTTTCGAAGGTTAATAATCGAACAGAGGTCTGATTGCATATATGAAATAAAGAAATAATTCCCAATTCTATGAACAAACTAACCCAGCAAAAAAACCGCGAACTGTCAATTCGGCTCTCACAGAAAACAATGCTGCCGGTTTGAGCTTCTTCGGCTCCAAAAAATAAAAACCGGTTATATATTCAGATATTTGACAATATATTATTTATGGGAAAATCTTTTCCATTTTAATTGTCCAAAACAATTGTTATTTGTTGCGTGTTGTGTTTTTCTTCCGACGGGGTTTGATGCAATTTGGAATGAATTTCCGTCATCCCACGTCAAATTTGGTTGATAAACAGACCGGTTTCGGCTATGTGCCATCTGAGAGAACACTGAAGATGGCACATAGCCGAAACCGGTCTGTTTATCAACCAAATTTGACGTGGGATGACGGAAATTCATTCCAAAGTTATTTGTTGCATTTAAATTATAATTAATTTACATTTTTGAAATTCAAATTCTAGCGCACAATTACATTTCGTAAGAAAACAAGTAAGAACCCTATAATCGGCTGTACTGAATATTTTACACTCTTCGCCAGTGAAAATAAAAAAATATGAAAGAGAGATATTGGAGTTTATTAGTTTTTGAATTTTTGGTCCTGCTATCTTTAGAATATTTTTTGTGATCTTGATTTCCTTTTAGAAGTTGTGGTATATTGTTGAATGCGTTTTCGGTATTTTTGTTTCGTATTTCGCTGTTTTATAATTTTATTACAATTGCACGCGGTTCAGTGAAAGTAGGGAACTTGTTTCCCGATAATGGTGATTGATTGAGTTGGCATCATACGGCAAGGCCTGCAATTTTTGTGTGTGACTCAGTTATGTTATACATATATATAGGGAAAAATCCCTATTCGTAGGGATTTTCTTCTGCAAAAAATGGTCGTAGGGAGAAAATTACAGATTTATTGAAGCCATTAAAATGTAGGGACTTTTCAATAATGAGGAAAAAATGTATTGATTTTGCAACTTTATTCGATTTGTGACAATATACTAAAGAAATTTTTAGTACGGGAATATTACAAATTGTCATATTTTTTTTAATGATCGCTTGCCGCCATTTCAGCTTTCATTTTAAAGTAAATTTGTGAAATATTGCCTTTTTTATATTTACGAGTATATATAATGAACTCTTCGTTTTCTTCAGACTTTTCGGCGTGCTTAGAGGAAACCGAAAAGTACTGAAAACAAAAAAAAATGGCTGCAGGACGATAACTTTAAAGGCTGTCTGGAAGTTGTCTCTGATGAACCGTTCAAATACAAGTGTTTTGCATGCAATAAAATTTTAAATTGCGGCAAGTCTGATCTTATGAAGCACTCAGAAAGAAAGATACACAATAAAATGTGAATTCTGTAAAAAGACAAACAAATTTATAATTTTTTAAAAAAGAAAAGCAGCGAGTCAGCGGTTTTTCGCTGAGCACGATGTGGCGTTGCAAATCGTCGACCACTTTTGAAAAAAAAAATTACTGGTTCACGTACATAAAAGTGTTTATATTTAAATGAAATTTATACATATACATCATTTAAAAGTTGTAGGGATTTTTGTAGAGAAAATTTTATTAACTCTTAGGGAAAAATAAGGATTTTATTCGGGCTGCGTAAAGACTTCTCAGAAAAGTATGTATGTATATAACATTACTGGTGTGACCTTTTTAAGCAACACGTTGTCTTGTGCGGGGCTTTATTTTTTATTACGAAAACATTAGAAAATAAGAAAATAAAAACATTTTTAAACACAAAAATATATACACATATTCAATGATTTACGTTTGAAAAATCATATGCAAAAAGCAATGTCGTAATGTTAACAATGTAATAATTTTCATTAATACAATTGTTTCCTTCTATGTACAAAAAGTTACATTAATATAATGCAGAGTATTTTATGAAATCGTTTTACTGTCTGAATGAATCATTTTTCTTCCACTGTGTATTTTTCACTACTCATCCATTTTTGAACTTTAATAGTCCAGAAACCCGGTTACAGTCGTAGTTCATGCACTTAAAAATGTGAACAAACTCGACAAGTTTCTTTATTAAAATTTCCATGGTATTTTCATATAAACTTCTTTTTAAAGACCTGACATTTTAATATTTTACAACAAAACTAGTTTTATTTCATACAATATACAACTCTCAAATACGCTATAAATTAATATTGTAGAATATACATAAACTGTCGTAGGCAAATAAGTATTACTTACTTCCTTCTTAATTACTTAAGTTATTTCTAGACATTTTTCTTTAGTCACGATTTTTGAATATTTAATTAGTCTTGCCGAACGATCGCAAATAAATTGTTAATAATATCGATTATTATTGACCACAAACTTCAAATTAACACAAATCGTTTTGGCCAATTTATTATTAAAACACACACGCACACACACGAATCATTGTAGTGACGTCACACGTACACAATTTTAAAAAGAAATGTGTGTGTGTGTTAGCAGGGAAGTTCATAATACGAAAAAAAATAATAGAAATTATGTTTTTGAATATGGCTATGAAATTACAAAAAAATAAACATATTGCTCCTTTATTGCAACGTAGTGATATCTCAAAAAATTTGATTTTTTTAATTACAAGTGTAGAATTATTCGCCCTATCCATAATGCAGGTAGAGTCGACGCTACAACAACACTGCTTTTAGTTTCGAAGCTGTCAAAAAGCACAAAAAAAATGGCAAAATGGTTGCATTTTCTGTTCTATAAAGAATTTTGTTTTTTTCCTTTTCTTATTTGCATTTGAAACAACTGATAAAGTGTTGTTTTTAGCAGTGTGGGTGTGTGTTAGTACTACATAATAAAATTTTAACAGACTCGAACCCAAAAAAAAATTCCGTTAACGCTTCGACACTACCTGTATTATTCTACCAAGGCCCTATCGTTCTTCATCACATGGTATCTTGTTTACTCACTTATTGGGGGCAACATATTTTTTTATTTTCCCATTGAGGTGTGAGAAAACTAAAAACTTTAAGGTCGTTTTCTGAAGAACGAGATTTTTGAGATATGACTACGTTGCATTAAAGGAGCGATATGTACAAATCAGTTTCTAATTAATTAAAACACTTTAACGTTGATTTTTTTACATGTTGCTTCAGTCTTGTATTTTTAGTTTTTTTTTATGAACGGGGTGGCAATAAAGTCTCGATTTGTGTTTTTCATGTTGGTTTTTGACATTTTTTTTTTACTCCAACTTGATTTTGTGTATTTGTACACTTTATTATATGATTGTGATAGAATTTGTAGTTCACATATAAATGAAAAAATCATGGTACAATTATTATTAACGCTGCAGTCACACCATCAAATTATTATTCAATTCTCATTCAAAATTTTTACACATACTGCTTGCCAAAGTTCACAAAAATTTAAAGCCGTGACGTCATACATAAGATGCCATAAATTTACAATTTGGATGAAAAAAACTGCAAACAGCTGTTTTCTTGACTGTAATATGATTGAATGAAAATTTGTAAGCAAATTCTTGTCAAATTTTAAAAGTGTGAGTGTATTGGTAAAAAAAGTGAGAGAGAATTTGAAATTTGAATGAAAATTTGATCGTGTGATTACCAAGTAACAGAGAGGAGCAGTACAAAAAACATGTATGTACATACGAGTTTGTACATATATTGTTTGCTGTGAGTTTTGTTACTGACTATTAAAACAACAGTGTCAAAGTTCTTTTTTGACAGTCAGTAACTAAACTCCCAGCAAACAATAGACATGTTTTTTTCTACTGCAGGTACCCGGTAATAATTGTGCTATGGTATTGTAATTGATACACATGTATGCAATTTACTTCCTGAGACCCATGATACAATAAACAAGTAAGCACGTCAGTATGTGCAACAAAAAACATTATATTCTCTTACTGCCAAACAAATTCCATAAATAATAAATATTGTTTATGTTTTTCCATATCGTGTTTGACACTGAGGATATATAGCATAAACGATCAGCGGTCCGGAAGGTTTTATCTTGTTTATTGTATGTTGGTGGGACAGTAAAAGGTATTTCGATAATACAAAGGAGAATTTGTTATAAACTAGTTCTCTATAACGAAGGATTTTCGTATGAAAATGGAAAACTAAACGCCGAGTCTTTGGAACTACTTCGTTAAACCGAGAATTCATTGTAACCGAGTTTTACTGTATTTTTTCAAGTGTGTGTCGTATATAGGCTAACTATAGCGATCATATTGCACTGATTGTCTGAAAGACATTAACTTTTAATTTCAGTTTTTTGATCTTTATATTTAATGTTTCTTTTTTTCAGTGAAATTATCTGTTATCAGTTGTTTTGTTATTGACTGCAATTGTCTTTAGTGTTATAAGTCTTAATGTTTCAAGACTCATTCTTCATGAGCCGTGCCCTCTTAATGACCATTATTCTTTATAGACAGATTTTTTTTTAATAAAATGAAAAAATAAGTTTTATTATAAAGTTGTTATTCAATGTACCTTGAAAAAACTGTGCTAATACTACAAATTAGCTTCACTATGCTTAAATGTAGACAATAATAGTTCTCATATTTCCTAGCGGTCAATGATGTTATTTGTTATTCTAAGCGAATTTCCTACTTATATTGAGTAGCGTCATATAAATTTACCATGCATGACGAAAATTAAAAAAAAAAGACGCGAGGTATCTTAAGGACACTCTTTAGCTATGTATATGCATACATATATCATGTATGAAATAACAATGCAATTTAATTTACCATTGAGCTCTTCTCCTCTAGCATTTTAAGAATGATTTATTCTTCTTTCTTTTAGCATTCTGTCGTTTTTGTTTACTGGCAACACTGATAACGAACAAATAAAAGACGGCATTTTCACAGTCAAATTTTACTTTGCAAAGTTTTAAGTTAGCTGGACGAAAAACACAGAGACGAATATTTTCTTATTCTGTTTTCCTTCCAGCTGAATTAAACTTTGCAAAGTAAAGTTTGACTGTGCAAAAGCCGTCGTTGCTGCAAAGTTACATATCTTTTTTTTAATAGAAGTGACACTCAGGCAATTAGTATGCCTACCAGACAGTGGGTGTGTTACCTTCTCTGGGAAAGGTATAGTGAGAGAGGACAGATGCTGAAAGTGAGAAAGCTTAATTTTTACAACTCTGATATTGCGCGTTGCGTTAGTTTTTAGATCAGTGCTGTAGCGCCTCTGATGTCAAGTAGGCGCATTAAATGTGTTAAGCTGTGTAGCCATTTTATTACTTATTTTACTTAGCCGGTAATTTTCCTACAATACCGACGAAGGAGGACGCTGTGACGACTCAAGCATACACCAGTATCATCTGATGCCGGTACTGTTGAGTGGCCAGTGCTATGCCTTCATCACTAAAACAGTCCAACAACAACAAATACAATGACATACTAATGCACATTGGAAAAAATGTTGGATGTTATGACTTGCCTGAAACTGGGCTCGAAACCACGTTCTTAGAAATTATTTGCTTTGTAGTCAACGCGCTAACTACTTCAGCCAACAGCACCCTTTTAATTTTTATCAAAAAAATTGCTCCTCAAAGTTTTCTTAAGACAAAAATTTTGATGTCAGTTTGTCATTGCATTGCTGATAGATTTGTCATCATTAGCATTGATGACAGCTTATGTTAAGGTTGACATCGCAATGATGTAAAGTGTGATTGGGTCAAAAATGAAGACACTTGACATATCATTGATGTCAAATTACATCATCGCTATGACATTTTTTCTATCAGCAACATCATATAAATGACATTTTGTCGTTAAATTGATGTCAATTCTTCATTTCCCTGATGTCGATGTGTCATTGCATTGATGATAGATTTGTCATCATTGGAATTGATGACCAGCTGATGTTAAGGTTGACTTCACCGTGATGAAAAGTGTCATCAGGTTTATATTAGGGTTATGACGCTTTTTCTGTCAGTGTACATATCTTGTGAAAATTTCAGGACAGACATCCTAGCCAAAACAGATAATAAAGAATTGTCACATTCATTAGTGTTAATTTTTTCTCTGCTTGCAGCTGACATCAAATCATAAGTGTTACTTTAAAAGCAATTGGCAGTAAAAGTTACACATAATTTCATACTACATATCACTCCTTTATTGCAACATAGTAATATCTCAAAAAACGTGATTTTTGAGTCAAGAATGCAGAAATATTCGTAGTATCGCTCTTCATTTTGTATAAAAATGTACACAAATATCTTTTTTATTCACCTCTTGAGGGGAGAATACTTTTTTGTTTTTCCATTGATATGTGTGTGTGTGTAAATTAAAAAATTTAAACTTGTTTTCTGACGAACGACTTTTTTGAGATATGACTACGTTGCAATAAAGGAACGACCATAAAATCATTCTGTAAAAAACTTAAACAGTTTCTGTAATTAAAATCTACCTATACACAAATTCACTTGGAAAAACAAATCTGTTTTTGTCTTAATTAAATTGTAGTTTTTTTTTTGCAACAAATTCAAATTTACAAACGAATTATAAAAAACTGTTCTATGATTTTTTCACAAAATAAATATTACTTCCTGTAAATCAAGCGAAAGTTATTAAATTCAAATATGTATAATATTTGGCTTTATGATATTTTTTCCTGTTTTTTAACTGTTTTTTTTTTATAAGAAATACGCGGATACGTTTTGTCTAAATCTGAATTTGAAGGTAGAATCGCTTAAAGAATTCATTTTATCAGTAGGTTTGTATGAGCATTTTAGTTAAAGTAGAAGCATTTGTAACTGGGAGAATGAATGGCACGATCTTTCAAGAGTATTAGGAGATTTTCGTACAAATTTTATATATCTTATTTTCTTCCCAAAAAGCTCGATTCGAAATAATCTAACTTCTAACGTACATTTATTATTTGAAGTGGAGGTTTTTATCTTTAGTTTTTCCAAAAATATTTCGGTAATGATCTGCATTAACCCCAGTGCATAGGAACTTGCTAATACCCCTGAATAATCAATTTCTATGTATTTTTAATTAAAAAAAAATATAGTATATTTCACTTATTCAGTAAAATATTATGTTGGGGAAAAGGACGTTACAATTGAAAACCAAACCGTAATTCGATTGTTATCAGAAGCTCTTAAATTAAAAGTCAAAGTATTTTTTATAAATTAGCTTAATTTATTCAGTATAAGAGTGGACCCAGATCAGAGTTTTAAGAACACACGGCTCCTCTGCGTTTTTTGACACTACCTGTATTATTCTACCATGATTGCATTGTTATTGAATACATAAAATGTGTATGTACGTATATAGTTAAGGGGACATGCATAGTTCTAATCGAACAGCCCCAAAGACACATAGTCTCTTTTGTTATATTTTGGATTCTATAATTGTCTACACGTTCATATGTCCGTCTATATTTGTGTCCAACTGTAAGTCATTCTGTTTCATTGTTTTTGTGGTTATTGCCATCATTCCTTTAATCAAATGAATTTAATATTTAATTGAAAATAATATTTTTTCAATTAATTATGTATGTAATTTAATATGAAAAAATAAATAATTTTTTTCTATGATTCTTGGAGGAATTCAAGTCACATTAATTTCTCGAACGATTTCTATAAATTAACGTTAAATAACTTCTTTTTTGAAAGTTAAACCAAATTTCTAGAGGTGACAATTGAAAAACTATGATCATGGATTATTATTTTGTTGAAGCCATTCATGTTTATGCTAAAAAAAAGTTACTTGAAAATTTTAGGAACATATTTGACTAAATCGTTTAACTAAATACTTTGTTATACTTCCTTAGCTTCGAAGCTGGCGCATTCAAACAAAAATTTACATATGAGTGTTTCGAAGGTAACGGTCGTTACCGGTTTTCGGAGATTTTTTAAATAAAATTCCAACCCAAACAAATATGGCACGAGGATAACTAAATTTTGGACGTACGAAAGTTCAAGCAACATTAGCAACCGAAAGAATTCATGAAAATTTAATTTCAGCCCTTTTTTGGCTATTAAAAAAGTAACGGTCGCTACTTTATAAATGTGCCTTTTTCGAATTTCGGAAACAAACATCATGTATTGTAAAATTTTTGCACATGCTGTGTCAAGTAAAAAATCTGATTGAATTCTTTGAAATGTTTTGCTTCGGGAATGGGTTTATTTTCAAATTAAAGAAAATTAGTGGCCAACTTTTTTTAAAGTAACGGTCTCGACTGCTGATTATTTTTTGCTCCTTGCTTCTCCTTGCATTTTGATCTGTTTTGTTTGTCAAAATTTGTTTATGTTTAATATATATATATAGTGTTGACGTTGATTTTGACAAAGAAAGCAGCTTTTTTTCAAAGCGAATTAAGGCGAGTCTACCTGTTATGAATTTGTCTTGGGTCGTTACATTATAAAAAGTTAAACGTTTATTGGTAACAAAAAATGGCGTATTTTTGTTAGTATAAAGAAAATTAAAGTTAATCCTTCGGAAAATGACAGATATATTTATTTTTTGTAATATTAGCGGAAAAATAAATTAAAAATAATAATTTCTGAGCTGTAAGGAGTCATTTTATGTGGAAACACCCATATGTAACTGATTCTCGAAGTGTTTTAAAACTGAGGTGCTATAAACTATAATAATTCCAAGCGCATTGGCTTTACACGAATACATCTCTGCTAGAACTAGTTGCGGTACTGGAATAGCTTTTCCTGGAATTAATTTCTTTTTTAATTTTAAAATAAAATCGATTTTTCGATATGTATTTATTATGATTTTATAAAAAACTTTATAAAATAAATTAAAAAAAAATTATTAGTTAAGAATACGTCAGTACAATATTTATTTATTAAATCGTTTTTCGTCTTATTTATTTTTTTTTAATTTTTTTTTTTATTTTTTTTATTAATGTGGTTTTATGTTTATTTCTTTTGTTGTGGATGGTTTGTAGATTTTGAAAAAAAAAAATTGTTAAGACTAGTTTGGTAACTTTTTTATACATATTTTTAATTTTGCAATATTTAAACGAGTAAAACATTACAAATGGCTTAAGATATTATGAAACTGTTTGTAATAGGTATATTGTTTTTAACTTGTTACTTGTTTATGTTTTTAGAAATATTGATTAATTTAAAACGATTTCCAATAATTTTATATTCTATGTACACATTTCTTTTAATTTGTTTCTTTTTTTTTTGATGGAATAAACTGTTTTATTTTTTACGTTAACTAATTTCTTTGAACATCTTCGTGCCGCGGTTAAATTTCGACTGGCATTGCTAAGTATTTTTAAGTATTTTTGGCTTAAAAAGCTTTGTGCAACACAGAAATTGTTTAACGTATAGAAAAAACAAACAAAATCAATTCGTATTTATTTTTAATCGTATAAAAGCATTTTATTTACATCTCATAGTGTTGTTTGTTGATTGCTTTTGTTTCTTTTCTTGTGTTTTTGCAATTTTTGTAAGCCGGGTTTTTAATATATTGTTTTAATTCCCGTTGTAGATAAATAAGGTAGTGAGTATGCGTATGTGTGTATTGATTTGTTTTCATTACACTCAAAAAAAATCACCACTTGATACACAATTATTTAGAACAGCGTTGCCAGAAGCTCTTGACAAGGTTAATGATATTTTGTCATGAGCTTCTATTTCTGGATGTCGATTGTATTTCTGCGAAAAATTAAAAACGAAAAAGAAATATCACTTCCTTTTCGTTTTAACTTTTATGAAAACTATTTGTCAACTTATCACATAAAAATTTTTTTTTTTTTATTGAGAAAAATTGGCGAGAACTTCAGTGATGCCAGCTGTAAATGACTTTTTATTGATAACTTTTTCTTCAAAAATCACTTTGTAAATGTAAAATAATAGTAAAAAACAGCAAATTGTGTATTTTAAAAATTTCAGTGGCAAAAAACCTTAGTGCTGCTACAATTTTATTTAGCTTTGTATAGCATTACAGTTTAAAGTTGACTTTATGGATTTTATTTCATTTAACAAATCTGAAAAGAGAGTTTTAGTAAAACTAGTATATAATTCCTTAAAATATACGGCAGACACGTTGACAAAAAGATTGCTGCTATCAGTGCAATATCCTCCTGCATATCCTTGGGTATGATGTAAAAAATTTTTTTATATATATTTTTAATATTACATCTGCTCGTAACCCTACCAATTTGCAATAAAATATTATTTTTTATTTTAATTTGTATGTCTGTGATTCAAGAAATGAGCGGAATAAAATAAGAAGTGACATATGTACGTATAACAAACCAATTTCTTATACAGAATTACAATCAGAATGTTTGTAAATGAATAAATTAAGCGAAAAATTGTTATGAGGCGAAAATTATGAATTTTCTATCGCTTCAATTTTGTTATACACTTAGAATCGATCCCCTGTTCTGTAAACCGATTATATTTAAACCCGAGTGACTTTTCAAACCAAAGCTTGGTGATTTTTTAAATCGCACAATTCGCTGCAGTCTAGTGGTTTTCGCAATTTCAATCTAATATTTTTTTTAAATAGCACTTGAAATTCTCTATCTATTTCTGATTGAAAAACTATCGTTGGAATTTTAACCAAAAAAAATTAAAATTTTATTTTTTCTGAAAAATATTGGTTGTCGGTTTTGAATCCCATGATTTGTTCTACGAATTTCGTCCAAAATATTGTATCTAGGCCAAGTTCCGGCCACACAGTGTGTATTATTACACGAAACCATTCCAGCTGTTTTTACCCCCTCCTAACTTTGCTCCACTTTATCATAAAATAATGAAACTTGAAACATAAGGTGAAATAAATAAAGCTTCCCGAGATATTAAGGTGTAAAAAGTGCATACTCTAGTACATATTCACTGACTCACTGACTCATCAATATTATTGGTCACTTCCACCACAGCTAGAGAGCTTTTTTTCACCCGGGAGGGACTAGGTTGCCCCTTTTTATATGGGGCACTTCCAGTATAGCTACAGAGCTGAAAATTGGTATACTGGTAGGTCCTGGTGAGCAATAAGACTTTAAATTAAATATATATATATATATATATAAATACAAATATAAATATTTATACAAAAAAAAACTTAGAAAAAAGAAATGAGATCCGCATAAAAACATAAATTTGAAAATAAGGCCAAGTTTCTATCCAAAAATTTCGGCCATAAAAAGTACTAAGATCAAAAAAATAACAAGTTCTTTATAGGTACAATACCACCTCGTTTCTAGGCAACCTGTAAGCTTCGTGCTACAGATATGTATGCAAAAAATGCGAATAAGCTTAAACTTAAGGATTTTATTACTTTTAGTTTTCATAATTTTGTTAAAAATCAATCGTAATAAAAGGCTTGTGATGCAAAGCATGTGAATACTTTTGTTTTGAACGTTAAGTACGTATTGGTGCAGCTGTACCAAGAATGTAAGTGAAAGGATTGTAAGGAAGTCTGTTACAGAAGGGTTAAGAGAAACTCTGTTGAATTTTTATGCACGCGTGGAAAGAGAATAATAAAAATAATTTTAATATTCCAAGTGATCTAATTTATGATTGCCTCTATTTTTTTTTTTAACCAATCAATTTTTTTTTAATAATCTGATTCAGTCTTAATCATGATTTAATTAAACTATTTTGACTATTTAATTTTTGTAAAATAAGGCAAATATAATGAAAATCTATAATTTTTTATTTCCTTTAATTTTAGCAGATACTTTTTTTTAGCCAAAACTATATACATAATCATTTTAATCGTCTAAATTTTGGTTAATTTTATTTATTTTTCTTTTTTTTTTTTGATTAATTGTTGTGTAATTGTAATTGTGAACAAATGAAAAAACTGCAACTTCCGTTTCAAATTTAAAATTAATAGCAAAAAACACAAAAAAAACTATTAATTTTATTGAAGTATAATTGATGATGTGAAAAAAATTAGTTTTCAAAAATAAGATGATAAATAATGATAAAATGCATTTTATCGTTATTTTTATTAATTGGGTTAGAGAATGGACATTAGATTTACAGAAGGTTAAAATTACATACACTTTTTTAAATAGCTTAAATATAGTTAAAACTAGAGATGGGTACCGCTCAGGTGATTAGCGTGATCGCTATTAGTTTTTTATTTCAATCACGTGGGCGTACATGATAAAAAAAACTTGTGAGTGAGTAATTTTTTTCATTTAATTTAATTTTTTTTTTTATTATTTTTCGTCAATATTTCGTGAGCTTGAGTTTGCATGACTGTGAATAACATTTTTCCCCACTCACGACAGCGTGCATGAACGTGAGCCAAAAATAACGTGATCCAAAAATATAAGATCGTGCGAGAGCGTGCATAAGCAAAATTTTTTTTATCGTGAGCGTGCATGAGCGTGAGTGAAAAATTATTCAAGATCCCATTTCTAGTTAAAACGTTTTTTATGTACACTAGGCATATAACTAAATTTCGGTCTTATCGCCACATGATTGCTGGGACATGTTATTTTCGAACAAATTTTTTTGGATAATTTTGAAAAAATTCAGACAGAGCCCCCAATTTTAAAATCTCTTTTACATTAAAAATGTCAAATGTACGAAAATAGAAATGGGAATTCCAAATTTCAGCGCGTTTACTGCGTAGAATTTTTTTACAGCCGTGAAAAAGTAATACCTTTTTCTTCCGTATTCTTTGAATGGTCTATTTGCCAGTTCCTTGTCAATTCTGATATTTGCATAAAACGTAAAAAAATCTTCATATTATAATAGTTCATATCGAACTTGTTTAACAAAAATGTAGTATGTATGTATAACAAAATTCAAACATTTTCAGTAGAAGCAAAACAATTTTTGCTTCTACGTTGAATAAAATGCGTATTTAAAACTGACCGCTACAAATTTTAAATTCAATTAACACTTAATATCTAATGCACATGAAATATTTTAGCTATTTCAATTTGTTAATTTTTCTATTGCAAAACAAAGTTTTTTATACAAACATACGCATACATACAAAAATAAATATGTAATTTTGGATTCTTCCTATCAATGAAGTGTGAGTTATTCAATTTAATTATGTATACTAGTATATTTAAAAATTAAACTTCGATGTAAATAATATTATACAACGCGTTCCTGCAAAATTGTTCGTCTAAGAGCTACTATTTGAGATCGAGCTTAAACTTAGTTTCATTCTGTAGTTGGCTAATCTAAAAATTAATTTAATCCAGCATCAATTGAATTTTGTATATTTGAATTCAAAAAACCTTGTAGTATTGCCATACTGAACGACAAAAGGTGTCAATATTTTTTTTATAATGTTATCAAACTACGCCTATTTGCCAGAGGAAAAGAAATTGCGCTAGTTTATTATTGTTTACAAGTGAAATATCTATTTTAGTAAGGCCCCTTTCACATATCGGCAAATGGAAGACAGACAGAAGAAGTTTGTAGAAGAAGGAGCGAAGATGCAGAGTTTGTAGTACACGACGCTCTGTACCAGGGGGTCTTTACGTGCAATAAACCTGGAAATAATTATGTTTTCAACTGTCAAATTCTATTGCCAACACAATATGTTCACGTGTGGACCGCACAACCATTTATTTGCACATGTATTGCGAAATAGTTGTTCAAACTTATTTTTAAGCAATTATGTTGGAAATAAACTGTCAAATTTAGCTGTAATTTTCTTGACATTTGTTTTTCCCACGAATTAAATAAAAAGGTGCAAATATGTATGTACATATTGACTTATTAGCATTCTGCTAAGCTTTGTTATCAACAAAAAAAATGAAACATACACAGAAAACACTGAAGCTAATGTATTCATTCACAGCGACATTTTTAGATTTATGTCCAATGTGCACTAAATGTTCTCCACCTAAAAACATAACCTTGTACATGAACATATTTATGACGTCATGCTCCCGACGTTATTGCTTATGTTCGGAAATAAATATTGAACGTGGAGACGTGCAGGTACCCGACATTTTTTTGTTTCTCTTTTTGTTATTTTCGTAATTTTCATCTTGTTGTTTATATCATATATCTCAAGCCCAAATTCGTCTACTTCGGGAAAATCTTCTAATACCAATTTTGTGCAATAAACTAGTTATTCCTTTTTTTATTCAAATTTCATTTGTATTGTAATTGTTTTATATGTATGTTTTTGGTAATTTAAGTAAACCACAGAATAAAATAAATATGTAATAATAAGTAAACAAACTGCAAAACTGGATGAAAAACGAATATGAAAAAATTTCTATCGGTCTATTAATTTCCAATATGTAAAAGCTTCAGGCAAGAACAAAAGTGAATTAAAAAAATATCCGGCAAGAAATGTCGCATATGTGAAAGGGGACCTTACGGAAGAGATACATTTTAAAAGTTTTTGAAAATGTTGATGCAGAAAGAGCAGCGAAGTTGGAATATTTTTGCATATGTATTTTAACAGTTTTAATATATGTACATAGTCGTAGGATTAAACCATCACGATTGGTGATCTCGAACCCAGAAAAAAACGGCTTGTAGTTAAGTGTTGGGTGCTCATGGAACATTCCATTTTTAAACATCAATTTAAAATTTTACGTAGTTTAACGATCGTAATCGTAAGCGACCAGCTTTTTCACAAATTTCAGGAGTGGTTGTGGCTTGTGTTAAACATTTTCACTTACAATTTACTTTTGAACACAAAATATGAAATTGAACTCCCCATTTTGACGTTTAAAAAGCGTGTCATCACATGCATCAACTTTAAAACTTTTGAAAGGGTATACATTGTCAATGTTTTGTACTGCGGTGTTATGGATCATTACATATTGTTCGAAGACAAAGCAATTGACGTTTTGGAAGTCAGCCTAACTTTTGATATCAAATGATAAAAAACATCATATGTCAAATGTTCATCCTTGTGTGAGATTAAAGCAAGAAATTCCAAATATTTTCCAGCAGAAACTTGGTAAAGATTTCAATTAAGAAGAGCCCCGTAGACTAGTAGTTAGCAGCGTACTAGACTATTAGTCTGGGGGTCGCAGGTTCGATTCCTGCCTTGACCCTGGGTGTTTCTGCAGACAAGCCAAAATGGCTTTGCGGTTTGTGTTTAAAAAAAACAATAAAAATATGTACATACATATGTACATATCATCTACACTGCTTTACAGTAGTTATTCAATCAATCGCTGGTAAATAAGTAAGATATTATTTATTCTCTAAGTAAGTAATAAGCAGTTCAAGCAAAGGCGTTTTTAGCGCATAATAACTAGTACACTGGAACAGTAAGTAAAACACTTGACATTAACACAAAAACAACTTAAAAAGGTCGAGTTCAATACTTAAAGGTAACATTTAATTTTTATTGTATTTTGTGTATTCGAGGACTACTAAATATTGATATTTTTAAGTAGTTGTTTGTAAGCACAAGCACTTACCTTGTTACCAATGACATCGCAATGTTAACTAATGAATTAAAATCCTAAAGTAGAAGTAGTGACAAGTATGTACATACTTATGTCACTCACTACTTTGTCATTAAAAATTTTGCTGGGTCTGTTTAAAAATCATTAATTTTAACTTTTTTTTTAATTGTTTGACATTTTATAAGACTTTAGGAGGTAAGAAAAAAATCAATTCATTAGATACACATTCTATGTATGTATGTATGTATGTATGTAATTGAAATAAAGTTTCTATCTGCCATATAAAACATGAATATTTAAAATGTTTTATTTTCAATTAGAAAAAGTTTTATACGAATTAAATTTTCCGGTACTAAATGTTATTTAATATTACAAATACATGTATGTATATTCTACATAAAAGGAATTGCAACAAATGCTGTAAATAGTTGAAAAGTATGTACGAGGTATGGTCAAAAATTGCAAAGAATTATAATTTATCTCCAAAAAAAACTATATACATAGATTAAGCAAAAATTATCTTTTTTGTTCCTTTTTAATAACTTTAAGCGCCAAGCCAAGAAGTCTTCTTAAGTTTTTTTATTGTTGAGCTTAAACTAAATTTAATTGCAATTTTAAATTAATACTGAATGTTGTAGTCAACAAAATTAATTTGCAGCAATGTTCCATATTTAACAAATGTCTTCCGACATCAAAATTTTATTTTAGCATGTGCAATAACTTAGTTTGATGAAAATATGTATTCTTAAATTATATTCATCGATATTTTGTCCCTCAAATACATAATTATTAGTTAATACTGCAGAATTATTCGGTGTATCGTTCTGCATTCTGTGTTAAAAATTCATACAAATATTTTGTTTACTCCAGTTTTGAGGGAAATTGTTTTTCATTGAGGTGTCAGCAAATTAAAGACTTTTTAACTCGTTTGCTAAAGAAAGACATGTTTTATATTTGACTAAGTTGCAATAAGTATACGATATATTCTTAAATATAAGTGTTCAACTCATTTAGCTACTCTTTAACATCAGAAACAGAAAAAACCGGAAAGAGGCTAAATCTGTCCGACGAAGAAATAGTTTATTGTTTTATATAACGATCAATCAAGATCGGTAAAAATTTTGCAAAACAATCATATTAGTTTGTCAACACACTTCGTACCTAGTATATACATACATAATATTTATATACGAAATATGTTTAGTTAATACAAGCCGACATATTGTATTACAACTTTTAAAAAATGAGCTAAATGTCACAGTGACGTGAAGTTGTTAAAAAAATATAATAACACTAGCTTACGTACAATATGTGTTACTATTGTTTTAAGTTTGCCTTTAGATGCGTTAGCAACGATCAATTATGTGAAGGTCAGTTTCTACCACGCTTCTACATACATTGGCTTAAATCAATTATGTACATATACATGTCTACCATAAAAAACACACACGGGTTAAAATCACATGAGCAAATTAGTTGTAGTACGAACTTTCTCTCCCGTTGTTGTTGTTCAATTGTCATATTCCCATCAAGAACATTTCACTGATGTCTTGTCCATACCATTCCAGGCAATCGTGGTCCATGACGGCCGTCAAAATGAATAACAAATAATGGGATTTGCTCGCTTTGTGCTGTAGATTCAATTTAAAAGTTGTACAGATATATAAGGAAGGCTCAATTGATTTCTGTGTATTAATTTCTGTATTAGCCGAAGCTTATACAATATTCGATTTAAACACATTATGAATTTTATTTTTTAGAATAAAGGTACGGTCACACTTGGCAAACATTTGCCCAAAAAAACGTAGCCAGCAGACAAGCTAAATTTGCATATTCTTTAATTCCAATATTTTTTTAAATATGGGTTCGCATTTATTTTAAATAATATAAAAATAGCAGTTTGCGGCATAATTTACTTCAATTTGTGATATAAAAACCAAGTTAAATCACACTAACCCTAAGCAAAATTAGTGGTTAGGTTTTTTTGGGCAAATGTTTGCCAAGTGTGACCGTACCTTAACATTTGACAGAGCTCTTGACACAACTAACGATTTGCCGTGCATTTAATTGGATGTGCACACATGTATAAAAATTGTGTAGAACTTCATTGTTACCTGCAAACAAACACCTGTTGACTCAAGCGCAATCTGCACAATACGTATGAATGTATGCATGTACGAGTATGTATGTACATACCATATGTACATTAAGTTCAAAACACTACATTTACACAAGGTTTTTTAAGTTTTAATTTTTTTTCAATTAATTAAAGCTGTTTGAAACATGTTGATATTCAACTCAATATATTGTTTAAAAGTTTATTGTTTGTACATAGTACGTTGATTTTAAATACATATGTACAAACGTCAAATGCACAAAATAAAACAATATGATGGGTAGCTATTTCTTTGAAGTAAATAACAAAATTTTCTGAGAAAACACTTATCACGTGCTTAATATATTTCCAACACAAAAAAAATCCCACATTTTAGGTAGATATATATTAATAATTTTTAATTTATTCAACCAATTACGTACATTGTTGGCATCTGACGAGTAACATTTCTTCTTAATCGGGTTTTCGCCATTTTTGCTCTAAACTTTTCATTCGGGCTTTAATACGTTATCTCAACTTTTATTATGCTCGATTAGCCCGTTTTTTAGATCTGAACGAACAGATGTGATTTGTTATACTGAAACTATTTTCAGAGACGAAAATCGAATTTTGTTCACTATTTTCATTTTCTTAAGATCCCTTTTGTGATGAAAGTTTTAGTAAACAGTGGGACTCAATGTTTATTTGTTTGATTATTTTTACCTGAAAAAAATTTATTTTTGAAAAAAAAAATTTTTTGCACGAAGGCTAAGAAAAAAAGACGTGTGGCACTCGGGGACTGCCGCGGGAAAGCTATTGCATAGCATTAGCTTAACAGCTATATTTTAGTATCGAAAAAAGTGTTTTTCGGAAATTAAAAGATGTTTTATAAAAAAATATGACAACACTGGTGTTACTTAATAAGAAGAGAATGATAAAAATTTGTAATTGAAAATAGTTGGTCATGTGAGACCGTGGTTTTGACGAATCTGGTGGTCGCAATTCGATTCCTGCTTAGCCCATGGATGTTTCTGCAGACAAGCAAAAAGGGTTCGCAGTTTGTGTTTGTTCAAAAAATAATACAGCTGCTTGTGCTCCTCTACGTTATTTCGAGCACTTTTCCTTAATAAAAAATGGCCACATAAATAGAATAAATAAAATGGCTCCAAATATTTTATATTAAAAATAGCAACAACATTTTTTGAGCTATTTTTCCTGTTTTTGGACCCATTTTTAAGCGAAGTTGTATTCATAACAGAGAATGGCGCTGCATCCTTTTTTCGCTATTCATAGTGACTCATGAAATTTTAAATATAAGCGAGTATGCATCATTTAAACTCAACTACTCTGATTTACTCATACTCACGATAATGTGGACTTATAAGTATAGGTTGCAATAAATATGAATGCGATGTTGATATCATGCTCATACCACAACTACACTCATAAATCATCGCAGTTTGATTTATAATATCAGGAAAATACTTGTAATACTTACATTGATACAGCTCACTCAACTCATCCATATCAAATATGAAATAAGCAACACAAATCTACACATATTTTTTTTGCTTAAAACTTTAGTAAAAAAACGGCAAAAAAGTCAACAGAGCAAACATACAGCCTCATATTTTAATGTTCATATGCGAAGTTCATACTTATTTTGCATCGTCTATACACATTGAGTTAGTCTGCGTTTACAGACATCATGTCTTATTGACATGATTGCTACCTTATAGGTGAAAAAGTACTCAGATGCATGTACTGTCATTACCTTTTTTTCTCATTTGTAATTTTAAGCATGAAGGTATTTGCAAGCAAATGCCCTTAACATGACATGACTTGTGTGAACAACAATGAAAGTTCATAGAATAAAACGTAAGAATCATGTCAATGAGACATGAGCCGTCTAAACGAAGACTTAAGGAGAGTCTAAATCAAGAACATCATAAATGTTGTTGAGTACGAGTTCGATGACTATTTCAAGTTGAACAACATTGCAATAAGTATGAGTGCAAGAAATTATAAGTTATGGTTCAACTCTACTCACTTGATCACGGATTCATAAGAATGCATAAAATGCGAAAGCAAAACCATTCTACACCTCTGATGGTGAATTTAAGATTGTTCGTTTCAAGGATAGTTCCTTGTAGTCGCTTAAACACACACAAACAAACCCGTAATTAATATTCTATTCCAATTGGCATGTTGCTGGCGCCGAAGTAAAAAATGAAACTCCTACATTGTTCATGTCAAGGGCAGAGTCTTGTCTCTGCTAAACAAACAGAAGTGTAGTGTGTTCATACACCATTTCAATTAGCATGTCGGTGATGCCAAACTAAAACTTTTTACTCATACAAAAATTGCCTAATATTCAGTTAAAAAAATACAAGCAGTAAAAAACCTTGTTGAAGTTTGTCTTGTTAAAATTGAACTTCTCTCCCACTGTTCAAACATTGTATATTTTGAAGTGATAAATTTTTAAATAAATTTTGTTTCGCATTAGGTTATTTTGTCATTAATTGCTTTGATTTCAAATTAGTTCACACATGATAATTAACTTGTTGTATTAATTTTGAGGAGCGTTGTATACTTTTATAATGTACATATGTATGCATATTAGAGTGGCTGTATTTTTTTCTTGATTTCTTATATTCTCTCCCCCCAAATTGGTTCAGTTTTATTTAAAAAAAAAATATTAAAAAATCCTCAAAGTTGGCCTTTATTCAATTTGTTAAATTTTTTTTATTTTGATTTTCTAAACTATACGTAGTATGTATATGTATGGAATAATTTAATAGGCGTAATCTCTTACCGTACATGTTTAGAAAAAATAATTTGCATATATGTAAATATAATTTTGGTATATATAACTTCTGGTATTTTGTTGGTTATTTTCTTCATTATTTTCTAAAATATTAATTTTAGCAAAAAACTTTCTCTACTACGCGTCCACACTAGCAATCTGATTGGCAATTATTGCCGCGGCAACTGCCAAAATCAATTGCCGACACAAGATATTTACGTGTGTACCGCACGAATATGTGTTCAAACACATGTTTAGCAATAATTGCTAGAAGATATCGCTGAGCAATAATCTTTTGACACAAGCTGTTAAATCCAATTGATATTTGCTTAGCATATATGTACATATGTACGTTCTGTGCAAATAGAAAACAAATTAAACAACACTAATGTACGAACAAAAGATACATTAAAATTGTAGTTATAAACAATAGTAAAAAGACATTTAAATTAATGTTGTGACCGCAAAAAGTGCAAAATTAACCTAATTTAAAAAAACTCCTTTCGGAAGATTCGCTATATTTACAATATCATTTATGTGCTTTAAACGTTAAGGTTAATATTGTTGTCTAGAAGAGCTAAAATATTGCCATATATCATATTCTTGTAAAATGTTTTTTTAAAAAGATATTCAAATGCATTTGAATAAATTTGCTTGAAGGCGAACCTTGAGGAGTGGGCGCTCCCCCTAAAACACAACTTATCGCTATGAAATTTTTTAATATATTTTTTGGTTAGCATGGTACCATGCTAAAAACGATTACATAAGTATTCTATGCTTTTACAACACTAATTAAACATGTTTTCTATATTTGCTGTCAAATTACATTTTCTGGGCTCATTATTGCCACAAAGTATAATATTGCCGAATATTTCAATAATTGCTAGATGTAAGTATTTTTTACATTTACTAACATAAAACGCTCTTAGTAAATAACGCAATATACATATGTCTTCTGATAAATAATAAACCACAGCTAGTCTAGTAAGAATGTCTGTTACAACTGAACACGTTATAAGCCCTAAACGTTTACGTGCAGGAGCTCCCTTAACTATTGGCACCCACAGTGGCACCTTTCATTGTGATGAAGTATTAGCTTGTTTTATGTTAAAGCAATTGCCTGAATATAAAAACTCTAAAATTATCCGTTCACGGAACGATGTAGAACTACATGAGAATTGTGATATAATTGTCGATGTGGGCGGTGAGTTTGATCACAAGAGAAAACTATATGATCATCACCAGAAATCTTTTCAGGAAACGATGAGCTCCCTAAGGCCAGAACTAGGAGATACATATAAAATAAGGTAACTACAAAAAAAATCTGTAAAGTATGTCTTATGGTACAAAAATTATTGTTGCATGGTATAACTTTTTTTTAATTTGTTATGTACAGATTAAGTAGCGCCGGGTTAGTTTTCTGCTTTTATGGAGAACGTGTTATAGACGAGATACTCAAAAACCATGCCAATATATCATTAACAGCAGACAATTTGAGATTAACATATAAACAGTTATATGTCAACTTTATTAGTGAAATCGATGCTATAGACAATGGTGTGCAAATGTGTCCCAATGACGGAGAGCATTTGTATAAAATATCCACACATTTAGCGAAAAGGGTTGAACGTTTAAATACTAATTGGGAGGAGGAAGACAAAAATGTTGATGTTGATGCTCGTTTTGAGCAAGCCATGGCTTATGCTGGCAAAGAATTTATCGAAAACGTGGTTTCGATTGGAGGACCATGGATAAATGCTAGAGAAGTTGTACGAAAAGCTCTTGAAACAGCAAAATCAGTTTATGAAAGCGGTGAAATTTTGCTACTTGAAAAGTTCTGTCCTTGGAAGCAACACTTGAATCATTTGGAAAAAGAGTATCAATTGGAAGGGATTCCCAAACTTGTAATCTTTGCTGATACATCTGGCCAATGGCGTGTTTGTGGCGTTCCAATCACTCCGGACAGCTTTCTGGGGCGAAAATTTTTACCAGAATCTTGGAGAGGCTTGCGTGACGAGGAGCTTTCAAAGCTAGTAGGCATTGAAGGTTTACTGTTTGCGCACCATACTGGTTTTATTGGTGGTGCTAAAACCAAGGATATCGCCATAGCTATGGCCATTAAAAGTTTGCAATGGACTCCATAGAAGAATAAAAAATGTTTTTCAAAACAATTTCTTAATCCAAATAAGTCAATCATTTTAGATAAATTTATATGTATGTAGGTTGTTCCATGTATGTATGTATACTAACAAATGGGTTATTATTTATTTATCATTCATCTGTAATACATGTGGCCTATTGGCCAATAAAAAATATTACTAATCTATACATATATGTGAGCTATGCACTATGAGGCATAATTTCCTTCAAAGGCCCTCACGACACCAATGCAATCAAGTAAAAAATAAGGATACAATCCAACAATCATTGACTAAACTATAGGCAAATTGTAGTAATAAATAATTTATGCTTAAACATTACTAGGAACGTAGGTTTGTAGGCAGGCAATTTCACAATCGAGCAGCACGAACCACAAATGAATGTTCATATGGCACATTATAAATACGAGATATAGTTATCTGTGGATTTTTAAGTGATCTAGTAAAGGAAATAGTCTGCACATGATCTAGAGGCCTTTGATACTTAATAATACTAAAGAGATAGATTAACAAACGATACTTTAGAAGATCCTCAATTGTAAGGTTTAACAACTCATTCACGTAGTTTGAAACATGGGCTCTTAGCCTAAGTCCATAAATAAATCTCACAATTCTATTAACAATAATTTTTTTTCAGTTACTGGAGTTACAACCAGAATATACCTCAATATTATAACTAAGTTGCGACATTAACAACGCATGAGCCAAACATTTCTTAACATACAATGGAAGAAACAGGTTTAGATGATACAATATTCGTAAAGATTGACAAATTCGAGAGCAGAGTCGCTGGGTTTGTCGTCAACGACTACATAGTGAATGTTGCCGTCAAGGGCAAAAATCTGCGACGGATTTGTCAAACTCGAATATGAATTTGCCTCGAGTTCGCCTTAGTTGCACTAAGAAAATTAATTTGATGTCCCTATTAGCAGCTTTTCAGGTATTATCCTGTGCATATTGAAAGAATCACGTTGTTTAAAACAAATTTTATTTTCAATTTAAAATCCTTTTGCATAATGTTTGCAATTAATTTACAATACAAAAATTATAAATAAAACCAGTCCCGCTCTAGTCCATACGAGTTTTCAAAGTTTTTGTCGTAATTTTATCTTTCTCAATGATATACACTGTAGCTCCCCAGCCACTAATGGCATCTCGATCAAAAGCATTAATCATGGCTTGTGATATAACTTCGAACAATTGATTTGGCTCCAAATCGGGTTTCCATAGGGTTTCACACATACCATAGAGTTGTTCGCCGCAAGTTCCAGCTACAACAAAATCGTCTGGGACATTAGGACAACCAATCAAATCCATATTACATATAAAAGGCTCCATTGTCTTCGGATCTAATCCTGCAATTACAGGTTCAATAAAGTAGGGCCCAAAGCGGTGCTCGTACAAAAAACTTGAAAGCATTGCCGAAAATCTTTCAGGTTGCATTTCTCGATTTTCTCTAGTCTCATACAGATTTTTACGGAACATCAAACGATCCTTAACTGTTAAAATATCACTCTGCAAACCAACCAGGCCCAAAAACATGCGAGGATTAATTTGGAACACCTTTTCGAAATCAGTTTCAATGGTTTGCGCTTGCACCCCAAAACGTCTATCGGTAGCTATTGCCACACAATCTTTACCGCGCATTGCCACAACGCAACCACCATTATAAGTCAATATGGACATGTTTATTTTAATTTAAAATAATATCTCGTTCTAACTATTAAATTGTAATGATTTAGCAAAATTATTGTAAAAGATATAGCAAAACAAATGCCGCTTGAGACCTGCCAAACACGATGACTTTTTGTTTCTTCTTCTTCGTTGAAACCAGTGATGGCAACAAATTTGTGACATGGGTTTGTTTTGCGATTTTTTCCACCATGCAAGGCGTATTTAACTATGTGGCAGTACTAGTAAAACAATACAAGAACAACAGGCATTTTTGTTTGTGTAATTTGTTTGTTGCTGTCAAAAACATCCCCCATAAAACAAAGAAAAGGGAAAAAAGTCAAATGTATTTTGATATTTTGACGTTTGCGTTTACGCCACAAGGCCGTGTAGCATTGTCAGCTCAGATTAATCTGGAAGAATGTCAAACACCATATAGAACGAAATACGTATATGGTGTTTGATAGGAGCATTCATGATACAATAAATAAGGTAAGCCCGTTAAGGCAGCTGATCGTTTGTGATGTACAAAACAATATTTTCTATGCATGGATATTGTTTATTATATAACAAGAACATATAATTAGAATAACATTTCTCTCAGACGCATCTGCCCAAAATACCATCAGCCATTTAATTTGTCTGGACAGCTGGAAAATGGTTTCTACTTCAAATTTTGTATTATTTGTAGAACTGCTACTACCTGGTTGATAAGCATTGCTTTTTAAATAACACATAATTTGAGTTATGCCAGTTCTGTAGTCCACGTGCGATATAATGTATTTTATGATATCAATTAATAGTGAATAAAAATCATTACTGAATATTACAAAAAAGAACATTTTGTTAAAAAAAATCGAAAATTTTCACAAAGAGTATTTAAATATCAAATTTAGTCAAAAACTTTCCATAACATTTGCATAGTAAGAAAAATAAAACTAATTTTGCAAAATAAAATAAAGAACCCATGCAAAGAATTAAAGAAAACTTGCAAAATCGGACAAGTGGTGAAACTAGAAACAGTGTGGTGTGCCAACTAAAAGAGAAAAATTGTTAATAAGGATAGAAAAGGCACCACCTGGAAATATTTAATAAAAATTATACTTTAAAACAATAGAATTAAAAAAAAATTTAAAGTTCTCTAATAGGAAAGTATTTCAAATACCAAAAAAATATTTGCCAATCTAGCCGGCGTAGCGGCATCGTCAGCAAAGAAAGCAGTTAGTATGGCTGAAGCAGTAGTTGAAGAAAGGTCAACAGTACCAACCAGATTTTATTGTCATATGTGCGATGAGGAAATTAACATTCCGAATACAAATACCGATTATACTTGCCCTATATGCTCGGGAGGATTTGTGGAAGAATTACCGCCAGCATCGGCTTCAAATAGCGGCGCAAGTGGAAACAGTAGCGCAAGTAATACTGGTTTTATAGGTGGTGGAAATGATGAACAGCAACTAGAAGCTTTGCGTGGTCAAATTGCCAATCTCTTGGCCTCACGTAATGGACCCAACCTGGAGATAAACATTAGTCCTAACTCAATGCGCAACCAACCGAGAGGAATTGTGTCCTTAGGACCCGTGCCAACTGGAGGTGGACGAGTGCGACCTCAAAGCCTAGATCGCTTAGACAATGTATTATTAGACTTCTTGCAATCAATTTCGGTGGGTAGCGGCGCTGTAGCGGGCGAAATAAATCCTTTTGACAATTCTCAATTACTGTTTATGGGAAATTTGGGTGATTATGCATGGGGTCGAGAGGGACTAGATACCATTGTAACTCAATTACTAAATCAAATGGAAACTTCTGGTCCACCGCCATTAGCCAAGGATAAGATTGAGGACATACCCAAGGTGAACATAACCCCCGAGGAAGTAGAACGTAAGCTTCAATGTTCCGTTTGCTGGGAAGACTTTAAAATTGATGAAAAGGTACGCAAATTACCATGTTCCCATTTATACCATGAAGATTGCATAGTACCATGGTTAAATTTGCACGGCACTTGTCCTATTTGCCGCAAATCTCTAAATGGCGAAGAAGAGGATGATAATGATGTAAATATGGACAATGCCGATGATCACCATAGTGCATCTGCAGGTGCATCTGTTTGTCCCATTCATCAACAGCAGCAACATCATAATACGGGTAATAATGCTGAACAACCTGGTACTAGCAATTCTGCTGCTAATGCATCAACATCTAGTCAACAGCAGCAACGTTCTGATAATATATTTGGTTTTGAAAAAATGGACAGTGTTGACTTGGACTAAGTTTTCTTTCTTCGTGTTTCTCAAAAGCATACACGTTATAAAAATATTTCTATAAACGGTGAGCAAAATTCAATTTAAACTAAAAAGGTTTTAAATTGAGCCAGATTGAAAATAAAAATTGACTAATAAAATATTCATTTTTGTTAAAGGGGAAAAACTATTTAACTATCATCACCTGAGATAGGAAACAAAATGAGAACTATTTTTATGTCATATAAACTTATATATGACAGTATGTATTTTCGTGTTAATATTTGTTTATTTCTTACATTTCTTTGCTACTTTTCAAAATTTAAAGTTTTACAAAGTACGCGACATCGTTTACAATAAATACTACTTTAAATTATTAATTGAAAGATAAGCTTAAAAACTTTAGAGTCATATTAATCAAAGTTCGAAAATAATTGTAGATAAATTTTACATTTCATACCAAAAATATTTGTTAAAATTTTGAAAAACTAAAATGTAAACTTCGCTCAATGTATTATAAATTATTAACGTACAGACCTTAAAAATTGTTGTTTAGAGTTTTATTTTGGAAAATATAAAATAGAAATATTAATGCTGAATAGGCTGGTAAAAATAACATCACGTACTGAATTTTTTAAATCTTCAACTATCATACACTGTCTTTGGCTATTCATATTAAACAATATACATTTACTAACATAAAAATATATACACATAAATATATTTTTAATTAATTAATTAAATTAATGTAAAAAACAATTTTGAAGTTAAAAAACATTATTAAATACCCGAAATTAAAAAAAAAAATACATAATTTAAATGTGTAAAAGAGTGGAGACAATGCTCGAATGATTAAAATCTGTTTCAAAGTGTATGTACTTACGTACTTTTTATAATACTTAGTTACATATATAATGTGAGATAAATTTGAATATTTAAGTTCGAAAATATGATCCAAATCTTGCTCGTTTGCTTTAATTGCTAATATATCTTTATTTAATTACAGATGCTTTTTAATATTTACTACAATATTGTGACAAAAAAAAGATGTTTGTTTTTTATCGTTTTAATCAAATTATGTATGACAAACATTTTATAGTAAAACTGACTTTGTAAATTTGTACTTTAAATTTCTTAAATATGGTTTTAATTTGCAAGCATGGATCTTATATTACATATACATATATTCAAAAACATTTAAATACATACATATAACATTTAATTACAAAATAGCTTAGTTGAAGACGAAATAAAGAAATTCTGAAAATTAAAAACATAATATTTTTGCTTTTATTTTTTGTATAATATGAAATACTATATTCTGTGGAATTTCATTTGCCCCGGAATTTTAAAATTTGGAAGGAAAATAAACTTTTTTAATAAGTTCATTTAGTAGAAAATTTCTTATGTCGATACAAATATTTGATTGTTTTTCAAATATTTAAATTTATGTGAAATTATCTTTCTGTTTACACTAAGCTGGCAACGTTGATATTGTATATTTGTGACAAAAGATGATATGAGAGCAAACATTTAAACCGAACTTGTTTCAATCATCAATATCATCTTGTTAACGAAATGAAACAAAGTGAGATGATGTTCATGCAGCTCTTTAATATTTACTGCATATGCATACATACACATTTATAGTTCTGCTTATGTAAGGCGATGTGTGGGTTACGTCAGGGACATTTTAATTATTGTCGATTGTTATTAGCTACATAATTCTGGCAGTCCCTCGTAATTTTTAAGAATTCTGCGTTGGCCACATATTAAATAACTCGCTTAGAAGTGGAAAGGGTAGAAAGAACATTTGTTACGAAGGGCAAATTGCATTATGATATGTCAATAACCCTTTAGATGTAAATGCCTGCTCCCGTTAACGACTTTTGTAAAGAAGAATAGTATTCATTATATAATGAAATATATGTATTTCAATATAATATATGTCACATTATAATATTGATTTACGCGGCGGTTGTGGGTTAAGCTATAATTCTTAATTTTCATACCAAATAATACAGCTCTGCTTAAGAATTGTATATTCTATTTATTTTTGTTTACTTTTGCAAAAAAAATCCTTCAGTAGTTTTGTGATTAATTAAACATATATGATTTTGTATTTAGTTTAATAAAATTGAAACATTTAAATTCACAAAATGGTTACAGACGAAGACCAGGCAATTGAAGATGACATTGATGGTAAAGAATTACTACAAGAGATTTTCGAAAATGGCCAGGATTCCGAATTAACGCGCTTAACAGAAATGGTATAATAAATAAGACTTTTAGAAATAAATTCCATGTTGTGTTGACTACTTTATTTAAACTAGGTTCGAAAGCATTATATAAACTATTTGGAAAAACAATTGCACGAGAATTTAATAAACTCCAATTATAACAGCAAAAGAAATGGTGTTCATAAGGATGATTATAATGAAATGTGTAAAAAGTCAATTAAAAAAACAGCCGAGTTGTTGGAGGACAAAGCTGTTAAAGCATGTATGATAGCAAAATTGTATCAACGGGCTATGGTTAAAATAGTAAGTTTAAATGCATACATAAATATATATGTATAAGTACATATGAACAACTTTTAATATTTGAAGACTACATGAGGAATTTTTTGCTATATAATACACACTATATACATTCGGGCGGCCCTCTAATGTATGTAAAAAGGGATTTAATTCCTGAATTAATTGAGCATTTCATAAACTCTTCATGAGTCGTTGTTGGTATTTAGGCGAGGCCACACGAGCATTTTTAAAACGCTCTGCATTTCTGAACTAAATAAGTTTTCATAAATCAATCCCGAACATTTTGTTGAAACCTCTGAAACGCTCTTCTGGTCCCGCCCTTAAAAAGAAACATTTTAAAAATGCTGTTATTAATAAAAGTAAAATCTATTTACTTTTGTATATTAAAATGTACGTATCGCTTATTTGCTCCAACAATGTCGTAGCTAGAGTCATCGAATCGATTTTGCAACCCTTTTTTACTAACCGACAGCCGGGTTTTTCAAAATTTTATTTTTTTTATTCTCGAATACTATTTTATAAATGAGCGTAATCGTCTAACTTAAAATGTTCACTTGTAGTTTATTTTATATGTACATTCTTTGTATTTTAATTTCTTGAAAAATAAAGTATTGAGTGATTACTTTTTCCTATTAAGTACTCAAAAAATGTCCGCTATTGTGTACTCAACAACCAATCCATGCGTATGCATACATAATTTCCAATACCAATTTTAGAGAATAAAGATTTTATGAAATAAAATTTTTACATTTATTTTTATGTTCGATAATTTCAGTTGGTATCTAAATTTTACAAAAAGTTTCTCGTATGTATAGTCAAAAGTTTAGATTTTTTTTTGAATTGTGACAAAATTTGAAACAAACTTTTTATATGCACATATAATGGTACAATTATGACCATTAACTAATACAGTGCAGACTCGGTTAACGCAATCCTCGATAAGCGCAACACCTCGATATTCGCAATACCCTATTTTATTTCCCGGGCAATCGGGAAATAAATTTAAATTTCCCGGGATTTCGGGAATTCCTGCACTGAACAAATGAATAAAAATAGTAGGAAAATTTTTTAATTTATATATCTTCTATATATGTATATATGCATATATAATCAATAGGCAAACACGTTTTCTTAGATCCCTTTTACGATCATATTATACAGCCGATTTTGACAAAGCTTATATCATTTTGAAGATGTTTATTCTCAAATGTACACAATCTATATTTTTTTAATCGGTTCACTATTTTAAATCGTTTAAAGTTGATACTATACCATGCACACTTATTGCACATGCATGTATCAGCTTCAGCTAAGTAATAGAGCTTTGAGTTGTTTAATTAAAATGTTTTTTTTTGTATTATATCGTATATATGCGATCGATTCGCCGTCGACCGCTGTATACAGTAGTATACATAAATATGCTACAGTCGTTCTTTTCTGGAGAATATATAACAAAAGATATAACAAAAAGAAATAAATTCAGTTTCTCTTGAAACAAAGAACTAAAATAAACAAACAAATAACATAATTTAACGGAGTCACTATTCAATCATTTTTAAAACTTAAGCAATCATACGAATGTCGTATTTTATTTTTTGTTAAAATTTCATGGTGGGGGAAAACATGCTCGTTTTCAATATTCTTTCTTTTTAAACAATCGAAATTCGTTTTTAATATACAATACAATGCCTATCATCAAATATTTGAACTTATTTATAGTTCATCGCTATCTACACAAAATTTGTTCTGCATACAAAATTGCAGAAATTTTTTAAGCATTTGTTAATGAATTTTCGCTTTCATTAAAAATGTCGGAACTATTGTTGTGTAATTTCCTACCTATTTTATCGTGGCATTACTCGCAAAATCGCATTTTAGGTTTCAGAAAGAAATATATAATCTCGTTTTAAAATATGTATGTGAATATTGCGCGATTTTAATGTTTATTTTTTAAGGTTTTGCTTAAAAAAAACCTCAAACAGTAGTAAGCAAAATTCACGGGGACTCCCTCACCAATATCCAGGGATTTAGGGAGTAAAAAAATTCAAGAGATCACTGGGAATCCCTGGGGATTGTGGTCGAAAAGCTAATACATACATAAATATGTATTCATGTATGTATGCATGACCTTCATTTCGGAACCAAATGCACAATGTCAAAAATAAATTTTATCTTCCAACGAACGAGTACTTGTATTATATTTATAACGATGTTTTAGATTGCAATTGTAAGGCGTACAACAGAGGAAAGACGAATATTAACTCAGTTGGAAAAATGTATTCAAGCAAAAGACGAATGCAAACCATCATCATCTTCCAAAGAAACACAAACAGAATTAGGACTTCCAGAGGAAGCATTGAACTGTAATAAGACCCAAGATTATAACGAATCTTTTAATATAAATCTATCAGTTTGTAGTGACGATGATAAGAATAATATATCTTTAGATGAAAAAATAGAAATATTTAAACAACATTTACAAAAAGAAAATTGTGTCGGTGCTGTAAATAAGTATCAACTAAATAATAAGCAGAAGAAATCCAAAAGGCATCAAAAACATCATAACGAACCTCATTCTTATCGTGCACACTGCAGAGATCGTCAAGAACGTAACACTAGACGAAAAGTGGAAGTTAATTTTAGTCCAGCATCGTCTATTATAACAGCACCAAATACACCAATATCTCCAACTTCGCAACAACAGGTTACTCATTCTTCTTTAGTTGAAAACAAAGAACCTGTTGTAGTGGAAAATGAAAATTCAAATGATAGTGTTGGTTTGGAATTGGCGCGTTTATTTAGCGAAGAAAAAACTGAACTGGATGAAATTTTTGGTATTGATCCAAATGATGAGCCGGATGATCCCCAGATTTGCAAAATACTTAAGGAAATTGAAGAGGCTGAAATAATCGATGGAAAAACTTCTACTAGTACAGCTACACAATGTAAAGTAGAGAAGACGCAACCAGAACCAGAGCCGAAAAAATTACATGAGCAATGTATTAATGTATCCTTGTCTATAGATTTAAGTAAAAGCATTTGGCCGTGTGAACTATTTATGCAAAGGCGTAAACTAAGTGAATCACTGGCACGGCTAATTGAAGAAGACCTACGTTGGCATGATATAATAAAATGGAAGTTTAGTGAGCTATTTGGTGAAGACAGTGATAACGAATTTACGCCCTGCAGTCCAAGCATAGAATTGAATGAAGTGCTCATTGGCAGCTGTATAAGGCGCATATCTCCCTGGGTAGTCAAATATCTTATGAAACCCATGAGGGACGGCTTAATTGGAAATCGCTTTTTGTTCAAAAAGTTGGCTAAAAACTTAGCGCGAAGTATTATTATTAATGAAAGCCAATATCCAGGTAATTGTTCTAACGACATACATAATTGTAATTGTACTAGCAACATACATAATACTATCATTGTTTATTTTTTTGTGTCCTATCTAGACGAAGCAATAATACAAGAATACGTTGAAAACTTTTTTTGCCTGCATCAGGCTGTAATGTCTCTAGAAGATTTAGATGTAAATATGCCCAGTATAACAACGTCTTTTTAGGTACATGTAAGAATAATTGTATGTATATCTTCTTACAAAGATAAACAAATAAAAAGTATGTATTTCTACACTTTTTTAAGTTCTTAATTGATAAAATTCAAATTGATGTTGAGAAAATACAAATCGATAATATGAAATTCAAATTGAAATTGAGAGAAAAAGAAATATGTAGATGAGAAAATCAAATTGATATTGGGAAAATAAACATTGAGATTGCGAAAATATAAATTGAGATAAAAAAATTAATATTCAAGTTTTTAATTTTATTTTTTTTTAATATATGTATGTACATAAGTGGATAAATATGGGTCTTAAATATTTTTCTTTATTTGTTTGGAATTCACAATTTTCTTTAATCAATATCAATAAAACAATTGTTCAATTCACAACCGTTCGGTTGAGTTACATGCTGGATAAATGTCAGTAACTTCAACTTAACTATGTTGCTAAACATACATATGTTTATATAGAAATTACCAACAACATTTACACAACATACAACTCATATAGTAGGTAGTGAATTGGACCTACATACATATGTGTTTATATATGCATATATCTCATTGTCAGTTTAGCTCTCCTTAATATGAACAGAGATTTTCTCGATCAAAATTTTTTTTCAATATCGACTGGATTCTTATTATCACATTGTATTTTCTAAATATCAAATTGGATTTCATCAATTTGTATTTGCTCAGAAATTCTTATTATGTCTGAAATGTTATGTTTGCATCATCATTTTGAATTTCTTATTATTAATTTGTTTTCCTCAATATTCATTTGTACATTCTTAATTTAAACTTAAAAAGGTGTTGACAAAAAAATAGCCGATATGGCCCTAGGGGCTTGTGCTTTGATCTTTTATATATTGTTCTGATGTTTATCTATAAGATTAATATTATATAAATATAATATATATACATATACTCGTATAAGTATATGAAATTTTTAAATAAAGCATCTTTTGATATTTTTCATTTAGATTTCAAAGGGTAATCACACACACAGCCACATGCTGAAGATTAGTACGCACTTTTTGCATCACTCTGCGAATAGCAAAAATCAATTTTATTCAGTTCAGAATAACAATACAAAAAAAAAAACAAAAATGGTTTTGCGAGACTGGCAATTTGTTTTATTTAGAAATCCTAATGAAGATTTGTAATAACATGTAAAAGAAAATCGTCTTCAACATCATCGAAAATTAGCCATAAAAAATTTGTTTATCGAAAAATCGTTTATTGGCTTCGGATAACGTGTACATTCATAAATTCAGTGTTCAATAACGACAGTTTAGCGTTCGCCAGCACTTGTGTTCGTAGTTTATTTATGTAAACAATGGACAGTGCTACCCCACACATTCACTGCATTTACTTAGCATCTTCTTTAAATCGTACGATTTTAATAAAAGTAAAAAAGCTATCTTATTTGTGATATTTTTAATTTTTCTGTTTAAACATATTGCATTGTAACTAAACTTTAAATGTACGATTTAAAAATAAAAATTTGCACAAATTTACGAATGTAGATTTCAGCACTGCCATAGTCGGATAAGATACTCACATGATTTGACTTTTTTTATATAAAAAAAATCAGTTTTAAAGTGTTATGATTACAATAAGAGTTTTTTCCTTTTCTTTTTGTTTTTTATAATTATATAAATTTTTTAAATAGTTATAATATTATATTTATTTTAATAAACGAATATTATGTTGTTGTTGCAACTGCTGTTGTGCATGCACATGAGAGAGTTTATGAACATAGATCGTCAAAATGATTTGAAAAACAGCAACTACCAATTCTATTGATAAGATCATTTCCAGATGTAAAACATATAAAAAGAATCTAATATTATTTAGACAAATGAGACTAAGAAATTCAGGCCATTTGATAGACAGTGTTTTTTCTTTTGACAAAACCACAGAAGCGACGAAATCATTCATTACACGTGCTTTAGTTCTGTAAATTCAAAATAAAAGATGTTATTTTGTTGCTAATCTGTTTTTTTTTCTTTCAGTTTTGTTGTTCTTAGTTAATTGATTGCTAAGAGTAAATATTGTTATTGCTGCTGGTGCGGCAATGCTCTCTGTTGTTGTTTTTATTCTTGCAATTCATGTTGTTTTTATGTTGTTGTAGTGATTTGGCGGGTCTATGGAGATGATAACACTACCTAGTATCGGGTATTTGATTTGTATTTGCTGCTGACATTGTTGTTGTAGCTGCGGAAGCGGCAGCATTCTGTTTGTATTTTTGTGGCTGTTGACCTTGCTGTTGTTGCGACTGTGAACCGGTTGCAGTTGCAGCAGCTCCTCCCGCTGAAGCGGGTGGTGGACGACCACGTCGTTCAATACCCCTATCTGTAGCAGCACCAGCAACACCTGCACTACTAACACCACCGCTACCCGGCTTGATGCCAGATGCACTATTAGCAATTTTCTTTTTGCTTGAATAGGCCTGTTGCTGTTTACAATCTTCGACAACAAAGTCTTCGGGAGATGTCTGTTGTTGCTGGTGGACTTGCTGGCGTCCAGTTTGTCCACTACCGCCATCACTGCCTGTCGTGTTTGTTGTTTGTGCCGATGCATCAGCAGCATTATTATTCATCATTGTTTCTCGTACATCATTATCAACATAATTTTCGCTATCATTGGCTGTGTTTGTGTTGTTACTGTTAGCAGCAGCTGCAGCCGCCTTTTCATTATTTACATTATCACTGTTGGTAGTCTCCTGGGATTCTGCACGCCTCTCATGATCGTCCTCCAGGTCGAGAGTAGAACAAGCCAGTGTCGAGAGTAATAAGGCTTGTACAAATTGTGATCTGAAAATTGCAAATAAAATCTTTATTATTTTATAGTTATTTAATTATTGTACATATTTTTTTTAGCAAAATCTGAAATATTTTAACATTAAAATGTAGAATTGAAAAGGTAATGTTAGACATTCAATAGGGTTTCAAAGAAAAATACATTTACATATGCATATGTAATTCAAACGCAGTCTAATTGTTTTTTTCTATGCATATTTGTATTAGGAATTTAATACAATATAGACTTACCGATCAGCTCGTTCTCTGCCGATTTCAGCCCACTCCGCATCGCTCAATGTTGGTTGCATGAATTTTGTGAGCAAGAATTGGGATTGTGCACCATCAGCACCGGTGCCACCAGCTCCTGCTGTGCCGCCATTAGATATAGCATTTCCGCCACTTCCAGAATTGCCAATCGTCATGCCAAGCATGCTGTTTCCATTGCTACCACTGATTCCACTGCCACCAGGCTGTAGAAAGGAGGAATATTGTGGTGACAAACCAAAATCGTTGAAAGTCAAATAATTGCTAGAATTCAACGTTACTTCTCTAGTATTCAAAGCGTTTGCAGCTAAATTTGATTGCTGCGATTGATGTTGCGCTGACACAGACCATTCATTAGTACGACACGATCCACTGCCGCCTCCTCCATTAGCATTTCCACTGCCACTTAAAAGACCGCTGCCACTGCCAGAACCCGGCCCAGTAGCACCATTGATAACCTCGGCCATAGTTGCATTTGAGTTCGATGATGAGACCAAAGGATGTGCACGTCTTGGTAAACGTTCCAACTGTTGACGAGTGGCCTACACAATTAAATAATTTTAGAAAATATTAGCAAAATCAATACAGTTCATTTTAATAAAAAAATTGTTCTAATAATTGCCGTCACTTGTTGGCGCTCCAATTGTATTTGCATTTGCAATTGCTGCAGCTGTGAAGTGGGTGGTCCGCCGCGTCTTACACCCGACAATTGTGAGAGTAATTCAGCAATGGGATCAACGGATTCTCGTCCAGAGGGTGATAATGCTGAGAGACCACTTGAAGAGCTAAAGTGCATATTAGACCGACGAGCTCGAGGCCCGCCAAGGGTACGTCCTGGTATGCGACGTACTCCACCACCATGTCGAATAGCTGATGGTTCGTCGTAAAGAAAAATTAAGGAGTAAACCACATATAAAGTATGATAAAAAAATATATATATATAATAAATAACAAAACATATGCACATAAGACAGTTATTCCGTTTTGTGATGTTGAATAACAAAAAAATTTTAAAAGGTTTTCTTATATGTAGATAGTTAAAATAGAATAAAATAATTTATATATATTTTGTGATAAAAAGGATATCAAAAATGAAATTAATTCACGTGGTCCAGTACGATGTTCCAGCGATAGATGACCGGCAAAATCATCTGTGACTAGATTCGGTTCACCACCTGGCAGGCCAGCGCATACTGGACATACTACTTCTAAACTGGTTTCTGTATGCTCGGATGATACATGCTCTAATAATGTGGCATCACTAAAACCCATTTTCTTACAATACGGACAGGTAAAACTTTGTGGTTGGTCTGAATTGAGCATCTCCCCACCAAAGAATAACTCAGTATCCGAGCGTGTTAAAATACATTGCATTGGGTGATCCACCATGTGGCGCGTCGAGGTGACTCCTTCCTCATAACAATCGGCACATAAATCATAATCATAGCAAATTAAACATTTATAACGACGACCATTGAAATTCGATTTAAGACATGAATCGCAGCTGACACCTTTATTAAAATTTAAATTATAAATTGAGTTTGATAGAAAAGTATTTTATAAATATACCTTCATGACGACTCATTATACAGTTACGAAAACTTCAAGAGTTTTCAATGGCAATTCCTTCGCAACCACCGCCTCCAACCACCCTTCTAAAGTCTGATTTTTTTCAACGCTAATGACAGTAAATTGATTCAATTTATAATTACTTCTCTATAGCACCACTTAAAGATTATTTCTTCGTCTTACAGCTTTTAAAGGATGTATTTAGTGTTCTGATATTAGATCGTTTCAAAACAATACTTCTAAAATCGGCTTTATTCCAGTTTAGGGAGGATTTCCTTGAAGGTTTTAAGGATACTTTTGTTAATGAAGTTGTTATTGTAGCAACAAGTTATACCTAGGGGATATAAAAAGGAAATATTTGATGTATCGAATTTTGAAGTAAGGAATTTTGCTTTAGATTGGGAGCTTTATAGAAGTCTAGGCGTTTAAATCTATTTTATCCGTTTTATGAAATTTTACTTTTTGACCATATTACGCGGATTTACTTTTTAGCTTAATTCTTTTCAAACAACATTGCATTGGTCAAAATATCATATCCATATAATTTTGTTTACATATTCCCATCTTCCCTAAATAGAATATTTTCAAATAACTTGTGCTTAAATAAGTTTTTTTAATGAAATATGATTCATGCACACATTAATCTTATGTTTATATAAAGCTACGCATTACAGTATTTATTTCAACAGAAGCGCTTAAGTTAACTTAAGGTACATTAAAACGCCAATCATAGTATCAAAAAAGACCTTAAGTAGAAAAGATGTCAAATCTTTATTTACCAATACTTTTCCAAAATGTGTACATTCGTTCTCTAATAAACTTGTTGCTAACATTTTAAGTTACTTATTTTAAATAAAAAAACAATTAAAATAAAAATTACACTAAATTGGTATTATTTCAAAACTTGGATTTTTGACTTAAGCTATTATTCCACAGGAACACAGATATATACACTTATATAGAATACCCTGAAGGAGATTAAACGCTAATTGTCTAAAATGTAATATTACAATTACTAAACTAGTGCTTGCTCTTCTAGTTCTAGCAAACAAAGAAATTTTATTGAAAAATACTATTGTTTGAAGTAGTTCAAGGGTACCATTTGCAGGTTGATAGAATTTTTGTGTAACGGAACAACTTGGAGTTTTTTTTTCTATACAAAAATGCTGGTCCTAAAGCAAAAATTCGGGTCCAGCGGTATTAGTGATTTTCCAAGCACATTCAATGCTAATTTGAAGATTAATATGGTATAAGAAAGTTTACAGTTGAGCTAATACTGGTTATGTCTATACTAGTAAAATACACTTACACACTAAATTGATCTCTGGCAGGGTTTTTATCATTTTACCAATTAACTCATAAATTTTTGGAGTTTAACACTTATGAAAAGAATTATTAAAGTCACGCAAAATTATTTATTTCTTTGTTGCACAATTAAGTAATATTTTGTATTTCCAAGGATTTAAATATGATATTTTTATAATCAAACGCTATTGCCAACAATTTTCCTACGCTAAGAGGTTCGAAGATTAAAATGTAAATGCATTTGAGAATGAATGTTTAACGGATGCAACTTTTTCAATTCGATATCACGTGTTATCCTCAAATTACTTTAAACCCTTGAAGCAATACATACTATAACCACCTTCCAATGTTAGCCCTTTTTTAATTCATGTTTCGTTAAGAGTATTGCAAGCTAATTAGGCAAAATTTTATATTTAAAGGTAGGTATATAAAATTTAAACTATGTAGAAATAAATTAACTTTATTTATGCTCTACGTTTGGGAATAAGTTTTCTGAAGTTGAGAAAATGTTTCCTTAAAAATGGTTTATTTATCAATTCACGTTCCAATCATATTTAAACGGTTATCATCATTCCAAATTTGAGATCAAGTTTGTGCGTTTTGGTAGATTTAGTGGAAAATCTTGGTAAACTAATCTTTGTGGCACCCCTTAGGTATACATAAATAAATAAATCTGAATCACAGATAATCTTTTTCAAAAGAACTGAGACTATGTTTTCCCTTAATTCTAATATTGTTGAATGTGTTTCACTAATTGTTTGTAACTTTTCTTGTACTTATAGTTTTTCTTTTTAATATTTTTTTTGTAGCATTCATTATTTCTAAACTTTTTTACCTTGCTTAAGAAAAATAAACTATGTATAATGTTTTTGCACAACAAAATAAGAACATGAGAAATAAGGCAGACACTTTGAAAGAAAATTACACACACACAATCAAAAGAATTGATGAACAAGACTCTTTGTTGTTATTGACTAAATTAAATAAGTTTTTCGTTTTCTTTTCATTTGTTCAATAATAAAAATGCAGCGCAATTTTCGTTGTAAAATTTCTTTCCTTTCTACAAAATATATTTCGAGCAATAAAACCACGATATTTTTAAATTTATGTTTGTGCAAAAAAATACGTACATATATATTTTCCTTTTATTTTGTTTTCTTCTCTCTGATGACGTTCTCAAAGTGATGTTAATATATGTTATAAAAAAAACAAAAAAAACGTTGATGTAGACAAAAAAAGTACGTACCTACAATAGGTACACAAAGTACAAATGAATACTTAAACTTTTATAAATTTAATTTTATGCGTTACATATTTTGCTCAGCTAGATCATGTATTCAAAATAAGTTCTACTTTGCAAGTAAAATACCTCAACATTAAGATACTACAGATGTATTTATATACATACATACATATATAAAGGTATTTGTAAATAAAAACCGGCTTGATTTAAGAATTTCTTCGTTTTCATTTCAATGTACAGCGCATGTTCGTATTTTCTTTTTTGTTGAGATTTTCAATTCTAAAAATATATTAATTCTTCTGTTACTATAAGAAGCATATGGTTTGATTTAAGCTATGAATATACTAATTTTGCTAACTAAACAAGTTTTTTCTGACGATATATACTGATTAATTAACCAAGAAATATTTTTAATATACTAATAAATAAAAAACAACTAGATTCTTCTCGAGGATTATTTTTTAAAACATGTCCATTTTGCTAATTTAATCCTGTGCTACTTCTGCTAATAATAACAAAATATCTGGTCCATTATTACTATTATCATGACTTAATTTTTTATTTGCGGCCGCCATATTTTGTTTTTATTATATATACTGTGGATACAAATAAAAGACATTAATTTCTTTTAAAAGTTTTCTAAAAAATAATTTATGTTCCTTTTTTAAATTTTAATACCGATAAATTCCTTTAATAGTTTTTTACTTATCAATTTTATCACAATTGGAACGAACTGACGGACCCAAGTGAGCCACCATTTGAATGTTGGCTGCCCGATTAACCTACTTACATATCCATTACTGTCCGTAATTAAACATATTATTCCCCAAAGCTTACAAGCTTTTAATTTTATCAAACAAAGCAAATTATTTACATTCCCTAAGAGTAAAGGCAGTGTTTAAATTAAATAGTAATAAAGTTCAGAATGTACTGCTTTTATTTATTGAAAAATGTAAATACTGCCTTTTTAATTTATTGCATTTTTGCTTCTAATTGCTTGTAATGTATATTTCTTAGTACACTTTATAAATAAATTAAATTAAATTAATTGACCTAAGATGTCTTGATTTCGGTTAATGTCTTTTTTGGCGACATGCGTTTTGGTATAAGAGACAATAATTAATAAAAAAAGTGATTTATAATTTTTTGGTTTTGCACATCAGTAGACGATATACAATGCAATACGGGATCGTGGGCAACTTTTCTCACACGATTTTTCATGTTCTGTAAAAGTAGAGTATATTTGTATTGAATATTCTAAAAAGAAGAACGTAGAACCCAAAAAATGTAAACTGAAGTGATTTCAATTGAATTTCACTACAAAGTGAAATATAGAACATACCGGATATTAGTAGTATTTATTATACTTTCTATAAAAAAACTTATAATTATTATTTAATAATTTTCTTTTTTTATACATTCTCTTGAGTTATGTTATTTCCATTATTTCTTACAAATTGTGCGATTTAATATAATATTGGTATCAATACTTATAAAAAAGGGTTATTAAAAACTTGCACCCCATAACGCACATTTTGTCTTTCAGAAATTTTCAGAAAATCACATTTTGGAACACAAAAAAATCAGGCAAAAATTCTACTCATGCGCGCTCACTCACCCCGAACAATCACGTTCATGCCAGCGGTGGCCTTCTCTACTATGTGGTAATTAAGTAGGACGTTAAATAAATATTATAGATCATAGAGTACGTTATAGATCCTATAACATGGTTTAGTGTGCATCATTGGCTCAAAGCTCGTAGTCTGCCGACGAATACCTTTTGCTTTATGTAAAAAATGACAAAGCACAAAAAATAAATTTATTTTCTTAAGAATCTTCCATGTTTGTATTACAATATACTCGTATATACATAATTGTTTATATCCAAGTGGAGAAATATTTATTTTAATTATATTGATTTAAATTGTCCTCATTTCTACAAGCATTTTTATTCGTTTTTTCTGGTTGCTATTAAAACGGTTTACTGCATCTTCCAATTACATACATAGTTAAAAAGGGTTAAGATTAAAAAATGGAGGAAACAAAAATGCATTATTGCCATTTGGTTTGTTTTGCATTGTAAATTTATTTTAAGGAATCTCCATTTAGCATATTTAACAAAAATTTATTACTTATGAATTTTTATTGAAGTGTAATGAATAAATTTAAGGCGTAGTTTACACACAAATTTTATAACATTTATAGTTAATACAATTTATGGTTTCTTTTTTTTTCGTAAAGAGAACAATGCGCTTAAATGCAAGGGGTTCAATATAATCGTGCACAAACGAACTTGAATTGGTTGGGTCACCGTCGTCATATCCCGCGAAGGTAAAAAATGTTATACTTTTTTGTTTGCTCCACACGCACAGACACATACAACATAACATTATTAAATAACCAAAATTTTTGCACTTTTTTCCAATAAATACACATTTCTCATGTTATGAACAAAATATTTAAGTTTTTTAGAACGTTCCACAAATATTGAATCATATCTAAATTTTTTCATTTATTTTTATTTTAATTTCTTTAATTTTTTACATTTGCCTTTATATGTAATTAAAATTGCCATGACAAGTGAAAATCTCGTATATTTTTTCATTTCACACTCTATTGCTTTTTTGCATATTTTAGGAAAAAATTATATATATTTTCACGTACTTTTTCAATATGTTGTTTGTGTACCAAAATTGTTTTATAATATGTTATTATGACTTTTCTTAAAATTATAATTTAACAAAAATTTAGAAGTAAAAATAAAACAATTTATTTTCTCTGTAATATTTGGAGACGATTTCGTGGTTTTTTTTCTTGCCTGTCGTACTCGAATAGGAAGGGTTGCTATTATTGGTACGAATGTCACACGGATGATATTTTATGTATTAGATGTATGAACAATACATATTTTATTTTTCCATATATAAAAACAGCCCAATGGCTAATTAAAATAAGGCCACTTCTTTTTTAATCCAACGCTATTTTTATTTTTGAACTAAATCAGTTATTTAACTATTTCTTAATGCATATGTTATTTTTTTCGAATACAATCAGACTCCATTATGGAACATGATACACTAAACAAGGTACGACCACTAGAGCAGCTGATCGCTTATATTTAATTTCTGGAGTGTCAAAGTATACATGAAAAAACCATAACCAATGATTTTTATGTGTGAAATTTCATAGTAAAGCTATGTACAGACGATTGGCAGATCTTACAATATTGTAAGATATGGCAATATGCTGACAACGTACTGACAATGAAAAATTTTTACCAAATGGTAAATTGTCAGTTCAGACGATTGTAAGAAAACCTTACAATTTCATTGCCAGACAATTGTCAGCCAATAAATTTATCTGCCAACAAAAATTGTCAGTTTTCACGGTTGTCAGATTGTTGTGTGGAAAAATTGCCAGATGTGTTGTTAAACTTTGTCAGAACTGTCAAAGCATTTATTATTTATGGACAGCGTTGCCACTAAAAAAATTATCTGACAATGGTGCCATTGTCAGATGTATTAAATTAAACACATCTGCCAATAAAACGAGAGCTTACAATGTCTGACAATTATCTGACAATGGCAAAGTAGAGTGTTCTCACGATTGTGGGATGTCTGACAATATTATTGTCTTACAATGAACTGACAATGCTTTTTCTGGCAACGTTGTAAGACAAAAATTGTAAGTTCAGATGGTTGTCAGACATTTTCTGAACATTTTTCTGGCAATATTGTAAGATCTGCCAATCGTCTGTACATAGCTTAAGACTACAAGAGTTTTTGTTGCACTTCAGGTTGATTGATAATAAAACAAGGTTTTTATAAATTTTTTCGTTTTTGTTCCTTTAGAACTCTCCCAGGTGAGTCCCATTTGCTTAAAAATTTCATTTAGATTTGATGTCCGCCCATCCTTCAGTTTGAATATTAAATGAAATAGCTTTGCTTTAATTTTATATTAATCTTTAAACAGTACTAATTTTGTTATACTTGCCCCTGTCCAAGGCGAACTCATAACAGATGGTGTCGACAGCTCAGCTGATTCTTTTTGCTTCTTGCATTTTGATGTTTTGTTTGTCAAAATTTGTATATGTTTGATTTATATATAGTGTTTGACGTTGCTTTTGACAAAGAAAGCAGGTATTTTTCAATGCGATTTGATGTGAGTCTACCTGTTATGAATTTTCCTTGCGTTTTAGCATACAAATTTTTATCATCTTATTTCCGGATACAAATATAGAATAAGCACCCTTCTATTGGATTTACCTTGTAAATCTAACGTGGTCTTTACATATGTATGTATGACAAACACACGCCATCTAAATAACATACTTTTTACCCTTTTAATGAAACACTATATTTTTTAAATTAATTTTTATTCTTCTGGTTTTTCTGGTGGAGGTCCACAAGGTTGTAACATACGTTCCATTAAATCAAATCGAACTCTTCCCTTTGTTTCATTTAAGGCAATCGCGAAATAATTCTGCATATCATAGTGCCCCATGTAGCTAGCTAAGGAATCACGATGCTGGTTTGTTAGCCATTCATACTTTGTAGTGTCTGCGTGCCCAGTACCAATATATTTACTTTGTAAATGTTCCAATTGACTGTGAATATTATAACGATCTCCCATTTTGTGGATATTTACTATTTATGTGTTTTTGCTTTGTGCAGCTTGTTTGATACACAAAAAAACTATTATGTACTAAATTCTACAGAGGTGTATTTCTTGCTCATGGTTGGCAAGCCAATTCATTTATAGTTGTCCGAAATTGGTATTTTAATGAAAAAAGTTTGCTGTCTTTTGCTGCAAGGACGCTTTATCCTGTTAGCATACTACAAAAAAGTAGTCTTGCAAGATAGGAGTTTGTTTTCAATTTCCTTGGCCCGAGGCAATTCAACCAGGTAGTAGCGTTTATACAACAATACAAAAACTTTCCTAGAAAATGTCGTTTGTTGTTACAACAACAAATGAAAAGTCGGGTAGACCGACAGCACAGCACAGGATAAAATGTCAAATCCCATATAAAATGGAATATAAGTACGATGTTTGAAATAAGCGTAATATGAGTATTTGATCAACATCAAAAAAATTACATGAACTCCGGTTAGTCAGCTGTTCTAGTCGTAATTCGACTATCGTGTTTTTTGAGTTATCATGTTCTTCCAGAAAACCATCGATCGATGTATGTATATATGTACATATGTTTAAATCAATATGCAGTTTAAATCGTTGTTTACTCTTAAAAATACGGCTTTGTCTATTATTAACAATTTTTAAAAATGTGCGGTAGGACGTGTTTGTAAGTAATGGTTACATATTTAAATATTAATTATACTTGTAGCATTAAATTTTTGACTTTACAGAACTTTGCAGCCTAGCGAAATCACAAAAGCGTGCTGTTACAAATATCGTAATGAAAAAGGAGAAATAAGTAAAGCTCCAACAGATTCAGTTGCTGAAAACGTTTATGAGTTTGAACCAGAATATCGCTTCGAATTTAATTGCGGTCGCAAATATTCTCCCTCTTACAATATAACACCAACTGACATTACGCCTGTGATAGTTTCAGCAGATCATTTCTGCGACGAAGAAGATGCTAAAAAATTTGAGGGCAATCGCATTGTTATACCGATGATGTGGGGTATGATACCATTCTGGCATAAAGGAGACTGGCGTAGACATGGTCTTACTACCAATAATTGCCGCTTGGAACATATGTTAGACTCAAAATTATACCAAGGTCCGTTTAGGCGCGGTCAGCGCTGTGTAGTACTTTGCGAAGGGTTTTACGAATGGCAAACAACAAAATCAGCAAAACCTTCTGAAAGAGCAGCGTATTTATTACATATGCCGCAAAAAGAACAAATTAAATTATATGAACGTAGCACTTGGAGGCCAGATGATATAAATCTATTAAAGATGGCTGGCCTTTTTGATATTTGGGAAGACGAGAATGGTGATAAAATTTACAGTTATTCGGTCATAACTTTTGAATCATCTAAAATTATGTCCTGGCTGCATCACAGAATGCCAGCTATACTAGAACATGAAGAGCAGGTAAATGTAAGTATATAAACTTATAATTAGTTATGTATACAAATTTCCAAATACATAAGTATGTAGGTATGTATGTACATATAATTTTTTTGTTTTAGAATTGGCTAGATTTTAAAAACGTTTCCGACGAAGATGCCTTTAAAGCACTTCGTCCAGCATCCCAACTGCAATGGTATCGCGTTTCAAATATAGTCAACAACTCTCGCAACAAATCTGAACAATGTAATAAGCCCATCGAACTGGTAACAACAGAAAAGCCGGCTATGAATAAGATGTCTTCGTGGCTTAATATTCGAAAACGAAAAGAAACTGCTGTAGCACCTTCGGGCTCTAATTTAGAAGATGAAGTATCTCAAAATTATAAAAGCGTTGGAGTTGGTACTATAAGCGAAAGTGAATCGGAACCATCAGTAGCAGTAAAGCGCCCGCGATTTCGAGAATGAACCTGGTATGCTTTGCAGCCCCTGAGTTCTCATGCTCTCTGATACTTGTGTCTATAATTATTTTGAGTTTAATTTGTTATTTCAAAACAAAAAATTATTCAAAGGGTAACAGTGGTTCGTGCTGAGTAAATGCAAGGAATATTAACCAGGTGATAGCATTGCGGCACCTGATTTCTTTTATATAAAATAAGTCTGTTGTACTTTTATTCCACCTGTTTAATACGCCTTGAGTAAATGTAAATAGCTGACTTTTTAATTTTTGCAATATCTCGGACTGTAGATGCACAGAAGGCCTTCGCAGGGCATATCAACAAAACGGTTAAACTATTTCATGTTTTTCATTTTATTTTTTTTTTAAATTTTACCTACGATGTTAATGTGTATGGTGGTAATAATATTCCTATGTTGTACAATAGAAATAGATTTGTTTCCTTAGTTCATGTTATAACAGCGTTCTTAAGCGCCGTTAAGAGAGATTTTCTGACATGGCTAAGGCATATTCAGTTCCACGGTGACTTATTATTACAATAACAACTGTCAATTTACCAAACTGTCATGCTCAATGCATACATAAAAATTGTTGCTTACATTATTTCATGTAGTGTTTATGAGTTTGGTATAGTCAACTGGACTAATAGGGTACCTATTACCAAGTTCGCTTTAATCAAGTCTTATTCCAATCTCTCAAACACCATACATCTATATATTTCGTTTTACTTATGTGGTGTGTGACACTCATTAAAAATTTAATATATTTTGACCATTAGCAAAATAATTTCTATCGGTTTTGTATTTCTTTGTTAATTTGCATTGCTCCTAGCCAAGTCAGAAAAATACATGTACATGCATCTCTATTGCAAGAGGAACATCACAAAACCTATTTCATGACCGAATAATACATCCTCACAATGAGTTGCACATACCTGTTTATAGGTCTTAATCCTAGCCGTTTTCACCATGCGTCTGGCAGCACTACTTTTTTAGTATTAAAACAAATAACAGGTATTTTAGCAACTCGTTACTTGTCTAACACTAGTGTACACACAAACGTCTTTGAAAATTTTCTCCGAATTGTAGAATAAATTTCTGTGAAATCAAATGATGCTTGATTGAAAAATTAAATAAAGATTTAAATTAACGTTAGTATGCAAATAATGGCTATTAAAAAATACGCGGATTAAAAAAGGATATAATTGAATTGTAAATGACTACGCGCTGTAATAAGTAAGTTTTCCAGCGAAGATACTTATGTACATACTTATTCTAAAAAATCGACGTAGACAAAACACCCTCATCAGTACATAGGCTGCAAAAAAAAAGAGTAAGAAAGACAGCGAGAAAAGTTGGCAGTAACAGAGGAGTTGACCGAGATTTTGAAGCAACAACAACGATCAAATAATAAAAGTAAATGTAGAGTTGGTGTGTATTGTTAAAGAGAAAGAACTTGGGCGACCTAAATCGGTTTTATTTTAACGAAAAGCATTGATTATAAACATGGATGATAGTGGTTTACAGGACAAGGAGCGCTACGCCAGCCGCGAAAATCATTGTGAAATTGAACGTAGAAGACGCAACAAAATGACGGCGTATATTACAGAACTATCTGATATGGTGCCCACATGCAGTGCTTTAGCCAGAAAACCTGATAAGCTCACAATATTACGTATGGCAGTGGCCCATATGAAAGCTTTGCGAGGCACTGGCAATACTAGCAGTGATGGTACCTACAAGCCCTCATTTCTAACAGATCAAGAGCTTAAACACTTGATATTGGAAGCGGCTGATGGTTTTCTATTTGTTGTGTCGTGCGATTCCGGACGTGTTATATATGTGTCGGATTCGGTAACACCAGTATTGAACTATACCCAAAGCGATTGGTATGGCACTAGCCTTTATGATCACATACACCCGGATGATCGTGAAAAAATAAGGGAACAATTATCTACACAAGAATCACAAAATTCTGGACGAATTTTAGATTTAAAATCAGGCACTGTAAAAAAGGAAGGGCATCAATCGTCTATGCGGCTAAGTATGGGTGCTAGAAGAGGTTTTATTTGCCGCATGCGTGTAGGCAATGTTAATCCTGAGTCGATGGTAGCAGGCCATTTAAATCGTTTGAAGCAACGTAATTCATTGGGACCATCCAGGGATGGAACAAATTTTGCTGTTGTCCATTGTACGGGTTATATAAAAAATTGGCCACCTACTGAAATGTTTCCGGGCGTACACATGGAACGACCTGTTGATGATGACATGCATAGCTCACACTGTTGCTTAGTGGCTATTGGACGGTTACAAGTGACTTCAACGGCCTCTAATGACATTTCAAATTCGAATAATCAATCAGAGTTTATAACACGTCATGCTGTTGATGGCAAGTTTACCTTTGTTGACCAACGTGTTATGAATATATTGGGTTATACTCCACCTGAGCTTCTAGGTAAAATATGCTACGATTTCTTTCATCCCGAAGATCAGTCTCATATGAAGGAAAGTTTTGAACAAGTCCTTAAACAAAAAGGACAAATGTTTTCTTTAATGTATCGCGCCAGAGCGAAGTCTGGAGAATATATTTGGCTAAGGACGCAAGCATATGCTTTCCTCAATCCCTATACGGATGAAGTGGAATATATTGTTTGTACGAATAGCTCAAATAAATCTTCACTACATACTGGTGCCAGTGGTCATGATAACAACAATCCCGAACAAACGGAACACGTTTACGTAACGCCGGGTGTTGACTACACTTTGCAAGCTAGGCGCGATGTTACTCCATCTGCTGGTGCTCCTGATCCAAATATGTACGCCACTCATAATATGCTGGCCTCCGGAGGAGCTCCACCACCGCATTTAGCTCAAGCAGCCACACAGCCACCTGCAAATGCACAAAGACCAGCTTCTACGCAAAATCCCATACCATACACTTACGACAGTACTCACTCGCCTTTGGCATATAACACTGCTCCTGGTGGACCGTCTCCTAATACAGCTCACATGGCTAAAATACCCAAAGCAAATACTTCGCCAACACCACAAAATTGGCCTTTGAGACCACCGCCACCACAACAGCAGCAACAACCGGTAACCGAGGGATATCAGTATCAGCAATCTAGCCCGGCCAGATCTCCAAACGGACCAACATACACTCAGTTAAGTGCAGGTAATGCTCGTCAGGCACCCACTTATCAAACGGCACCTACAAATTCGGCTCCTACGGCTATGTGGGACTGGCAAAATGCCCAACATGCTGCCCATGTCGCCCATTCACATCCATCAGTTCATCCACATTCTCATCCCCATGGCGCTCATCCGCACGCTCATGTCCCCGGTCAAGGACCACCGCAACAAGGTCAGGAAATATCCGATATGCTACAAATGTTCGATCAAAGTGCGGCTGGAACATTTGAGGATCTTAATATAAATATGTTTAATACACAGTTTGAATAAGACGAACAAAAGAAAAATGTTTTTAATAGTGCAAAACAAAATTTATAATTCGAAATTAAGCAGAAATAACGAATAGATCGCAAATATAGAATTAAGCAATTTAATTAAATTAATATTTAAGATCTAAATTTTACTCTCAAATTAATTGTACAATTCTATCTAGTACATATATTTGTATTGACAACAAAAGTTAAAAGTAGATTAAATAAATACATACATATATCAATAACTAAAATTACAAGTAAAGGCAGGTACAGAGTTTTTAAGGTAATTGAGGTTCCCACAAGAAATGTGTGTAAAAAACATGAAAATCTAGTTTGGCAAATTTCTTGGAAGAAATTTCCGTTTCTGCAAGAAAAGTACACCGATTTTTGACATTTATTGACTGTTACAAGGATGTTATAAATAAATAAAGGAGCCTTTTCGCCCCAACAATTGACGACATACCAGCAACATGAAGTCCAAGTATAGCAAGGTCAACTCCTGCATTAAGCTGAAGCAAAAAGGAATGCTAAGACTATTCATTGGCCACTGAACTTTTGACATTTCTCATTTGTCGTACGTAATAATTAATTTTATTTTTAGTGTTGCATATTGAAAACGATATTACGGGTGGCAACTGGCAACTAAGAGTTAACAATTTCAATTGCTTTTCTGATGACTATAAATTTTTAATTGAAGTTTGCTTGCTTTCCCTAAACGATCTAAAATTCTTTACAAAATGTTACATTATTTTTCCGTATACAAATAAATGCTAATTTCCGTAAGAACTCCGTACCAGCCTTAAGTACATACCATAATTTAAATTACAGAGTGGGCAATCATACAAAATTGTATTTCAAGCAATTGCAAGATACAGAATAAAGTGTTTTTGCTGTCAAAAGAATAAATTCCATTTTATGAAGCCTTATTTAATTTTCGAATAAAAATTTCCAAATTGTTAAAAAAAATGCTTTTCATGAAAGCCATCAGTAGGCTTTATTGAGAAAGTGTCCCGAATCCGTCAGTATTGTATTTTATGGAGATTAATGTTTGAATAATAGTGAAAAGTATCATACTTAAAAATTTAAGAAAATAAGGTTTCGGAAATTTAACGATTTCCATCACACCTGTTTCTTTAATAATAAATCTAGTAAAAAAATTATTAGTAAGTTTCTTATTCGAGATAAGCTGCGATATCTAATTTAAAAAATTTTTACATGCATTCCTTTGGTTTTTATGTCAAATCATCAGTAGTGGAGCCCTGCGCAAGCATAGTTAAACATGTTTTTATTTTTAAACATTTGTTTTGTTTGAAACACTTGCGCAATGTAAATGTTGCGATGCACATACATACATATATTGAAAAGCACAATTCGAACATTTTTTTATTTGTAGAAAGTTGAAGTTGAAACAAAATGTTGTATAAATTAAAGGGGGTAGAAACTTCAGGAATATGGTTTGATGATTTGGCTTAATTAGCTTGTTATCGGGTATAACATTCGCTTAGATTAAGTTATAATTCTGAAAAATAACTTATAAACAGATTATTTGTTTCGGTAATTTAAAAATTTCGATCTTTTGAGATAAGACTATTTTGCACTAAAGAAACGTTATACATGTGTATTAAACGAGAAAAGAAGTAAGTATGTATGTATGCACATATTTTAGCAAATAAATTGAAAAGTGATTCAATAAGCAACTTAACGATAAAATGCAATTTCGTAAAAAAAGAGTAAAATGCAGATTTATGGAAATAAATTTAAATTGAGGGCCATTATTACCAGTTCATGTAATATTAAAATACAATTACCCAATTCAAAGCAATATGTGTATCATTCTTATTTTTGATATTTTATATGGTAGACAGACGACAGCGTTAATTTGCGTTAGCATTCTTAATTCAAATAAACATGTGAATTATTCCCATCCAAATGTGTATTAGATTTAATGTAAATGCAGGAAATCAAATAGAATTTATACTGAATTTAGCCTATTTCAATATGACAACACCGTCAATGATCAGTCAATTGTTGGAACAATTTTAAAATCAAGAAAAATTTTAAAATTAAAATGAATTCAAAGTCAGCAAAGGTAAGTTATTTTCAACGTTTTTAACAAAAAATCACAACTTGCTAATAAAACCACTGAATCCTCTTGTTTTTTGCTGAATTTCGAGCGGAATACAAAGCCTCTTGTCTTCTCTTCTCTATATTTTGAACTTTTTCACACACTTTTTGGAAAGCCTTTCAAAGTTTTCCGTAAGTCTGTTATCGCCTGTCGTAAGTACGCCATACTTATTTTTGAGGCATTCCAATAAACGGGAAGATGGTTTACGTTGTTTACTCCTTTAAATGAGCATATTTTTTTTTGCTTCGACATAATCGCCTGAAGCGTTGCTGCAGAACAAAGTGCTTTATTGTGCTTTGCTAAAGGGGACCTGACGGGCATTATCATCCAAAATAACGTAGCCGCATCAGGATTAAAAACTTAGCGGGCGGTAAAATATTTTTCAGCAATAATTTGTGAAACTTTTTGGCGAATTGTGTTGCTTCTTCACTTACTTTCTTATTTTAAGCAGAAGTAGAAAGTAATTAACTCAATAATTATTTCAAAAATCAACTAGAGTTCCTTATTGGTTTAAGTCATCTAGCCATATTACGAAGTTCTCTTGCTATCCGTAATCGACCTACATATATGTACTTACATATGTATATTAAAGTTGTCTTACTTTCAAAAATATTCTGGGTTGTTTAACACAATTGTTTGCATAAATAAACTTTTGAGGAAAAAATGTTCTGCCAAGTAGTGCTTTTCGAACGCTGAATTAATGAATTTACGGTTGTACTCTTTGACACTCAACCTGTTCATAGACTCCGTCATGGAAACGTATACCAATATCCCTTTTTTCGAAATTAATTATTTCGTTTGCAGTTAAACAAAATGGTTTCCAATGTTGCATTTTATGCATTTGCAAAACACGGAATAAATTATTTTAGCTGTCAAAAGAATAAATTAAGCACCCTTATTGTGATTGGCGTAGTCGCATTACGCCAATTGTCGTAGTTGCTGTCGAATTTAAAATCTTATGTTACCATGTTAAATTTTCAACCGTAAAATTTTTATATTTTACGGCATTCGATATCGATCAAAATTTCCATACAAATTAAAAAAATTTTGTATCGAATTTCGTTCGATATCGAATGCCATAATTTGAACCCAGGTATGTTCTGTAAATTACTTTTCACGAAAGTGATTTGAAATCACTGAAATGGTGTTCTACGCACAAACATTTTAGTAATCGCGTGATTTGAAACCGGTAAGCTAAACGACTGTCGATTTTAAATCACTTGCTCATATTTTGTAATTAGTTTGCTATGAACTTAAAAAAACTGCTCGAGTACTTTATATAGTGTGTTCTTTACTTATTTATGCGATATTATATCTTTTACACAAAATAAATTTAAAAATTCACAAATTATTGACGCCAAGCAAATACAACCTGTTGCAATAAATTTACAAAATAGTTGTTTATAAATAATTAATTAAAATTAAATTAATTAAATTGAATTATGTCGTGAAAAAAATTCTTAACGACAATTTTGGAAACTTTTGACACACAAATACGCCAAACACTTTACCGTTTTAACGACAGTTTGGGTCGTATATATTGGCGTTTTTGCCAACTACGGCACCCTTTTTTAAAAACGTCCGACTTTCGCCACAAAAACACCAATCACAATAAGGGTGAATGTTTCCTGAATTCCAATTCATTAACAAAGAAGAATATAGCATTAAAGATATAAAATTTAACGAAAAATTATATAGGCATAACATAAAATACATACGAGTACATATGTATGTAATATATAAATACATTTTCTTTCGGTTGAATTGACCTAGATTGAGATTGCACAATTTTATTTATGCGTATTACATCTTGTAATTCTTATAATACTTATTTATAGTCAATTTTTGAAATTTTATTATTGTTATTACATACATATATACATATTAATTAGGCTATGAACATTTGTTAGTCTATTAGCTTGTTGCCTACATACATATGTAAATTAATTTATTTTTGTAGTCCACCAACTAGGGCTCGGTTGGTTAATATTATATATAAATATAAATAAAATAAATAAAAAATAAATATGAATGAGACACTTAAGAAAAGCGTAATATAAAGCCATGTTTGCTTATTAAAAAGAATCAGCCCTTTTGACAGTTGTCAAATTTTCGCCTTCGACAGTGCGTGCTAGATTAAAGAATTAACTTGTGTGGTTATTTAATCTAGTACAACTTGTCGATAACCGCAATAAGGTCCACTATTAAATGTTAGGTTAGGTTGCACAGTTCGCCAGTTGCGAGGAACCGGCTGAATTGGGTACAGAAATTGGTCTCTTTGTGATACCTGATGTAGATATGTGAACAAGTCTCCGCCTACTCTTCGAATAAATTTATTCTTTTCAGTTTGCTTTCCGCAAGATCTGCGAGTTCGGGCAAAATCGACATTCAATTTGACAACTTCTGCAGTCGTTGTATGGAATATTCAATCTCCTTGCTTAGACACCTATGAGACAGTGCCCTGTTAGAACTGCCAAGATTACCGGGCCCCTCTGGACTTGGCTATCTCTAATAGTTGCTGCTGTATGTACAATTTACGGCATTTTAGCGAATTTAAAGTTTAACGTTTTCTCGAAAAAAAAAGTTGGCGTTAGATTTTTTAATGGCGTACTCTCTCCTAGCAAATGCAAGAACTATAAATTTGAACACATACAAACACAATTTATTAAAAATTATAGATTAAAATTACGAAGGCTTACTTTGCAATTTAATTGCTTATTTAAAGATCTTGGGAGTAAGGCCGAAGCAAATAGAATCCGTCGTACGGTATACGTCGCTTTTTTCAACTAACAACCAATTTGAAATACAGGGGGGTTACTATGTATTTCGATCCGAAAGAAAACACTAAAGAAACACAATGTATAAGCTATACAAATACGCATGATTTCCGTTTCGAATCGGAATACATAATAACACTCCAAGTTTTCTTATGAGCTGTGTCGCATCCCGCAAGTCTCTGACAAAGCAAAGTAATAAAGTAGTTTGACAGCTATCACTTTTTTTTATTTGTTTTTATTTAGCTTTTTGGTTTGTGTGGTGGCAAAATTAAACTAAATGAAAATTATAATTAACTTTAATAATATTTTGTTGCAAAACCCTGCGATGAAAAAAAGCTGATTTAAAATCCGCCAACAAAGTACTCATTGTGTCAACCTCCTCCGCCGTTACTTTAATGTCAGTTGAAAAAAGCAACGTATAACGTACAACGGATTCTATTTGCCTCGGCCTTTACTCTGGATAACATACAACAAATTCGAGCAGTTTCGAATTGACTTACACTGTATCTCCCGTATTAAATGAAGTTTAATAGTTTTCTTTTCTTGAAAAAATTGCAATATTTTTGCCCTATTTTTTGAAATAGTAAGTTTATTAGAAATTATTGACCCCTATGCTGCATTTCGATACGAATCGAAATTTTCTCCGTTTTGCAAATTCGGTATTCTGCGTTCCGTTCTCCGTATCATTTCGATATCTTTTTCGATTGTATGTATTCTGCATTACGATCGTAGCTACGTTTTTGTAAGTGCTTTGTAATTAAAAAAATGTAAATATAAAATGCTATAAAATTATTTTGTAATAAATTGTTTGTTTTGTTATCAAATTTGAAAGCTTTTTTTTAATTTTATTGCATGTCGAAAAATACAAATACCTGAGCGATATGAAAAGCTGTAATATTTAATGGCAACCAAGTATGATATTGCATATGGAAATCAGAACCACCCCAAGGAAGAAGTGCAGGCATTCTGGGATGAAGTTCCAAATGATGTATAGAAAATTAAAATATCGCCTCCGGCGCTTCTGGATTCTTCACACTGGAATAGTTTGGCCACAAATATCGCTTACTCATATTCTGGCTTTTTTCTTACTTTCCATATTTAACTGATGTGTTTATTTAATTAAAGTTACCATGATATTTATTTTTTTTTATATATTTATCACTATTATTTTCAATAAATTAAACTTTTTACAATTTAACAATTAGAATGTTTGCCAAATTTCTTATTTTTTTTCTCTTTCTTTTTCATACGTTTCATATCAAAGCAGCTGGTTTGAACATACTCTTCTCTTCTTCTTTTTTCTTTCGATTAAGTTTTTTTTTTGGAATACCATTTTTCGATTCGAACGTAATCGAAATGCAGAATAGGGGTAATTGTGTCATCACTTACGATGCAAAATTTTAGGCTTAAGAAAACCTTTGTTGATAAAAAAAATAAAAGAAATATTAAAATTTTTTTAGAAAAGAAAACGGCATAAGGTAACGTGCATTTAAATCAATTAATATTCGTATATATTTCACATGTGTATGCATATAGTTGTTGTTGTAAATAAGTTTGATCTTTTCTGTTCCTTATTTTTTTTTTATAAATATTTAAACAATTTTATTTATTATTTTACTGCATTGTTAAAATTTTCTGTTTTAATATAGTATTTAATGTTTTTTTTTATGTTGTAGGGCATATATTTGAGGATTTACTTTATAATTTGTGTGGACTTTGGGGAAAAAAAGGAAAGAGGTGGCCAGTAGGTTGTCAACTACTTTTGTTGTCGGATTTCACAATAAACATTATTATTAACAAAAAAAATTTATTTATATCGTAATTACAATTTATAATTTAATTTTCATTTAATTTAAATAATCATAGTTTTTTTTTATTTGAAAATTCTAGTGTTTTGTATGACTTTGTTGAAGATAATGAATGTTTTTGTTTAATCTGTTTGAGCTTAATGAATTTTGTAATTTGTTTTGAAGCGTAATGGCTCAATTTTATAATTTGTTTTTTTTTATTATTATCCTTAAAGCCTTATAAACTAAAACAGGTTATATTTTTTTCATTACAATATTTTTTTTTTGTATACACTCCGCTAATTGAACATATATGTATGTATATTTTATATATTTTTCCATGATTTTTGTTTGTTCATTACGAATATTTGTTGTTTATTTAAAGAGATGTCAGAGGGGAGAGAGGATAGGTTGCGCAAGTTTAACGGAATATTGTTTGTTTAAAAGTAACGGCGTTTATACGAGAATTACATGAGACTCTACAACTGTTACGTTTTTACAAATTTACCGTGGTCCAAAGAAACAGTTAAACCGTCATATATAAGCATATGATATCTTGCAAATGTTAATGTTCCATTAGAGCAGCTAAAAGTTAACAAAAAAAAAAAATACTTTAAAAATCAATCAAAAAAAAAATACATGAAAAAGTAAAACTTACGCGAAGGTGTGCGTACAGTTGAATTCTCATTTGGTGTGAAATTTAAAAAATCCCATATTAATATTGTGTCATCATGTGAGCTGCTAACAATTTGAAATTCATCAAACTGCAAACGGAAAACGCGGCCAGTGTGTTCCTACAACAAACATTAAAAACATTTGTATTTATGTATGGTATGAGTATTTAGTTTAGTTCCTTGGCTTACTAGCACAACTTACCACTAAAGTATTAAGACATAATGAATTGGACTGTGCTCTTGGATCTAAAGCTGCAACTAAATCCCATACTTTTATTTTGCCATCATAGGCACCACTAACAATACGTTTTGAGTCGAAACGTATGCAACGTACCAATTCCTCATGACCCTCCAACACACGTAGGCAAGCACCACATTCAATATCCCAAAGTCTAAATGAACAAAAAAAAAATAAATAAATAAAGGGAAATTTATATCGATCATCGATTAACCCACCTTATTGAATTATCCGAACTTCCGCTAACAACCAAACGATCGCGATACTGCAAGCATGCAATGCCACGCTTATGACCATTTAAAGTTCTCACAAATTCACATGACGATGTTGACCAAACTTTAATTGTACGATCACCGCTGGCCGACACAATGTACTTTTCATCGAAATCAACAACATTGACAGCAGCACGATGACCAACTAATACACGACGTAATGTTATTTCACTGGGCGAAGTCATATCCCAAACAGCAATTGAACGATCCTTGGAGCAGGTAACCATCATGCCATTATTGAAACGTAAATGTAAAACGGCTTCACAATGATGTATGAGTGTGTTGACCATTTCTCCGGTATTAACGTCCCAGACGCGTACCGTTGAATCAGATGAACCGCTAATAATAACTTTATCATCATATTGAAGACACAAAACTGAACCGGTGTGACCGGTAAGAGTCTAGATAATTAAAAAAGAAAAGAAAATATATTGAGATTGCTTGAAAGCTGTGTGAGTGTGAGAAGAAAAACATACCTTGACACATTGCAAATCCGTACGATCCCATATTTTTATGGTATTATCACGTAAACCTGATACGATCTTAACGTCGTCATACTGCAGACAATAAACACCTTTTGAATTTTCCGAACGACAATTAATGCGACGCAACATATGCCGGCCTGTTCGCCAATTGTATTCAATACTTTCAATGTCCTTAAAGGAAAAAGTTTTTAGTCAATTAATATAAAAATAATTGGCGTACATGTGTTTAAAATTACTCAAATTAGATAATAAAAATTTAACTTGCGGTCATTATTACAACTTTCCGTCAGTTAAAGGCAGAAGTTTGTCGAACCGATAACTGACTTTGCATTATAAAACCTTTATTTATTTTCTATCCATTAGTTTTTAATATTAAACAATTGAGGCTGTGCATAAATAATATTGTAATTCCTTTTAAGAATGATATGAAATACCTTGGAATAACCTTTAATAAACTCTTGAAATTTAACAAACACGCTCGCTTGATGTTGTCAAAAGCATATAGGATATTAGTTTCTTTTTCTAAAATACTTCGTAATAAACATCTACACCTGTAAACACTAAACTTTTGCTTTACAAAACGAGTTTAAGACCGATTACTTTATATGGATTTCCTATATGGTTCAATGTCTCTCCAACTGTTATAAAGGAAATAGAAATTTGTGAAAGAAAAATTGTGCGAAACTCTATTGGAAAACATTTAGAATCGTTTTGCAAAAGGTATTCAAATTGTTTTGTATACAAAGAGTCTAAAGTAACGACTGTAGGTCTTTACGTTTGTGACATCCTTAGAAGATTTAGTTCAAGATCTTGTTTTCATGAAAACAAACTTATATCAAATATATACGAAAATCAAAAACTTTTTAATTGGTCAAACATAAATTATTTATCTCCCATTGGCTATTTAAATGAAACTGCACCATCTTTCGATTTGTCAACTTCTTTGAGACATGAATTTTTCTCAAAAAGTGTACAAGGCACACATAGAGTCCGGCTTGTCCGTAGATATTTTATTTATTTTTTCTTGTTTTTTTTATACCTTTTTGTTTTTATTACTTTCCTGTTTTATTTTGTTTTTGTTTTATTTATTTATTTTTTAATTAGACTTAAGTTAATATTTAAATTAGTTTTAAGCTTATTCTTAGATAAGGTTCTCTCTCAAACCATGTTAAGACCCGGGAGCAAGGGCGTAAATCTCTATTAATGTTTTATAACAATTTTTATAGATAGCAAATTACTATAAGTAGGTTACTGTTTTCTTTTTATGTTAATTAGTCCTAAGCAAGGCGAATTCACAACAGCTGGCCTCGAGAGATCAGGTGACTCAATTCGCTCGAATTTTGGTTGTCAAAATTTGTTTACTCTATTTTGTTATTTTGTTTTGTTTGAAAAAAATAATAATAATAATAACTCGTTACAGTTTTTATTTAAAACTTAAATTTCCAATTATAATTGGATAAGGAAAATAAAAAAACTGATTAATGTCTTAATTTCAAATTTAAAGGTGATAATAGTGCTAACTTGTGAAATAATTATTTAACTTGTGTGCACGGTAAAAATAATTTAAAATAAAAAGAGAAAATGCCTTGATGCTGGCACTGGATCTTTTATTGTTCAATCTTCTTCGTCAAAAAAAGTATTTGTAGAAACTTTGGAGGCGTTTGAAAACACTTATGCACAAAATGTATTGAGTCCAAGATTAAAATTCATGTAATACTTCTCCTATTAAAGCACAAATTCTATTCACTTTTATTTTAATTTTATTTAGGACAATTTTATTTTATTTTGATTTTATACGTTTTTCTTTTACATTATTCCAAATATTTTTCTTCTTCTTATAAATTTGTCAACCGTTTTTGGCACATCTGTTCTAATTTTCAAGGCAAAATCGGATGAGACTACCTGTTGTGAATCTGTCTTGGTCCTAAGCTTTCTTATGTTTGTTATTCATTTTAATTGTATTGTTTTTTTTAAAGGCTCTATAAAATATTATTAATAATAATAACAATAAAAAATGAAAGTTGTAATAATGCAAAGCTATTTATCGGTTAGACAAAATCCTACCTTTAACTAAAGGAAAGTTGTAATAGTGGCCTCTAATCAAAAACAACAGAATTGAAGGTTTTATAATAGGAAACTAATGAAACGAACAGTGAAACGAATTTTTGAAAGATTCAACTTTAGTGTGTTTGTTCATTCATTTTGGGTTAATTTTAATTTTTTTTTGCATGTACAGTCGAGTCAAAAATTTAAAAATGTTGAATGTTAAAATTGAGTTCATGGAAACTTTATGGAAAGAAGAAATAAGTACCTTAGAAAACAGTCAAATACTATTACATATGTATACAGTTGATATTTTATTTTTTTATTTATTTATTTATTCAGTAAAAAAAACCCAATGTTCCTCCATTCAGCTTAAGTACAACCCTCTGGTCGCCTTCTCATGGAGTTTTAAAGAGGTTCAGTAACATCTTTAGCAATTTTGCGCCACCCCTGTGTTAAAGCTAATCGGAGCTCATGCTTGCATGAAATCCTTAATTTTCTAATGATGCCGTTAAAAATTTTCGATAGGTGCTCTAAGAAGGGGTTAAGGTCTGAGACTGCCGATGTGAATTTAAGTGCTTAGAGCTTTTGGCACTTTTATGATTTTTTTGGTATTTACTTTTAACAAACATGATTTAAAGAAATTTTCTCTATTATTTTTTCAAATAAATTTAGTTTTTTTTGAATATTTTTTTTTTGGTAGAAAGCAATTAATTTCAAAAGCACCTCGTTAAAAAGTAGACTCGATTAATTATTCGCACGATTAAGCGATTAAAACACGAGATCCGAAGGAGTTTATTTAAGCGTTATTTATAAATAATCTTATTTGCTATTTTATTTAAATATTTATTCATAATTACTTACATTCATAATTTTAGGAAATAATGCCCGATAGAACGAATGAGGTCTGTGTGTAGTACCAGGACGTGGTTTAAACAAGTATTGTATCCAACCACGACGCTCGGCTAAGCCACGCCATAATGAATCTGTACGAACTTTACGTTCAATCAATTTCTTCCACAACATACCCTCGGATATAACACGCAGCCATTCTTTGCAAACTAATTCAGCTGCCTTTAACGAATCTGCATCCAAGTACGATAATATATTTTCGCCAATATGATCCAAACCTTTTTCTACGAGAAATTGAAAAGAAAAAAACAAACAAACAGGAAAACAAAAGGTTAAAAATAAATATCTATGTAATTTATTTTAAATAAAAATGAGACATTATTAAAATATTAGCTGCTATTTACTACATATTTTTAAACCAGTGGACGTCGTTCAATCTACATGTCGTTCATTTACCTGAATAACGTTATAACTTCAAAAAAAAGGAAACGTGTTTTTTGTGTTAAGAATGCATAATTGTTCTTGGTATTGTTTTTTATATTCTATAGAAATTTTACTCAAATATCTCTTTAGAGTTGAATGATTTTTTTAGTTTTGTCGTTGTTTGAGTACAGACAAAGACAAATTTTTGGAACCCTTTTTATCCTTTGTTTGTCAACCGGTTTTCTTCATTATTTTACCAAATGGTCGACATTGTTGAGCTTTAGTGACCCGATATATATATATATTATTTAAATCGGTTCAGTGTTAAAGGAATAAAAGGCTCCCAAATTTGACACCACTTAAAATATTTAAAATACACGCACGTACATTCACTTATGTACATACTCGTATATATGTATGTATTGGTTTAAGTAAAAACATAAGCAGCCTTGCCATTTTAGCACTTTTAGTGCTAGATCTAGCATTATTTTTTCTGAGTTAGCACGAAGAGTTAAAAAAAATGCTAAATGCTAGTTTAGCATATTTCTATAACTATTTAGCATTTTTAGCACTTTTTAGATCGCAGAATTACTTAAAAAAATCACATACATACATAATATCAAGTTAAGTATAATATGCTGTTTCTAGAATCCAAGCAATCGAATTGTGTGGAAACCACTCGAATATCTGAGTGGTTTTCATACAAATTGATCACTCAATTCGATTGCTTGGATTCTAGAAACAGCACATTAATTCTCTCACTGCATAAAAACGTACAAATATATATGCTGCCTTTTCTACAACTTTGTCGTAGGTTTTTCACATCTTTCCAATGTAGGAAAAATACAACAAAGAATTGTTATTTCCGGTTATACGAATAAGAGAGGATGTGAAATTAGAAAACGTATGCTGCTATACTTTAGACCAGGGACCAAAATAACTGCTGTTATTTTTTAAATATTCAGTTGGTCAAAGAAAAAATAACTGGAAAAATTTTGGCTGGGAAAAAACAATTAGAAAAAGCTAAAAATCTTTTAGTCCTCTCATAATTGTTATGAAAGATTTTTATTTATGTTGGTCTTCTCTTGCCAATTTTTATTTAATCAGGACTTTTTAAGCTGAAAGTCCACACCACGCGTTCTACGCGCTTGCGTTTCATGAGTTTTAAGCTTTTGACGCTTTAAAAACTGTAAGTTACACACCATGCTTTGTACACGTTTTTGCTTATCAAATTTCAAGAAAAGTTTGCAGACTTTTTGTTATCTTTTTTAGGTTTTATGTTCTTTAAATTGTTTTAATTCGTTTTTCATCAACTGCTTACGAAAATATCTTGCAAATAATTAATGTTCAATCTCAAAAAAATTTTAGACTCGGAACTTGACAGCACTAACTGATATGCTGTATACGACGCTTACGACGCGTAAAAGTAGAATGTTGTTCAACTTTTTATGCGTCAAAAGCGTTGCAAATTTTTGTTTTGTAACTTGCTTTATAAGAATAACCTAATTCAACGTTTTTGAGAGAAGCGTAGAACGCGTCGTATGGACTTTCAGCTTTAGAGCTTGCACACACTAATTATTTGTTGATATATGTACTATAGATGACCAATAAAAATAAAGATCGCGAGAACTAGAAAAATAAAAATATTCTGTGATGATTATGAGAACGCTGAAAAAATAAAGGTCTTTTACAAGTGTTATGAAAGACCCAAATAGATTAAATTCTTTTATAAAAGTTATAAGAAGATCAAAAAAATATTCCTCATTTAGTAAGAGCTTTTTATTTTAAATTTAAAAAGCCTTGAGTAATAATTCTTTGAAGATTTTTATTAATAAATATTGGGCATAAAAGTAACGTCCCTGCCTTAGATATATCAGGATATTGTAAAAAATTGGTTCATCTGAAATATACAAAAGCGAGTTAGTCTTTGAGGAAGATGCAAAAAAATATGGTTGATATTTTGAATACTCTTAACTTGAATTAAAATATATTAAAGCGTTTTGACTACAAAAATTTATTTTGTATGTAAATATATTTACATAAATATTAAATAAATTTAATATCAGTACCTTATACAAATATTAAAAATTTGTTCAAAATGTAGAGATGTCTGAAATGTAAATTTTTTTTTAACTATTTTATTAAAAAAACAATGTTACAAAAACTAGCACTATTTTTTTGAACCGTAGAACAGTTTAGCACTTTGTTTTTGGCAATCGAGCACATTTGATTTGTCTTTCTCCGGCAACCCTGTGCCTTCGTCACTTAAGCAGTCCAAATACAACAAATACAATGGTATACTAATGCCCATCTGAAAAATGCTGCATGTTATGACTTGCCTGAAACGTTACGAAGATTTTCAACTACCGGGTGGCTCAAAATTAATCACCCTATCAGAAAATGCTAAAATTTTTGCAAATGGCGTCATACGTCAATCATATTTGATATTTGTGAACTAGACAGCTGCAGAATACAAACAGACAAGCAATGGAAGCGTTTCCTGGTCACGTAATCTCTCGCCCTATTTCACCATCCCAGACTTCTTTCTTTGTGACTACTTGAAATATCATGTTCATGCCAACAAAGCCCTAAACAATCACATTCCTTAAGTGTAATATTCGACAGGAATGCGAATAAGATTTACTTGTCTGTATTATTTTTAACAAACAATAGAAATAGTATTTCTCTAAGTGGAAAACAATACACATTAGGTTGGGTCGATTTAGCAATCAAAGTCCGCTGATTTAAAATTTTTTTTCAATATTATCTTTGCAAGGTGAAATATATTTTTGAATTATTATTGAATTAATTTTTATGAAGTTAAATTATTTATTAATGACAATTTGAAATTTGAATTGAAATTAGGGCGCGTCGAAAATGATTTTTTTTGATATGTCGTAGTGGAACATTTTTTCCTCGTGCCAAAAACTATCGAAAAATCGATGGCACAATATCTACAAATCGGTCCACCCTAATATACACAAATATATTTAAACATTTACATATCGATTATCTTAAGTTATCGCAATAGTGTAAAAAATAGCAGTTGTACAGTTTCTATTAATTTTCTTAGCTTCTCCTGTAAAAAGTTACAATCTTGAGCCCAACGATATTCAGTTTTCTCATTTCGCTTAGCGTTTGATTAAAACAGAAATGTAAAAGTATACAAAACTATTGGAAAATAAATTATTCATTAACATTTTTCGTAGCACTAAAAATTTAAAAAATACATTTTTTTTATCCTACGGATGGTAAACTCTGCCGAAAGTAACACAAACAATAATATGTTTAGCAAAAAACTCGTTCACTCTATTTCTATAGATCGAAATAACATAAAATAAAGACCAAAGAGTTAGTATGAATTGCAAATTTATGTACAGTGACGTGCAAAAGTGAACTATATAATAATAAATATAACAATATTCTTCAAAACGAAGAATGAATACTTTTTTTATTCTCCAATATAACAAAACAAAATGTAACAAAATCAGTTGGATTACTTACGCAAATTCAGTACCCATGTTCTATAACTTTGGCGAGAATTTCTCGCGTCGAAAAGATGTGAAACAAAATATTCCATCGTTTCTCGAAGTGAGAAATTTTACAATTTTATTTCACCGCGTTTTTGTTTGCGAGTATATTTGACAGTTGAAAGCGGCAGCTTTTCTCGCAAAAATTTTACAGACACACTTTTTCTCTAAATTGCCGAGTAATTTGCTTACGTGACCGCTATTATTCGAACAAAAAAATTACAGACACAGTTTAGTGAGAAAAACAGCTGTTTGTATCATTTTATGACATTTTTGTTTCATTTCACACATTTCAATCGAATATAGTTTCTCGACGCGGGAGTTACAGAACATGGGTACAGGTTGGAAAACTTTTTACAGAAATTTCCGTTTTGTAAAAAAAAGTATTCAAATTTTTCGACGTTTTTGTTAATATTTTATTAAAAAATGTTATGAATAAGTTTTTTATCTATTGTTTTTGAAAACTATGCAATTGTTCATGTTAATTAATTATACCTGAAGAATCTTTCCATAGAGAAAGTGAAATATTGGAGGTACAAAGTTTTTATGTTTTTATCTGTTGATCTAAAGCTTGAAATTTTTGAACTGATCTCACGTAATCATGAATGATTCACGCTAAACACGAGAGCGATTCTCATCTCTATTATTGTTGTAGTGAGATGTGCGTTTCTGGCAGAAAAATATCAAAGGGTTGAGATACATACATTCATGATGACCTTGCTAACGCATCTGGATTTCATAAGTTGTCGCTTTTTGTAATTTAAAAATGTAGAACTTCCCGATGTTTATAAATCTACTAAAAATGGGTTGGATATCGACCTTTGTGGTTGCGGATCGTCCAAGAAAGTTTTTATCACAGATTTGACCAGTGCTATTTCTGACTACTTCCAAAAAGCAATTAAAATCCCACTTAAAAGAAAACAAAATAAATACTGATCCCAAATATCGAGTTTAGGTTTTTTGTATTCAAACAAAAAATTTTTCGCATTTCAAATATTTTTTTTAAATGAATTTTAGTTTTTCTATGGTTTTTTTAACTATGTTTTGAGTTCTAATTATTTTTGCTGTAGTGTGAACGAGTCAGCAAATTATCGGGAGAAATGCAGAAATAATATCTGTCCGGATTGACGAATATACAAGTTCTCAAATGATTTGAAAAACTTTATAATTTAAAATCAATGTATTAATTAGACGTTTTTAATTATTAGATGTGCGTCTTGTCTTCCTTATTTTATATTTTTACTAAAGTGAAACTTTTTTATATAGTACATATTTTAATTAATTAATAATTCCTGATTAGTAGTATCCACCGACAAGTGGTAAAATTGAACAAAGAACGCTGATGAGATGGTGTAGCGACCTCGAAATCAGTTCTGATCCGTTCTGCTAGTCTGATGAATAATAAAAATTGTTCTATATATAATAATAAAAATAATGAATTTATCCAAAAAAATTTCTAATAAAAATGAAGTAAAAAAATTAGAATAAATAAATGGATAAACTCGGGTTCGAGCTTGAGCCAAATTAATCGTTTAAATATATGTACATATATACAATACAGTGTAGATTCGATAATCCGGACTCCAATAATCCGGAATAATCGGTAATCCGGACAGAATTTTGAAGTCATTGCGTATTCTATAATCCGGATTGATTGCAACTCTATAGTCCGGATTGAATAACACCAGTTTTTATTTATTTTTTATTCAAATCACGGCATGCTTTGAGAAATACAGTTAGACAAGTGTGATATGAGTATGTTTGGGAACGTTGCACATGCGTTTTTAGTTTAGTATTGATGCAAGATGCCTTCAGTGAAGAGAGCACACAAGACTTTATCTATTTTAGATAAAGTAAAAATTGTTGAAGAACTTACTCGTATGAGTGGAAGGGTGTGGACTGACAGATATGGGATTGGTACTTCCACTATTTCAGATATTAAAAAAATGATTTTGCTATAAATTATTATAATTTTTAATAAATACATACATGCGTAGTAATCCGGATAATTCGCTAATCCGGATTTGGGTCTGCAATCAATTATCCGGATTATCGAATTTTTACTGTATACATACATAAGTTCGACTAATTACTTACAAACATTAATTATTTTAAAAACTTTTGTTTGTTGAGGGTTTTTTAGCATTTCATTGGTGCTAAAGCCAAATCATCAGTAGACCTTAAACCATATTTTTTAAATGTTTCGAACCTCAAATCTTATACAAAAACTATTAAAAAATCAACGAGAATTACAAAAATTACAAAAGTATAAGCATAGTAGGCATTGAAACTTATTCAAAAATCCCAACAAACAAATTATATTATTCGATATGAATCTACATATTTTATTTTTTTAAAATCTTTGAAAGAAGATATCGAGGCAATCTCGATTAATAAATTTATAAAAAAATAATTAATTATTTTAATTAATTTTATGGTAAAGTAAGAAAACAAAAACAATTCGTTTATTATTGAGTTCTTGTTACAACTTTGATATTGTTTAAACTATTCATTTGTTTTAATGAAGGTTAAATATAATATCTCCAGTTGTTCTAAGAAATATTTGGGTAAAGTTCCCTGATGATCTGCATTAGCAATAGTGAAATGCGCATAGGAACAAGCTCTACCCCTCAATAATCAATTTCAATTTGTTTTTAATAAAACTGTTAATATTTTACTAAGTATGTAAAATATTAATTTTGGGAAAAAGTGTGAAAACAATTTAAAATACGTATTAATATTTTAGCAATTTCCGTAAAAAGCACCAATAATTATTTTTTTTTTTTTGAGTTACAGTTTTTCTTTCTATCAGCTATTTGGCAACGTGCGTTAATGAACTTATTCTTCCTCAATAATATTCTCTTATTTTTTCGACCTTTTTTTATAATTATAAAAGATTTATCCAAGCTTTAGGTCAATTTATATAAAAAATGTGTATTATTTATTTTTTTAATATCGTTGATTGGCGAAATCTTGATTGGAGAAATCTTTTATACTTATTCTTCTTCTTTACAAAAATGTAGTGACTTTTGTTACCCACTGTATATATTGCTATTATAAAAATGCAACCAAAAAAGTCAAATCACGTTTAACCTAATTTAAAATAACAATCATTCATTTATATTTACATACTTGCACTACTCTACATGCATGTATTGCTCTAGCAAAATCTTTTTCATACATAAATACATATGTACGTTTGATATGTAAGTATGTATGCATTTGTATCTACATGTACGCATACATTTGTTTCAATACTGTCATAATCAAGTGAGTAAATTAAAAACTTTAAATTTTTTCACTTATAGCAGTCTTGCAGTAAATTAGTTTAATTTTCTTTGCGTTTATTTTTATTTTTCACGCATTTTAATAATAGTTTCTCGTAATAAACACAACTTCTAATTAGTAATAAACTGTCGCTAAACTTCGCTCTTTTGTTTTAAATCGATGCCAACTTCTGTGCGAAATAAACTTTTTAATTGTAACTATAGAATTCAGGCCTTTCTGTTCTAAAGCAGGGTTTATCACCGCAGGGGCCGACCATATCTAAATAAACAACTTATAACTTTTTTGATTACAAAGTATGTGTACAAAATGCTCTGTTTATTTTTCAACTTGAGACTGACACATGCATGTGCAATAAGTGTGCATGAATTAGTAGCAACTTTAAACACTTCTAGCTCCCAAAATACTGAACCAATTTTAACAAAACATAGGTTGGGGACATTTGTGAATAAATATCTTCAAAATTATATAAGTTTTGTCAAAATCGTCTGTATAATATGAGCGTAAAAGGGATCTGAAACAACTTGTTTGCCTATTAATTATGTATATCGACAGAAGATATATAATAAAAGTAAAATACAAGATGGCATTTTACTCCTTATACATTATACGGCTGATATGGTGGTGCACACAAATCAGGAAGCTGCATTTTATGCTGATGCCGTGAAAAAGATTCAACCGAAAAAATCAAGAGAATGCCAGACAACCTTACCGCAAGCCAAAAATATTTGAACAAGTGGAAATTAAAAGTAAATGATAATAAAATGCCGGCCATCATTATATTTTCAAACAATAAATCACCAAAACGCATTCCTACAAAAATGTTGTGCTGTCGGAGCAACGTGATCTCCATCAAAGATGATATTAAATATATCTAGGTATCACTGAAGATAAAGAAAAACTCAAGAATAAACAACATGTCAATTACATCTGTGATAAAGGTGTAAAGTGCGGACGTGCTCTTTACCCCATATTAGAGTTGGGTAACGCTCACGTGATTAGTGTGAATCATGCGTGATTATGCATGTTCGTGATTATTTTTTTGTTTCAATCACGTGAGGATAACTTTTTCATTATATTTTTTTTAATTTCTTTTCAGTATTTTGTAAACTTTTTTTGTTTTTTGTTTCGTTTTATTTACAATCTATCCAAGGATAATAAGTAAATTTTATAAAGAAGACTTGGGGAATTTAAAATGGAACAGTACACAATTGAACATGATTTTATTCATCATTTAATTATGAGCGACGACGCGCCCATTTCCAATCAAATGGGTTCGTTAATAGGCAAATCGGCGGGATATCTGCTACGGAAAATCCAAGACTAGATCAACTTCGACAATTACACATGCTTAGGTGAACTATTTTTGGTGCGCTGTTTCGTCGGAAAAGATAATTGATCCATATATTTTTAAAAATGAAATGCAGAGTCCAATTAAAATCGCTTGCACGCGAAATGATTCGTTCACCAAAGATGCCGCGTAAAGAAACCATTGCGTCCCTCGCAATGTGCGCTGTGGCTCCATTCGGTTGGAAGCGTATTTGCTGATGGAAACGGCGAAACCGTGAATAATAGCTTCCACCATACAAATAATTCACGTATTCTTTTTTGAGTAATAATTTGAATAAATACAAATTTGTAATCACCGAAACAGTGGCGAATACATAGAAAAACACATGAACATTGATGACGGAAGTGTAGCGGCTCCCGAAAAATAACGTTGTTTCTGTTCTGCCGTGTAAGTTGAAATTAATAATATTAAATTTTCCCTTGTTCCTTTGGAATATTGTGTCATCCCCAATTCTTTCTGACTAAAAATGTTACGAACTTTAACCAAAATCATAATCACTTTGGAATAAAAAAAACCAATACAACCAACTTGTTCGAAAAATAATCACATTAAAGTAAAAATTTTAATTGCTCTACAATGAATGGCGTATTAAAATAATGAAAAATATTAAAGGAGAATGCCAAAACGCTGGTTTTAAAAAAAAATAAATCGTATTTATTATGGGAAGAAATCTTGCGGAATGTCTGGAAATAATGTAATTGAAAAAATGGTCAGACAAATGGGACAAACCTGCAATTCCAAGTTTTGTGAAAAGAGGGTGTTACGACACAGCTCCGTTTTTAGCAAAGTCAAAAGAAAGGATATGTTTAATAATTTCTGAAAGATGTCATGGGAAATGAATGTACGTTAGTCTCACTGAACATCCCCTTTTTGGGAATTGGGCTGAATATATTAAATAACTATGTATAGTATTTTTATTTTGTAATTACCCAATTTAAATCAATATCATATGTCTTTCTTTCGTACTTTATATGTAAATATGTTTGTACGGGTATAAAATCGAATAAATCAAAAAATTAATTCGACTCTGCACATGAATTGTAAGTTTATGGAAAACTGTACGAGTATAATAGTATATTCTATGAATTTCTATTTAAATTAAAATATAAAACATATCATATAAAAAATTAACGTTTATTTTCACAAAATCTCTTCAAATCTTGATTTGAATTGAATAAAATGTTTAAAGTTTTTATTGTTTTCTGTTGAATTGTTAATTTTTCAATGAAAGATTGTTGTATAAAACAGAAGATTTTTGAGTCGCGATTTTTTGCCGACTTTTTTTTTAAATACTGACGATTTTATTTACAAAATTTTACTATTTTTCTGACGTATGCTGAAAAAATTTTGCGTTTACACGATATGCAAGCACGTAAAAAAAATTTTAGCATAAATATGCTGATTCAACATATTGTCTAAGTCTAAGCTTAGCTTAAAGCGAACGAAGAAAATACAGAAGAGATAAACATTAAATTAAATCAAAAAACCTTTTTACAATATAAATCACTTGAAACTAAGCTAAAACTAAATAACCACAAAATAAAAACTCATATAAGCAGTCATTTAGACAACCAGCCAGCCAGTCAGCCAGATTTCTCGACAGTGAGAGAGCTCAGGCAGTTACTACAACTTTTACGCTGTGGTTCGTAAATCATGCCATAACTGGTTTTCCACCAAAAACTAAAAAAATAATACTAAAAAAATAAAAATAACTAATTGTCGTTTCGTTTGATTTTTTTTACGTTATTCTTTATAGTATTTCTAGTGTGCTTATTTGAAAATTGGGAAGGCCAAGCAGAGGTTATAAATTTATAAAAATTACTTCTTTGTATAAATATTTTTGGAGAAAAGTTTGCAAGTAAATGATGTTGTGTGCATTGTGCATACAAACTAAGTTTATGAAACGATTTGATCACACAATTTTGTTACCATTAAGGACACTATGATTAATGCTACGAACACAACTGAGACGAACGACGAATTTTTGGCCGCGAATATTCGAAATTCGTCATACACGGCGAACATTGCAATAGATTTATTTATATTTCTTACGCCGAAGAACGGCGAACAAATCAGTACCATGTGACCATTTTCGTTTTTAGTTTTTAAGTTTTTAGTAAATAAAATTTCTTATTACTTTAATAATTGTTTTATCGTTATTTTATGACATTTACAATACATATATAGAATAATTAACTTCAAAAATTGGTTTTAGTTGTGTTTTTGTTAATGTTTCTTTTTTAAGTATGAATTATTTTCTTTAGAACGGTAGTGTGACCGCTGTTATATAAAACAAGCAAACAAAATAAAATTTTGCATTCACACGGTGTCCTATCATGTCATATTGTCATAATGTCTTATTATTTTATGACGTCTTAAAAAAATTGTTGTTCTTCTGAGTTTTTGTTTTGTCATAACTAAACAGTAGTGTAGTTTTTGCACAAACTAACTATTATTTTCGTTTTTCACTTGTTTTCAGCATTCTAATATAAAATTTTTATGATTGCAACGATTGTCCGTTTTATTATTGATTTTTTTATCAGCTGACTCAAATTTAAAATAGCACACTAAATTATGAGTGGTTGGTCACAGCAGTCATATTTTTTCGAGTTATTATTTTAAGAAATATGACTATGACGACCGTGTGAATACCCCAAATATTTATTGGTAAATAATTTAGAAAAAATGGATACTAGTCAGATAATAATTGAAAATGTAAAAAAACGCGAATGTTTGTATAATCTTAAATCTAAGGATTATATAAATGTCCAGAAAAAGACTGAAATATACGTATGTATGAGAGAATTGGCGGCTTGGCAAATATATCAAAAGGTGTTCTTCTTGAAAACCTTTTTTATTATTATTAAAATCTTTTATTCACGAATCTTATAAACTAAATAAGGTACAATGTTATGAGATTTTACTTACGTACTACAACAATTAAATCTTATAATTGAATAAGAAAACTCTTAATAATACTGTCTTGAGGAAAATTTTTCAAAAAAAACCTCTTATAAACTTTGAAAATGTTATAATGAAATTTGGTAAAACAATCGCTAGTAAGATTCTTTTTAACAAAAGAATATCAGCGACTGTTTAGTAAATTTCTTATTGTTTCAAAATTAAACAGTCTGCATTTTTCATTAAATGACAGCGTCAGATCATTGGCAATTAAACTTTTCAACATTCATTCTGTTGCTTTAAAGAAGTGGTGTTCTTCATCTTTGAACTTAAGTTCTGCAAAACCAATTCTTTGGAATCCAAGATCGTTTCTGAAAATCACATTTTTCAAATCACATGCGATTTTAAAATTAATAATGGTCATGCAGATATTTTTTCACTCTTTTTTTTTAATTTACCTATTGCACAGAGCATCAAATATGATTTATGAAAGAAAATTTATCGTACATGATTTTGAAAACGTCTGCAGATGGCGTTGCTTTTGAAATTACATGTGATTTGGAAAATGTGATTTTCAGAACATATTAATTATTCTAATAATTTTCAAAAAATTTTAAATTCTCTGATTCATTTTTTATTTTATTATTTCTTTGCATAAACAGTAAACAATAACTATCAACTATAACAGGTGTTATATTTTCGTCGTTATTGTGCTTCATACGACGAATTTAAACAGCGAATTTTCGCCGACGAATTTGTCGCGTTGAGCGAAATTCGTCGTTCGTCTCAGTTGTGTTCCTAGCATAAGACTAAACAAAATGGAATACATTCCTCGTAGCCTTATTTAAGTATGACTTTCGGAAAGTCATCCGTTTTGGTTTAAGTGCTTTTGTAATGTCTCAAAAGCTTTCAACAATACCTAAATCAGAGCGTTGAGCGTCGCGTTAGCAACAGGGTACGTATTTACAATGTATTCTAAGAAAAAAATTTACTCTGAATGTACTGCAAATACGTACCCTATTGCTAACGCGACACTCAATGCTCTGATTTAGGTATGACTGTTAAGAAATTATGTATAAAGAACTACAATTTTCGAGATTAATGGATAGAATAAAATAATTACGAGTTAGATTTCGGAATTATTATAAAAATCTATACTTCGCCTTCGTTTTTATTTTTAATTTACGCACAAATTTCATTGTTTTTTTTTTATTTTTTATTATTTTAAATAAAGACATGAATGAACAAATCTTTGTTGGTTTACATACATACATATATACATACCTACATTATCTTCTAGTTAGTTTTTCTTAATTTATACACAAGTATGTTCTTATATCATATATTATTTTTCGCAAATATTGTACATGAACAGGATATTGAAGAAACAAGACCACAAAAACGTTTAAATATTTTTTATCACTTAGATATCCATGAATGACCAGTTTCCCTGATTGTGTCAGGTTAATTTTTTTTTTGTTTTGAGATCACACATTTCGTAAAGTGCAAGAGAATGACGACGACTAGCAAGTTTCAATGAAAACACAAAAAGATTTTATTTTGCATAAATGACGACACTTTAAGGATTGTTTTTAATTTTTCTTTTCCAACATTACAACCGCAAACAAATGCATTTAAAACAGTGATTGCCACAAAACACACAACTACACGTTTGGTTCGTATTTTGATGTAATGATGTGCGTGCACTGAACCAAATCTCTTATTGAGTACCAAATATTCGCGCCATTCACATTTCGCTAAGATAAACAATCAGGAATTACATTTAATGTAATAACTATTATTAGAATGTTGTTTTTGCTTGGAAAATAGTATATTTTTTAATTGTTTTCTTCTAGTTTCTTTTAATTTTTTTTTAATTTTTATAGCCTATTTCTGATATAAGAAAGAACACCTTCATTCGAATTCTATGAGAAAGAACATTGATTTCGATTTCTCTATATTATTTCTAAACGAAAAGTGACTCGAAAGACAACTCGAATGAAAACGTAAATGTTTTCATATAAAATCTGATTTCTGTGCTACGATCAATTGAACAGAAACAAAACAGCTGATTCGTAACAGAACAGAACGTACAAAGTAATTCTGCTTGAATTCTCGTGTGGGAAGCTCAATAAGACATTAAGAAAATGCCAAACACCACAGAAAAATTATATAATAAACAAGGTAAGCCCGTTAGTGTAACAAAAACATGTATATATTCTCCTTGACAAAGAAATTCTATACCTATAAAATGTTGTTAACGTTTTTTTCAGTTTGATTTTGACATTCAGGAAATATATTATAAGTGATGAGTTGCTTTAAAGGGTTTATCTTGTTTATTGCAAATCGTATTTACGTGTTTAAAATAAGACACGATGTTTTTTATGAGCACGAGTATTTCATCATGCTCAACGAAATTTCACGGATTTGGCGTGTACTCAGATTCGTCAGCTGTTCTAGTGCTACTACCTAATAAATCTGTCTTGGATTTGAAGGTACATATGTCGACGTCGGATTCATATTGTGTGTTCGAATACGCAAAAGTTTCTAAAAATTTGTTACTGAACTTTACTGCATTTTACTAAATTGAGAGCGTTACACTGGGTCTTCACGTAGCAATTTCGTTGCTGAGACCAAGCAAAAAGGTCAGCAGAGTTTTCATAGTTCGATTGCTGATTGCTTTTTGGTGGAGAACACTCAAAATTGCTTTGTCACAAATTCAAAATTTTCATAGTGAGAGGTTGTATAAATATGCTATAATTTTCTGTACATAAAGATGGGAATTGTTGATAAAATTTTATTATTTTAAATATTTCTTCGGGTTTCCACTCCGTTAGGTGTTTTTTTTAATAAATATGCAGTTTTTAGTTTTCTAAATTCAAATTCGCAAATGCACTGACAACAGAAAAGAGAAATGACAGCTGCTGATTGATAGGCAATAATTGCTCAAGCAATCACTCGAGCAATCATTGCGCAATGGATTGCCACTAATGGCAATCGCAGTCCACACGTAGCAAATTTCATGAACGCAATCAAAATTCATGATTGTCGCAATGGATATTGCTACGTGAAGGCCCAGTGTTAAGTGACAGTTGTTCATGGCTGAGAATTTAGAAATTTTTACTGCAGAAATTTCTTGTAGTTAAGTTTAGTAAAACAGAAAAACATATAATTCAAAAGGTAAAACAAAGTAAGAAATTAAAAAGTATACTATTTGTGAAAAAATTATTTTAAAAAAAAGAAAAACAAAATGAGACAAAATAATAAAAATGAAATTAAATAAATCATTTTTAAACTATTCGTTGGTTAAACATGTATGTACATATATCCTTTTAAAAGAAAAAAATGTCGTAGAAACCATTTATAGCCATTTTCGTTGTTGTTATTTTGTTATTTCTTTGGAGTTGCGAAAATGCTAAGTATATGGTTACTTAGTATTGCACTTGCTGTTAAGGAAGTCAATAGCAATAACAAATAATCACATACTTTTGAATAAATTTAATCAGACACAAATTAGGAAAATCAAATAAAATAAAAATAACCACATGGAATAAATTACAGAAAATAATTTGTTTATATTTTCTTAAAATGTTCGTGTTATAATAAATAGTGCATCGAGTACCAACAAGAAAAAGAGTTGAGTAGTCCAAAGTGTAAATATATTTCAACACTATTGATTCAAAATCGCCTGTTTCCTTAATCTTAATAATTTTTAAAATTTTTCCGTTCGCGTACTTTTTTGGGCAACAGCTTCTTTTGAGTAAATTTTTCAGTTTTCTCAGTAATTACTCATTTACTGCATTTGACTGCAAAAGTACTCGAACGCAGCTATTAATTGCAACCTATAATTATAAATTAACGTTATTGTGTGTATGAGTACGTCAGAGTATTTGAATTTCAAATATGTTTACTCATTTATATTTAAAATTTCATGATTGGCTCTGGTTTTAACGAATAAAAATGTCAATTTAACTACTCTGAAAGTTTAAAGCTTCCAAGCACATTTTATTTATAACCCATTCAAAAACCTTATTAAAAATTAAAAAAAAAAACATTCCTGTTGTTATTGCTGCATTTGATGAATAGCATTTGTTTACTCATATCAAGTTATTAGAGTTTGCTTTTTCGTATATGTTTGTATAAAATTTTTGCTGACTCAAAGGTTATTGATTTCATCATAAAAATACAAAATAATTAAGCAGATAAAATACAAAATATGTATACATACATATACATTTTTAAGTACAAAGTAGCTAAAGTTTAAATATGTTAAAATTTATATACTAGTATAATAAATTTATTTGCTGAAGTATCAGAATATAGCGATCATTGGAGATTTTAATCTGAACAGCAAAACATATATTTTCTAAAATTTTGTAGAAAAAAAGTGGCTCAAGGTTTCGCGATGATAATGAGCTGGCATAAGCACCAGAAAGCAGCTAATTTCTTATTTTATAACTTATTACCATTCAGAGAATAAATATATAAACATTACTTACTCGGTAGTAGTGAAATAAAATCTCTCTGTAACATTGGCTTAAGAAAAGCATCTATATGACCATGCTGATAATGGCACATGCGTAACAGTAGTTGCTCAACAAACTCCACTTGCTCAGCTTCGTTGCATTGTGAAAAATAATGCAAGCAAGTTTCACGTTCAACTTGAAAGGCTGCGGAGGATTCTTTCTTGCGAACTGGATCATATAGCATTGTTGAAGTAAACTAAATTTTAATATAAGGGAAAAAAATAATACAAATTAATAAAAACGAATTTTTAAATTACAATAATTAATTAAGAGTAATAGGTACTTATCGATATTTTTTATCAAATTTAAATAAATATTTTGAAGCAAAATACATACATATAATCGTATATATCAATGTCAACAGCTAAATTAACAATGAAGGTAATTAAACAAATAATAAATAAATGAAATTAAAAACGCAGCAAACGAAAATAAATTTAAAAAAATAAATAATAGGGGAGTTCACAAGATGTGCATGCTTTCAGTCATATTGTCATAAAGGAATAATTTTCATTTGCTTTTTTTAAGTTTATTTGAATTATATTTTTAATTAGAAATGGACTAGGTGAATTCATTTTACAGGTGGTGTTATTATCAAGGTGTATTTAACTAGGTGACAGCATTAGGAAAAAAAGTAAAAATAGACAAAAGTATTTTGTATGTATTTTGACATTCGTAACGAATAGTCAGCTGCTGTAATGCTGTCACCTGGTTAAATACGCCTTGGTTTTATAACAAACATCGGTTTTTTCACGTCAAAAAAAAAAGCAAGAAAATTTATTTAAAATGTATTTTAGCAATTTTCATCACAATACATTTGTTTCCTTAATGTAATATATTATTCTCTGTAGCTAAAAAATCAACACCAGAAAACACTAAAAAATTACTTGATTTTTTTTGTCGAATAGGTAATTAAATAATAAATTAAGACAAAACATCAAAAATTATGCACAGTATAATATCGGGGTTGTCACAGAGAGCAATATAGTCGGAATTGGATTTGAAAAGACGACAAAAAATACTTTTGTATGATGAACTTTAATATTATCGGTTTTATGTTTAAAACAGATTGTAATTTTAGATTGAACATAAAACCAATAACTTTGAAATTCATCATAGAAAATTATATTTTGTCCTCTTTTTAAATCCAATTCCGACTTTATTGGTTTCTGTGACAACCCTGTATATTGCAAAAGCAAGGTATTTATGGGTAGATTTTCTGGACATTTTGAGAAAACATGAATCGGGTGAACCACAGATTGGGAGTAGCCTACGAATAGTAGATCCTAGTAGTATGTATTAGTGAATGTTAAAAAAACAGAAAATCGACTTTCGTCTTTTTGATTAACCATTTGCTGTTCCGATTAATTAACCGATTAATCGTAGGCTAAAATCGATTATTTTATAGTCGATTTGTATTTTTTCTTTCCTTTAAATAAAATTTCGTGTTTAGTGTTTATTTCAAATTCTAAGTAAAACTTAAAATTGTATTTAATGACTGCCTGTATGACTGTAAATTCGATATAAGTTAACATAAAATTAAAGTGAGCCTTTCGTCCACTTCTAAAACGGAATCAATTGTTTTGTTTTCATCACCCTCCTCATACGATATTTCTTCAATATCGATGTTTGCTGTTTCTTCTTTTTTTAGCAAAAGAAATTTTATGGCATTTTTGCAGATGATTGTGCTTTAACAAAAAAATAACTCTTTAGTACAAATAGAGTACCTACACTTTTTCCATTTTAAATTTTTTTTAATAGTGCCAAATATGGCTCGGTGGCACTTTGATGTTAACAATTACAAAAACATCAAATTTGTGTGGGGTATTGAAATAAATGTGTTTTTGTTATTTTTGTAGAGCGGTGTCACTATTAATTTTACCTATCAAATGAAAATTAAATTAGTTTATGTATATGGGGCAACACAGCTTTATTTCTTAAACGTCATTCTCTGCGCGTTTTTCTTAATTCGATTAATCGGCGCCGAAAGTCGATTTCAGTATAAAGTTGGTAATGAAAAATCTACTGCGAAAAAATCGTTTTTTGGCATTGAAAATCGACTTTCGACTACAATCGAAATCGACTTACCATTCACTAGTATGTATATATTCTATGTCCCTTAATAAATTACTCAATACACGGCCGTTAGTATATGTATGGAGCAAACAATGCAAGAGTAATTTACTTTTAACTACATTCATGAAAGTTCACAAAAAATTTTTGTTCAAAACATATGCCGGAAGTGGTGAAAATGCAAAAAATTCCCAGCGGGAAAAGGTAATGAATAAATAGTAAACGAGAGAGTAATGTACAGAATGTATAATTTTTCATTCCAGAATTCATCATTGTTAACACAGAACATGTCCTAGGAAAGCAATGTATTCGCATTGAACTTCTTCGTAAGAAGTGGTAATATAAGTGGTAAGCAATGCGTAATTTTTGTGTGTGATCAAATTACCTTTTCGCTTCCAAAGGATTGTATTGTTTTGCTTTGGAAAATAATACATTATATCTTCCATTACATGTGTAATCAGTTTTCCCGCTGTTTTATATCGGGTATATTTTGAGAAAACTCCATGTAAAAATTCTTAGGATTTTTTTCTAATTCTTCTCTATTCCGCCTTTTTTGCATATGCCGTAAACCAATAATAAACTGATGATGTACATAAGTATGTACATATGTATTAATGTATCTACGTTGGCTAATAACAATAACGGAAAGAAACAATATTTCATAAAACATTCGTAGATATTTTTTTATTGTGTTACACGCATGTAAAGATAAATTACAAAATATTAAAACAGATTTGAAAGTCACTGAATGGTATAGATTTACTGTCTGCCGTAACCAAAAAAAAAATAATTTAGACCCGAATGTATTTTACAACAAAATGTATGATAAATTTATTTTAGAGTATATTTTAAATCCATCTTGTTATTTTCTATGTCCAAATTATTTCTTTTGAATACGACAGTTAAAGAAAGAAACCTCTCAATCACTGAGTATTTTTGCGGCTAATTAAAATAAAAATTATATTTATATTTTTGACGTGTGTAAACACACGTGTGTGTATGTATGTATATAATTATTTAGAAAAAGTATGTGCGAATATAACCTTGTAAAAAGTATGTATACATTTATTTATACATACACACATACGAATGTACATATTTGCATGAATATGTATGTAAGTATATTACGATATTTTACGTATCTGTTAAATAAACAAAGTAAAACTACTACGAAACGCGAATTAATTTAGCGCCTTAAATGTCCGTAAATGCGTTAGTAGCCAACATCACAGTTAGAAAATTCAATTTATTTTATATTTTTTTAAATCTTGTTTGATATGTATCTTGACTTTGAAAGTTTATGTGTATGTATATAAAAAGTGGTCCAAATACAAGTATATCTTTAAAAATTTAATAAAATGAGCTAAACAAAATTTCATTAATAATTTTCCTAATAATCATAGAAAACGGGCTCTCTTCGCAGTAGCGTATCCTGTCGATCGAGTTGTTCATTACTTTGTTGATGGTTTCTGGTCCTCAATCACGAATGGCTGGGACGATATTAATCATAAACATATGGATCTATTCTGGAAAAAAAGCCAAAAGGTGTCAAATCGCAGCTCCGAGACGGCCAATAACGGCCGATTTCAAAGATTAGACTTTCAAAAATTCGACATTTCAGAAATTCACAAAATAAATTAATACGCAGAGAAAATATTTGCAAAAATTAACGAAATAAATGAATGCTGTTTAGACAGAATAATAGGCCGACTTGAGTAGAAAGTTTTTACGAAAATCATGTTTTAGTGATACAGATTTCCATCCAATTTCGGCACTTAAACTGCTAATATAATGATTATAATGATTCCATTATTATAATGTCCAATAAAAAACAAGTTTTTAAATATTATTGAAGTGTTAAAATATTAATCGTAGGTATATAACACAGATATAATTGATTTATCTCTCCTAGCACATAAGTTCGAACATATGGAGAACAAATTGAAGGCTCTCCATAACAACGCTCTTAAAGTTGGATTGCGAATAAACTTGCGGAAAACCAAAATAACGAGAATAAACAACACCAGAGAGAGTTAGACAGGTGGTACCTGTCTAACTCTCAATAATAACACCATAGAAGATGTACAATCTTTGTGTTACCTCGGCTGCACAACCACAACGAATAGCGGTGCAAACGAAGACGTTACTGCGCGAATTAACAAGGCCCGTCATGCCAAAAAGTATGGGTATAATCTGAAATATCAACACAAATGAAGACCAAAGTATTCAACACGTGTGTGAAACCCATACTCCTATACGGGTGTGAAACTTGGGGTCAATCCAAAAACTACGTACGACGGCTGCAAGTTTTCACAAACTGTTGCTTACGAAGTATTATTCTATGTTTCTGGCTTAACAAAATTACCAACGAAGAGCTGCTCCGAGGCACGAATCAACAGCCAATCCAGTAGGATATCCTGAAAAGGAAATTTGGATGGATTGGTTACACATTGAGATCCGATAACGAGATAGCCATGGCAGCGCTGCAGTACAACCCCCAAGGCTCACAGCGCCTTAGACGTCCAAAAACAACTTGGCGCATTGCAACCGTACGTGAGCTGACTACTGCACGGTTTTCGTGGAACGAGGCACTAAGAACAGCCCACAACAGAGTCCGTTGGAAGTAATTAATTGAGACCGTTTGCTCCCCAGCTGGAGAATAGAGGAACATCATCAATATAAAACAGAATTTGTTCAACTATAAGTTACAACAAAGTCATCGGAACTTACAATATCTAAATAAATTTTCTAATAAAAATTATAAAAGTATCATTTTAATGACTGCGATTAGTGGGACAACGAAAAACACACACACATACATTTATCTTAATGCCCTCAAACGATTTTCTGCAAAATCTCTTCACTGTCAATGCAGCCTTTTCCTTATTGTACACATGCAAGATTTTAAACCTTTTTCAAACAACAGAATGTCCCCCTTACGTAGATATATACATATAGGTATATACGAATTATTGCTATTCATACAATTAAAATATTCTATTAGATTTTAACACCAAATTTTGAGTTATGGCTGTTAGTTGGATTTTTTTCTTTTAATATTGCCTTTTAATTTTAGTCACTTAAGACCACTGTGCAGTTGTCGTAGTAAATTTTATTTGTCTTCACTTTAGCATTTATCTATTAAATCTACAATTTTAATTTATTCATATGAAATTCTGCTAAATGCAATTATTGATAAATAAAAAAAATTGCAATCAAATTGTTATAAGAATAGGGAAATGTAAAAACTTTACTAAAGGTGAAACTAAAGTTGAATAACTAAAACCTTGGATTAACACATGAATATTTAGCAAATGAAATAAACAAAAAGCAACAAAATGCACTCCATCACCAACTAACTTAATTTAAGTTTTTATTTAATTACCAAAAGAAAAAATAACTTACAGGTTGCGAGTTGGAATTGGTTTCATCCATACTTTTATCAGTCTCCATTTTCATCATATTTTTATTTATTTTTTAAATAAACTTTAGCTAAATTTCTTTGAACGATCGAGTTTTCTTTTGACAGAATAAATTACAATAATTCACTTAAACAAATATATGTATATATATATTTACGGTTTATTATTTTTGTTTAGAACACAAAAAAAGTATTTAAGATAATTTTTAAGAAAAAATAAATAAAATCACAGTGAAAATCGAAAAAATTAAATAAAAAGTTGCAATCTTCTCCAAAAACACAATCGCATTTTTTTACAATAACAACACGTACACTACAATTATGCGTTAAACGAGTGAAAAGAATTATTGAACCTTAAAACGGCTGTAGTTACCCCACTCACTCTTTATGCTTGCAAATGACTTCGGTTACGGTTTAGCTTTATACAGCTCACCCTTTCGTACTTGTTACCTTTGCCATGAGCAATAAAATTCATTGTTGGTTTCTTTCGCTCCTAAAATAATTTTTTTCGAATTTTTATTCCAAGATGATGGACAAGCGCAAGTCATTCGCGAAGGAAAATTTTAATTTTTTTGCATTTAATATTTGGAATTATTTTTATTTTACGAATTTTCACAGCACAAAAATGCATAAAATATGCAGCCGTTGTTAGTTATAAATACAACTGTGAAATTTTTTTATTAAAATAAATTATTGCTTTGTCTAAATTTGAGGATGAAAGTTTATAAACACAACTAAACTCAGCGCGACCAGAAATAAAACTGAAATGAGTGAAACAACTAGTGATGGCTATTTGAGCGATTTTGAAAACTTCAGGAATTACTTGCTAAAAAGAATTGCAGCGACTTTTTAAGGCTAAGGTCAGAAGTAACAAATATTCGACGTTTTAAAAACGTTAGTAAATTTATTAACATCACAGTGCAATAGGTATACATATGGAGGGCTCAGAGCTGAAGTGAACCAAGTTATAAAATATGGAACATTTCAAAACTAGTGCGAAATTCTCCGCAAAGCTTAACTCTCTTTAGTTCTGTAGCGGATTAAGTAAAAAGTGTTTCGTTCCTAAGATAACTGTAAAAACCCAAGTCAGTGGCAGTTCATTTACTGAAACGAAAAATATCTTTGCATCGCTGGTGTCACATATACTAACAAATTTTCACTCATACTATAACCAAGCTTTTAGTGCATTAAAGCTTGAAAGACAAAACTTTGACAAAGTCTTTTCAATTTTCTTTTAAACTTTGTTTGTTTGAAAAATGTTGTGTTCGTTTGCTGGATGAACATGCATGTTCAAAACAAAACACACACGTGCAAACAAATACAAATATGTATGTGTAAACGACGAACGAAGCAGAAAGCAAATTTGCGGGTACAGCAAAGTGTGTACTCACCCCCTTTCTTCTTTCGCTTATCGCTGTCAAACACAAGACTTTGCAAAGTAAACTGTGACCGTGGAAAAGCGGTTTTTGTAGAACTAAACTTTATCAGTCTAAATACCAAAGACAAATTCAACAAAGTTTATCAAAGTAAACTTTACAATTTAGCTATATCTTTGTTGTATCAGGCCAATTGTTACTAGTAATTGTACCAAGTTAGTACTGGACACTGCATATGATAACCCGTTTTTTAAACGTAAATTTTGGGAATTCTGGGGGTTTATGTATTTCGATGTTTTATTTCGAATCAAAATACATAATAGCCCTCCCGTTTCTTATTGAGCTTTTGACTGCAGCAGAGCTGTTATAACACGAAAAGCTTTTTATTTACATACCAGAAACCCTAACTGACCAAAATAATTTTTTAAAACATCTGGCGCTGACAGTTGTTATCAGTAAATGATTCTTTCGTTTATCAAAAAAAATTAAAGTGAAAAGCTCTTTTTACACAATCGCTTCAAAGACGAAAAAAAATTCTCTACTTCTATGAATCAAGTCAAAAGTTATCACTAGTTTGCCTTATCGACTAAAAAAGAGAAAATTTCCAGCAATAAAAAGTGAGTTAAAGAGAAGAAACAATATGCCTTCGGTTGTTTAATTTTCACTTTGAACCGACCCTGATAGTTGACAATTGTCGATCATTAATAACTAAAATATTTCTGCTTCTAAATTTAAAGTGGTTGTAGCGAATCTTGTTAATATTACAAGAAGGACAATGGGAACTGCTGGTATTACTGAATTGGAATCTTACGCTAAAAACTGCAAAAAGATTGTAGGTGCTGCTTTAAATTATATGTATGCTATGAGAATGGTTATTTATTAGACGAATTCTTATCTTGCACTTTAATCTCTATTATTTTAAGGGACATAGTAAAGGAAAGGAATGTACCAGTTCCAAAAGTGCCCTTGTTATTTTTAAAACCCTCAACATCTTTAATAGAAGAAGATCGAGATATTATCGTAAGTAGCATTAAAGAGTGCTCGTTCTTATTATTTTCATTATTTTTGCAGATACCAAAAGTGTTTGAAAAAGTTGCATATGAAGTCGAACTGGGTGTTATAATAGGAAAACGCTGTAAAAATATTTCTAAAGCAGATGCCTTTGATTATGTCGGTGGTTATTGTTTGGCTTTGGATATGACTGCACAATGCTTATTAGGTGTGGCGCGTTCAAAGGGAGAACCATGGACTTTGGGTAAAGGTTTTGACACTTCTACTCCAGTATCACGTCTCATTAAGCTAGATGATATTAAGGATCCCCATAATGTGGATTTATGGCTTAAAGTGAATGGCGAAACTAAGCAAAAAGGCAACACATCCGATTTAATTTTCAAAGTTGATGATCTTATTGCTTATACATCCCAATATATGACCTTGGAACCACATGATATTATATTGACTGGAACTCCAAAGGGGTCACAACCCATTAAGAATGGCGATGTTATTGAATGCGGCATGAACAATCTTGTAAAAATGACTTTCAAATGTAAAAATGAATAATAGTTAGAAAATAAATAACTATTACATTTTAATATTTCTGCTTCAAAGATTTTAAATGATCTATGCTTTGCATTATGGCCAACATTTCCGTTTGTATATTAGCACTTTCTATGATATAATCCAATGATCTTTTATATTGTCCAGCTGCATTGCGCAAAGACATTGAGGGCAAAACTGTAAACCAATGCATAGGCTCTAAATAACCTTCTTCCTTGTTCACTTTGTGATGTTGCAAACTTTTTTTACAACCGGAAACAGTATTCTCGTTTGGGATTTCTGCCACTTGACATAGTGCGTTAAACTGATCACAATTTTCAGTTGGTATTTGAGCCACGCCTATCGTTTGTGAACCTTGATTGTAGCGCGTTTTCGCCAGTAACAATTGTCCAGCATTGGCTAAGAGATTTATTTTTTCAGTTCTTGTAAATAGTAAAATTACATTCTTACTTATGCGTTCAATTTTAATTCTACACGCTGTTTGCTCTTCCACTAAACTAAGCAGTTCCAAATAAAGGGCATCGAGCAAGTTATTTATATCGGCTTTCATTATTATTTACTTCTTTAAAATGGTGAATTTAATGAAGAAAATGTTGAGCTTTTAAATTATTTTTTCTAATAAACCAGGAAAGAAACAAAACTGATAATCATATGACTTCAGGATTGTTTAGAGTTAGCATAAATTGACACAACACATTAACGCTAACGTTACCCAGCACTTTCGTAATATTGAACACATCTTTTGAAGCAAGTTTTTGGATTCGTGTTAACCGTTATTCTATTTAAATACGTATTTCAATTTTCCACCACATAATATATATATTTTATTGTCCTGAAGAGGAATTTTATGTTACTTGAATTCAACAAAATGTTTATATATTATGGCGAAACCCAGAAAACAAACATTTTAATTTATATTCTTACAATGTTCCAAATATAATGTTAATTCATATAATGGCCTTTGAGAGGTTATGTCTAATAGTCTTTGACATGGTACAATTATTGATTATATCTGTAATCATTATACTAACCGTCAACATGGTCTTGAAAAATGGGACGGACTGCGAAGTCAGTTGCAACAGTTAAATGAATGAAATCATGTTCCATAAAAATATTTGTTGTTTATAAAAATAATACCTAAATAACTTAAGCTTTGTTAATTTTATAAAATTTATTTGTATTTGGACCACATTGTAGCTAGTTAGTTCTACAATCAAAATTTATATTTTCTTCCAATATAATATAATATACTTGGCGATATTATTGTACTATATGAAAACTTTGGACAACTGGTTGCTTAAAAATTAAATTTTTGCCATCCGTATTGCGTGCAGTTTTTAACGCTTACCAACACTAAAAATTTGAGAAGAAACTTGACATTTATCTTGTGTGTTTTTATGTTTTTATTATTGTAATATATTTGTTTAACAAATTTTTGCTAAACTATATTAAATAATGGATAAAACTAATATTTACATAAAAGCTTCAAACTAAATCACATAAGGAAAATTCCACGTAGTAGTTTGAAATAAGAAAGCAAAGGGTAAGTATCTATAGTAACCCGATAAAATGTGATCGAGGACAACAAGGAAACTCAACAAATCAATGAAAATTTTTTGTGCTCAACTAGATTATGTTAAAATAATTGGCAAATAAATATGTTTTGTGCATACAGATTTTAAAGTTATTGAAAAATGGAATGAAAAATATTTTTTAAGATACATCAAAACATGTTTTTCTAACGAATTAGAAAAGTGATTAAGAAATATTGTGGATTTGTATTATTTTAATTTAATAGTAAGAACTGACTCAACTATCAACTACATACATAAAGAAGAAAAACTATGAAGTCTTCATTGCTGCGAAGACGTCAAAATACGGTTAGTTAAGCAATAAATAAAATTTAATAGTTAATTATGTGTTTTTGTGGTTAATTCAACGTCTTAAATCCGATTTACTCAATATAAATATAATAAAGACATCCGCATAATCAACAAAGCTGGCACATAATGGAAGTTATTAGAAACAACAATTTGGAAGTTGCCGCAGTTTCTAAACAAAAGTATTTCCCACAGAGTGGGAAGGAAATATTTGATATTTAGAATTTTAATACAAATAACTAGATATCAATAAAATTACTATTTATGATCCGATTTGAGAAATCCTACTATCAGGTCTGTCAGAGAATTTATACGTATACGCAAGTACATGCTGGCCTGTACTGTAAATCACGTGATTTAAAAAAATAACAAAATTAGTGTCTTGTATATCACACAAATTGTAGCATTCGAAGTTCAAATAAAATACTTACCGGTTGTGAAAGCGCTACCAAAAATTGTTTTGATATAGTATGTACATATCTTTTATTTGAAATTTTTTTTTTATTGTAGGATTGGACTTTTGGATTGAATATGTTTTCGTTTTCATACGAAAATTGAAATTAAATCTTCAAGATTTAACCTTTATTAATTATTTATTCTTCCTAACGTCTTCCAAAATGTCTTTTGTTGCATTAACAAGAAAATTACGTTCAAATTTGAGTACATCTGTTTAAATTTTTTATTAAAATTATATTAAATACTTCGTTACAAAGTGCATACATATTTTTTTCCATTTTTTTACAAAGTCTTCCGCTATGCGATGCTTAAATAACTTCCAAAATAAAAATTTGCAAAACATATAATTTCATCATTATGCACTTACACATACTGCAACTAATTTTGTATAAATTTCTTATATGTCGTCTCATTGATTTGTTGTGATTGGTGTGTTTTTGGGTTTCTCATTTCAGTTAAAGTAAATTAATTCAAGTCTATGCAAGTCTTCAAGAACCAACATTTTTTATATGTGGAGTTTGATTGACAGTCACACGATCTTAAGTTTTTGATACATGTACATATGTATGTATGTACATGAATAAATTTACTTTGATTTCAATTATTAAAATATATATGTAACATTATATTATTAATATTACTGGTTATTAACATTTAGTATAAGACTTTCAAGTTTTTCAAGTTTGTTCACTACATACATTCCCCCAAATCATATAAATCATATGAATTACATATATATGTATGTATGTATATTCCTTGTAACCACCAACATACATATTGATCATATAAATTCATAAAAACCTCAAGTTTCTTTGAAAAAATGTTACAGGACAAGCAAAAAAACTCTCTAATACGACTATCAAAAATTAATAAACATTTTTCAAAATTTTGTTCTGCCGTATTCATAAAAAAAATAATTTGGGTTTGAAATGTATTTTTAAGAAAATTTTTATGAAAAATTTGTCTTAAAATACATTTCAAATACAAATTATTTTTTATGGTTACGGGCCTTTAAGTTTAAGATTATTTCTTCTTAAGGAATTAGAAAAATTTTAATATGCAAAATTTTACAGGAACATGTATTTTGATATGGTTCATCGTAATCAATCAAGAAGTTGATTTTGATTTTTTTTTCTAACAGGGCCTTTTTGAAAGCATATGACGATATGTACCTAGATGTTATTGTACTACGCACTACGTAACAAGCTGTTTAAATAAAAAATACGTGAATTGTATAGTATATTGAATAAATTAACTACCTGACCCACGATGTCGAACGAATTCTTTCTTTCGTACGATTACAGTTAAAACAAAAACACTATTTTGAAAAGAAATAATTCGTCGTATGTGGTTCTGTCAGTAAAATATGTATATATGTACATAGATCATGGAAATTATTTGTGTATACTATGTACATTATGGTGAACCTCTAAGCAAAAAGTCTTAATATTATCCGACCTCAACACTAAAAAAAAAGAAAAACAGAATGCGATAGTCTAAAAACTAACATACATATTTTTTTTTTTATTTTAACTTTATTGATTAAAATTTTCGATATCAGAAAAATCCCTTCTCTCAAAATACTTATCTACATATGGATATGTACATACATATGTATAGTTGTGTGTGTTTGTATGTATGTATACTTGTTTTGCAAAACTCATACACCGGTAATCTCTATCTTATCACTATCCATGTTATTCACCTTGTTATTACCTTCATTACTATAATTTAACAGAAGTTGGAGCTGCACCCGCAACATCAACGCGAGCAGAATTCCGACAGTATGTTTAATAATTCCTTTGGCAAAAGCGAAGATAACATTTATAGAAAAGAAAATACGCTGCACAGTCGATTAACGCACTTCCAGCAACAGAAACACAATAGTTTCGATACTTATCCCCCCAAAAAGAACTTTAGCAAGTTACAGCGACAATCGCAGCAGCAAAATAACTCATTATCTACGAGTAATATTTTACAAACAACGTCATCGAAAAGAGCAATGTCATCGCGTAACTCGCCATTGAGAAATACAAATACTGGAAGAGTTTATACTAAGCGAACGACGAAAAGAAGTTTAAGTGAAAGTTCAGCTGAGAAATTGCACAGATATACGACAAGCGATAGCAGTACAACTCAAGAGGAGGATGAGCTAATGATGAGTACGTCGGACAAGCGTAAAATGACACGTAGAAATTTGAACAGTGGACTTCAGCATCATAAATATCAACATCATCAAATGCAACAAAGGATTCACCGAATATCACAAAATCTAGACGGTGATGATGACGACAATGACGATGGCATTATTATGGTGTGTTCAAATTTATTTGGCGAACATTCACAGTATGTCAGCGATATGATTGATATTGCTATAAGAGTCGTTTTAGTTGTTGTTTTCAGGTAAGTTTAACAATAATTAATTATAAGCACGTCAGGCACCGTACGGCACATTACATGTAAAATTGGAAAATGACAGAAATTTTAAAGCTCCATTAAATATTAGATAATTATTCAGTAATAGCGAATAGATAAATGTATCGGACCTGTTTTGCACCTTTAGCAATTTTCACAAATAAACAATACCCTCATTATTAATGTTTTTTAAATTATATGTGGCTCGTCAATTTCAGATATTATATTTTAAGCTTTAAAAAACTGTAGTACAGTAAAATTCGTTTATAAGCCTCACCGCTTATAGTAGAATTAGCGATTTAGTCCAAAATGTTCAATTTTTTGGCATCAATAAATAAAATACCTACAAAATATTTGTTATATAGTCCATTAGCGCTATAATCCATTTTTCCTAGATGTGGTGTGAAAAATGTTATTTTCGTGCAAGTTATTAATGTTATAATCCAAAATGCAAATTTTATAAAATTTTTCCTACAAAAAAACTCAGCAAAAAAATTCAATACTTCTTTGGCAACACAATTTTAGTATTGAAATCAGTTTTGTTCACAAAATTAAATTAATTGTGATTTCATATATGAAAAAATTGAGAACAAAGTACTCAATAACTCATTAAATTAAATCAGTCAAAAATCGATTATTTCAAATAAGTTTTTAACGTCGAAGAAAAATATCTACGTATAATAATTTTACAAAAATTATACTCCCTAGTATATTGATGTACAAATTGTTTTTCTTTTAGCAATCTTAATTGCAATAGTATTAAATATGTAAATAAATAAGTAATTTCTAAACGTATGTTTTTTTCAGACAGATTTAATATATTCAAAATAAATTGCTATATGGAAATTCACATATATGTAAGCCAAAAAGTGGCTTATATAAAAATCCAGCTATTGTCCAATTCGCCTTATAGTCCACAAAAAGCGTGCATTTGAAGCAGTGGATTATAAGCGAATTTTACTGTATTTAGTTTTTTTTTCAACCTATTTTGTGGTGTTGTGGTTTACTGGTGAAGAGAGTTTCGGATTTGATTAATTTGAAAATTATATAGACTTTTTTTATTTTTTATATATGTACATTCGCTTTTATAGTTGTAATACTAATTTTCTAGGCCAAGAGGCTAAATGTATTATAAATCACAGGGTAGACCACAGATGAAACTTTTGAGGTTATGTTTTGGTGCCAATTATCTTTCTTCCCCTCTACTTTCTGTTAAAAAGAGATAGAAATATTATGTAGGAATAAGGGAAAATAAACAAAACAAACGTAAAGCATTTTGCCAGTAACAAATGAAGAATTGTAATGGAATTTACTTCTATAGATTATGAAATAATTCTTATTTTATTTAATTTTTAATGTTATATTACCATTAGCATTTTTATTGCTTAAATTAATATTTTACTACAACTTTTTTTATTGAGCCTGAAATTAATAAGAATACAAAACCACAACAAAACATGAAAAATTCTTTGTGCGAGAGAGTCAGCAAAACAATAACAATAGCATGCCGTTTCGTGTCACCTCTGGTCTTCTTTGTGTTATAAGTAGATTAATAAAATAAAAAATAAAAAGATAAAACCATAAAAAAGTGCAAATATTTTTATCAATTAAAAAAAAGAAGAAATACATTTTGAATCACGAAACTGTCTCGCCAGATTTCACGTTCACTCGTCCTGAAGGTTATATATGATATTTTTGAACTCTTGAACTGACACAGCAATTCAATTCGTCATCTCATGCTACGGCGGGACTTCCCCGAACTTTACTCAATTCAAAACTCTAAATATATATGTACATGCATTGTAGAATTAAAAAAAATCTACACTAAGAAACGCATGTGAAAAATAAATGTTGCAAGTATTGAGCTGAAAATATTCGAATGTTGCAAGTACGTAAGTACGTAATGAGAAAAGTTTTCGCGTCGCAAGGATCGAGGTGTACAAGAATCTAGTTTATGCTGTATTTCTAAAACTACATTCAAGGCATTTTTAAAAATGTATCACTTGCGATAGTGTTTTATTTAAAATAATCAATTTGAGATCAAACTTGTGTGCTTGCTGGGAATTTATTTTATTTTTTCTTTGTGAACAATTTCAAAGCATATCTTAGGGCTTTTTGCTTTTATATTATTTGCTCGGTATTAATGTCGCAGAAAATGAAACCTTGTAGAAAGGTAAAACAAATTATTCTAAAATGTTCAACATAAAAGCTAAATGTTAAATTAAATTTCATACGTATTTCATATATGAAATATTTACTCAAGACAACACACGTTCTTTTTCACATTGATAAGAAAAGTTAAGAAGTTTATAGGCGGGACAGGGTCATCACATTTATTAAGACAAGTTTAGTTTGTAGTCTTGGGTTTATAGAAGGGAGGGGGAAAATCATGGCGGGGAGTACAGACTTTGTTGTACAAGAAAATGCGTTTCGTTTTGTTCGCAGCTTATTGCAGAAGTTGGCTGGCAGCAGCTTTGTATTTTGACAAAATTTATATAACTAAGCTTTCTATTGCAAGACACAGACAGACAGATAGAAAGACGGAAATTTAAAACTCTTTCGTAATGGATATTTAAAAATGTGTCAGTATAAACTATAAATTCCGTAACGAGCTTTAGCACTAAATATAAATATATATATATAAATTTTTTATTTCCAGCAAGTTGGAAACACAAACCGCTTTTGAACGCGTTATTCATTCAGAGGAAATGTGGATGTATAAAAATCCGCGTACCACAAGCTTTGTATCACCCTTAGCACTTCTATTTGCGGTCATATTTGGTCCTTTCTTTACAACTTTAATTCATTTAGGTCTAACAAAGGATCGAAGGGATTTCCGGGCGGCAAGTTGGACTTGGACTTTGATTTTGGGCTTGAATGGTCTATTTACAAGTCTTTTAAAATTAAGTGTGGGTCGTCCAAGGCCGGATTATTATTATCGGTGTTTTCCGGATGGAATAATGCAGCTGTCACATAATGTCACCGGTACAGAAAATATGTTGGATTTGTTTAATTGTACTGGCAATATACACGATATAAATGAAGGACGCAAAAGTTTTCCAAGTGGACATTCGTCATGTAAGAGGGATTGCGTTAACACGTATTAAGAAAAAGCTATAATTAATAGTTGTGCTTTTAATTTCAGTTGCTTTTGCTGGTTTTGGTTTTATTACCTACTATGTAGGTGCCAAATTGCACGCTTTTAACCATCGAGGACGTGGCGAATCTTGGCGGTTGTGTGTTTCTATAACACCTTTAGTCTTGGCTGCCTTAGTTGCTGTTAGCCGAACTTGTGATTATCATCATCACTGGGAGGATGTGACAATTGGCAGTTTAATTGGTTTATTTGTCTCCTATTATATCTATCGGCAATATTATCCCTCCATATTTTCCCTCCACTGTCATCGAGCTTATCCACGTGGCATACATTCAACTTTGAAGCCAAAGTCTGAATACACTATTCAACCACGTAATCGCAGACGTTTCAATTCGTATAAACGTGTGCCCAGTGAAGAATGTGGCGATGCTAGCCTGCTGTGCCAAAATCAAACTGATGGAGTGTCCGCAGAAAACGATAAACGGCCACTGTTAAGTGAAGAAAAAACCGAAAATAAATGGTTTTAGAATGTATATAAATTATTTATTAATTTAATATCATTAGTTCAATCAGCATTCTTTTATTAATTTAAAATAAAAAGATTTTTAAGTCTTTAATCAGTTAGTTATACATATATTCAGCTGGCTGTTTTTAAATATACAATATTTTTCGTGTATTATTTTCTTTTTTTCTATTAGTTTTAAGTAGTCAGTCTATAATAATCTTAAGCACATTTGTAGTAAAATGCTTTCTTTATATTTACACTTAGTATGAATTTAGGATAAATTTATTATACAAAAGCCATGAATCACAGCTAAGACTACGAATAGATGACATAAAATGTCATTGTAATTAAAGCAAATAAAATGTATAACTTATTCGATTTTAATCGAGTAATTTCAATTATGTAGTATTATAAAATTTATAAAAAAAATAAACACAAGATAATATACTGAATTACTTTTGATTTTTTCTTAATAAATTTTAACAAAATTGTCAATTGTAATCCGCACAAAGTAGTTTTATTTACAAAAGAATTTTACTATTTTTCAAAACTCATAAATAATGATTAGTGTCCGACCGAAGGAACTTTTTCAGAACGAATGCGAACAGGAACTTCGATAGATTCTTCATACCAAACCAGAGCTTTATTTTTATTTTTTACTGAATAGAAGCACTTGTAATATTTGTGATTTATTTAACAGAGTGAAAGGAATCTATTGTAATCAAAAACCTCAATTTGTAATTCTTCCTGTAGTACTAAAACGTAGATTTATTAAAAATATTTATTTATTTATTTTTGTACTAAAAAGTAGATTTATTAAAAAGATTTATTAAGCAATTGCATAGCTTTTATCGCGCGCTTTGAGCGCGGCGACCGAATCAAGAAATTCCGTAACGAAAATAAAACCTAATACTAAGTTTGTTTCTTAAGTCTTTTGTTTTTTAAAGTATTTCAATCGCCTAGCGTATGTTAACCCCTAAAGTATGCTATTGATTTCATTAACATACAGTATTGCCAGAACAGATTTTTACATATAGGAAAACACAAAATGGCGTACTTACGAGCAATCGTGGTTGACAAAAAATTATACGCACAAACAAAAAGAGAATTCGGAGGTATTTAAGCAATTGCAAAGCTTTTATCGCGGGCTCATAAAGTGTAACTTGAATTAATATCAAAGAAAAAAATACTGCATAAATAAAAAAATAAATAAATAATTATAATTGTATAAGTTGATAAAAAATGCTATGCAATAGCTTTGCCGCGGCAGTCCCCGAGTGCCACACGTCTTTTTTATTTTTGTATTAAAAAGTAGTTTTATTAAAACGATTTATTTATTTTTGTACTAAAAAGTAGTTTTATTAAAATGATTTCTTTATTTTTGTACTAAAAAGGAGATTTATTAAAATGATTTATTTGTTTTTGTACTAAAAAGTAGTTTTATTAAAATGATTTATTTATTTTTGTACAAAAAGTAGTTTTATTAAAATTATTTATTTATTTTTGTACTAAAAAGAAGATTTATTAAAATATTTATTTACTTTTTTACTTTAATATTTTACAGTGCTGGATTTTTGTGCATCTTTGATGATTACGGTGGTCTGTGAAAATTTTACCGAATGCCAAACATCAACCGAATATAGTCTTTTGCTGCGCTCCAAATTCCGAACTCGAACGTTTCACATTCGCAATTTTTTGTTAAACGATGTCGAACGTTATCGTTCACTGGAATTCTAAACTAAAAACAACTTATTTGAGTCCCAATATTATTCGAAGCTAACACGCACATATTTTTAAAATATCTTTTTACTATTTTTTTCCTATAGATTCTCGATACTTCCCTTAATAAAAAGGAACAACACCATGCCAAAAATGAAAGATTATTGCAACGTGTGATATTTTACAAAACTGCAAAAATATCATGGTTCTTCTCACTTTCTTATGCCCTAATTGATTGTGGTACAGTAGTTTTCCGATTAAACGAATACTAGAATTACTGAAAATCGCATTTAACGAACATTCAATTTTTATTTCTACTAAGTAAGAACCTTATGCTACGAATAAAAATTTTATTTTATACTCGGTTTAACGAACAAATGTAAAACAAAACGATGCACAAAACGAAAATGATGAAGAGCTTGATGAAACTGAAATTCTAGAGACCAAAATAAAAACGAAGATGTCATTAAGCACTTCGAAATTTGTATTAAATCGGCTCAGCAAAACAATATTAGTAACTTAAATTTAATGCTTTGGAGAGAGCTCCAAAAAGATGCCATTAAAAAAGATATCCATTTCAATATACAGACTGTGTTTATCCCATTTTTTAAATAAATTATTTTTGTATTACGATGTTTTTATGAATTCCTTATACATATTTATTTTAAATTACTTTAATTGAAGAAAATATTAAAAAAGCAGTATACATATTTACAACTATGAATAAAATAGACGACGCTATTAATTTTTTATTTAGTACTAGATATAACGAACGATTCGCTTTAACGAACAGGCCCGACAACAATTAGGTTCGTTAAATCGGAAAACTACTGTATGCCATTTTTCACATTCCAAAAAAAAAATTTTAAAAGTTATCTCCCTAGTGTACATGTTAAAACACTTGATAATTATTTATACGTTTAACACCTAGTATGTATGTAGAATAATTAATCTAATCGTGTTCATAAATTTATTGCATTTTATCAACAAATTTTAAAATATGTACATACATTCACACATTGAACATTAAGAACTTTAAACATTTTTGTAACGAATGTTTTTAATATTATTTTAATTGTTGATTTTCTTTTCTCTATTTCATCTAATGCAAATGAATAAATACAGTCTTGTCAAAGAAAACGAAAAATTTTCTCAGAATCAAACCAATTTTAATTTTCGGAATAGATTTAATAGAGGATTTTTCTCTAGTAGATTATTTGCACATTTTAAGGAGTGGCAAATTAATATTCGAAGTGGCGCCAAAAAATTATTAATATATTTGTTTTACACTGTAAAATAAAAATTGGAATAATAAGTTACGGGGTATTGAAACCATTGCGATCGGAATATACGATATCCCAGCAGAAAAAACAATCCGCGCGACGTTGTTACGATGGTTTGAGGGTACAACCAGAGCTACCGTTGGGATTTATACTTAGTTGGCAATTTAAAAGACATTTTATGTTTGAATTCATCTTACACAGTCAATCAGCAAAATATTAATTATAATATTAAATAAAAGTAAAATATTATAAAAGTAAAATTAAATATTTAAATATTATATTATAGTTTGTGAATTGTACATACATGCATTAGTATATTCACACTTATTCCAGTTGGCGACATCGACGTCACGTTAACACAATACCAAAAAATCGGAACTGAATTACTGAAAATCGCATTTAACGAACATTCAATTTTTATTTCTACTAAGTAAGAACCTTATGCTACGAATAAAAATTTTATTTTATACTCGGTTTAACGAACAAATGTAAAACAAAACGATGCACAAAACGAAAATGATGAAGAGCTTGATGAAACTGAAATTCTAGAGACCAAAATAAAAACGAAGATGTCATTAAGCACTTCGAAATTTGTATTAAATCGGCTCAGCAAAACAATATTAGTAACTTAAATTTAATGCTTTGGAGAGAGCTCCAAAAAGATGCCATTAAAAAAGATATCCATTTCAATATACAGACTGTGTTTATCCCATTTTTTAAATAAATTATTTTTGTATTACGATGTTTTTATGAATTCCTTATACATATTTATTTTAAATTACTTTAATTGAAGAAAATATTAAAAAAGCAGTATACATATTTACAACTATGAATAAAATAGACGACGCTATTAATTTTTTATTTAGTACTAGATATAACGAACGATTCGCTTTAACGAACAGGCCCGACAACAATTAGGTTCGTTAAATCGGAAAACTACTGTATGCCATTTTTCACATTCCAAAAAAAAAATTTTAAAAGTTATCTCCCTAGTGTACATGTTAAAACACTTGATAATTATTTATACGTTTAACACCTAGTATGTATGTAGAATAATTAATCTAATCGTGTTCATAAATTTATTGCATTTTATCAACAAATTTTAAAATATGTACATACATTCACACATTGAACATTAAGAACTTTAAACATTTTTGTAACGAATGTTTTTAATATTATTTTAATTGTTGATTTTCTTTTCTCTATTTCATCTAATGCAAATGAATAAATACAGTCTTGTCAAAGAAAACGAAAAATTTTCTCAGAATCAAACCAATTTTAATTTTCGGAATAGATTTAATAGAGGATTTTTCTCTAGTAGATTATTTGCACATTTTAAGGAGTGGCAAATTAATATTCGAAGTGGCGCCAAAAAATTATTAATATATTTGTTTTACACTGTAAAATAAAAATTGGAATAATAAGTTACGGGGTATTGAAACCATTGCGATCGGAATATACGATATCCCAGCAGAAAAAACAATCCGCGCGACGTTGTTACGATGGTTTGAGGGTACAACCAGAGCTACCGTTGGGATTTATACTTAGTTGGCAATTTAAAAGACATTTTATGTTTGAATTCATCTTACACAGTCAATCAGCAAAATATTAATTATAATATTAAATAAAAGTAAAATATTATAAAAGTAAAATTAAATATTTAAATATTATATTATAGTTTGTGAATTGTACATACATGCATTAGTATATTCACACTTATTCCAGTTGGCGACATCGACGTCACGTTAACACAATACCAAAAAATCGGAACTTGTCTAATCGCTCTCGAAAACAATTTTGTGCTACTGGCAGTCTATTTCTGTTCTCTAAAGTCCAGAAAATAACATGAGCCTTTCAATAGTAGTCAGTTGTTTTCGAAAACGGGTAGAGAAGCCCCAATTTTGTGGTATTGTGTTGACGCGACGTCGATGTCGCCAACTGAAATAAGGGTAATTATTAAGCTCAATATCCAGAAACTTTTGTAAATTAAAAAAAAATTAAATAAATGAGTTTCAAGCGTTATGAAAAAGCAATACCATTCCGATTTTCCCATGACACTGTACAACACAAAAAAAATAACGACTTATTTGGGTAGAGGGAACTAAAAAAATAATATACACGTGTATCGGCGTTTTGAAAGTTTACACTTGAGTCTTATTTTAGGGGGAGTTAGTTCGCAGTTGGAAAATATGTTGCCAGAAATATTTTGTCGTTGGGAAAAAATGCTGCCACAAACATTTCGTACGTTCTTTTTTTTGTTGCTCCGTGTAATTTTGTTGTTTTTGTCAACAGGTTATTCTTACTTCAAAAATGCACATGACTGATATTTTATTTGTGGACTGATAAGACTGTCTTAAGAAAAATATTTGTATATGGGAAAATGTGTACTTAATTATGTACATAGATATGCATACATACATACATACATACATACATATGTATACTTATAAATAAGAAAAAAATAAAACAAATAAGTAGTTTATATGCCTAGATTCGATAAATGTCGCCTTATCGTTATCAGCCAAACAGCCAATTTCTAAGTCTATCATTTTGGTGTTATAACATTTTCATCGATACATTTTAATGGAACTAGATACAAGTGTATATAAAAAACTAAAGATGGGGACCAGTCACGCGGTTGTCGTGAATCACTTATGATTGTTTTCGCCCATTTACGTGCAAAATTGCATAAGTATTAACAAATCGGCGAGCATAAGTTGAGCTTTTGCGTTAAGCTGGATTCACCCATGTGTTACGGACAAATTTTTTTCCGTATCGCTCCTTTATTTTAAGGCATACATATGTATTCGTCGTATCGCTCTTCATTTTGTGTAAAAAATTGTACAAAAATATCCTGAGGGGAGAATGAATACTTTTATATTTTTTCATTGATGTGTGTGGAAATTACAAACTTTAAACTCGTTTTCTGACGAACAATTATTAATATTAATTACAGTAAAATTTCGATAATCCGGATAATTGATTGCAGACCCCAATCCGGAGTAGCGAATTATTCGGATTACTACACATGTATGTATTTATTAAAAATTATAATAATTCATAGCAAAATTAAACATAAAATCATAAATATTAATTTGTACAGTTCAGTTAAAATAGATTAAGTCGTATGTGCTCTCTTCACTGAAGGCATCTTGCATCAATACTAAACTAAAAACGCGTGTGCAACGTTCCCAAACATACTCATATCACACTCGTCTAACTGTATTTTTCAAAGCATGCCGTGATTTGAATAAAAAAATAAATAAAAACGGGCGTTATTCAATCCGGACTATAGAGTTGCAATCAATCCGGATTATAGAATACGCAATGACTGCAAAATTCTGTCCGGATTACCGAATATTTCGGATTAGTGGAGTCCGGATTATCGAATTTACACTGTATTAATAAAAAATAAAAATCATTGACAAATTGTGTATAAAAAATTACAAAAGACCATTGCTTTTGTTAATAGTCAATGAACTAAAAAAGAGAAATTATTTCTAAGTCCCCTTTCACATATCAGCAATTGAAAGACAGACAGACGAAGTTTGTAGAAGGGGCGAAGATGCAGAGTGTGTAGTACACGACCCTCTGTACCGGACATTTTTTTGTTTCTCTTTTGTTATTTTCGCAATTTTCACCTTGTTGCTTTATATCATATTTCTCAAGCCCAAGTATTCTTCTTCGAGAGAATCTTCTTATGCTAATTTTGTACAATAAACTAGTTTTTCCTTTTTTTAAATCGAATTTCAGTTTTATAAAAAATTGTTTTATATGTTTTTGGTAATTTAAGTAAACCACAGAATAAAATAAATATATAATAATAAGTAAGGAAAATGCGAAAATGGATGAAAAACGAATATGAAAAAATTTCTGTCCGTCTATTAATTTCCAATATGTAAAAGCTTCAGGCAAGAACAAAAGAGAATTCAAAGGGGACTTAATGAATTAAAATTGTCTTTCAATTGCCGATATGTGAAAGGGGAATAAACTAAAGTAATGATATGAATACCTAAAAATTTTTAATTTCTGATTTGAAATTAGAAGATCTGAGGTGGGGTAGGATTTGGTAGTAATTTGTGCATTAATGATCTTCGAAATCTTCGAAATTAATTTATTTATAAAATTATATGTCTAGTTTAACATTTCTTTAAAACAAGAGATAAAAAATAAGTTGGATAAATTTAAAAGAATTTTGGTTTGTGGATCTTTTCTGGGACTTGCCCATATGTACTTTGCCAACTAATTTCGCTTTATGTAATTCATTAGCTGTTAACAGAACCACTTGTCTTTTATAATTTGTAGCAGAAAACTCTCAGTCCTTTCCCTTTCTTTGTCCGAAAGAAATGAGGTGGATTGCACCTTTACTGTTTCGTGATTTAAGAAATATGTAAGAACATTTTCTATAACATGGGAGGGGATTCAAATATTTTGGAAATAAGCACGCCAATCACTTATTTCTTAGCCGCTGCACACTTCCATAATGCAAAATAAAAATTCAGTGAACATTTTTTCGTACCATAAAATCTAAGAAATGCATGAAACCTTCAAACCAATACAGGGGGAAAATTACCATCTCTATTTATGAGCCAATAATACATGATGTACCTGGTTAGCACACACTCGCTTCAAGATAGCCACAACTCAAAAATACTGTTTTTAAGTTAATTGTGCAAATTAATCATCATATCGGTCGGTCTTCGTCTTATGAAAAAATGTCAAAAGAATATCTTGAGAGAAAAATATCATTTTAAATTTCCTTTAAATTGAAAACTTCAAATCCGTTTTCTGCAAAAGCCGTTGTTTGTTTTTTGTTAGACTTATAACGATCTTGTAGTAAATGGGCGATATGAACATTCAAATAAATATTTGATTTCAATATCAAAAGTGTTTGTTGTTGATTAGATTTGAACTAAAAGTAAATATCATACAAAAATTTGAATCGTTTGAGAGGTGAGGTGAGGTGGTAAAGTGTACCAAAAATGAAAAGATATGACTAGAAGGATTGTATGTTGGATTTCGGGTATACATATATGTGTGTACGTATGTATGTATGTATGTACATAAATATTTACAGTGGGCGACAATGCAACCATGTTATTTAAATACTAAAACTTCTGTGGGAAATAAAAGTTTGTTTTCTATCACTAGAGCATTTTCAAGCATTTACATATGTTTGATTAGAGTTCATGGTTTATAAAAAGTGGCCATTATTTTAGCATTGGCAAAACAATGGATACTTTTATACTAGTGCATGAGAGATGACTTAAATCAAAAGAATACATTAAGAACAATGTAAAATGTAAAAAACTTCATCGCTATTTCCATATTAGTTTGTTTGAAAAAGCCTTTTAGAACACACTTTACTAGAATAAAAAAAGGAAGAACAATTAAAATGATTAATCATTTTAATGCTGGATTCAAGGCGAATTCATAACAGGTGAACTTGATAGCGCAGCTAAAAACTTCTTTTTAGTTTTATTCAAGGCGAAATATAGTTGGATGTCAAAATTTTTGTTTATTTCTTTTTTTTACATTCAAGTTGAAAATTTACAAAAAATAAAAAATTTAATTGTGAAAACAAAGAAAAATTAGACGAAAATTTAAATAAAAAGATTAAAACATATAAAACTAAATGCATATCACAGCAGTAGAAGCTGCAGTTGATGAACCAAATTCTGAAGAAGCAACGTGCTTTGGCCAAGTGTAGTGAGTGATAAGATTTATTAACAATATTATAGGTTTCAATCATATGATATTTATTAAATTAAATTACAGTTTTTTTTTAGAAAATAAAACGCCATAATTTCCGATTCAGCACCAACAGCAGAGACCATCAAAGCATTAACACTTTGTTCCTCAATGGAATTTCAATGTGTACTTACATCCGTGGAAATTTTTTTTGGGTGGTTGGTGAGGCGTTACGGATGGCTGGAGTCAATAATGGATCAACGGATCCTTTAAACATTTCCAAGCAATAGATTTCTTCAACAAAATAATATTTGTTAAATATTTCAAGGGATTAAAAAAAACAACCCTTAAAAAACAAAACTTTTGGAAATAAAAATAATTTTCAATACTTTATTTTTTTGCCACTTTAAATTTGAAAAAACAAAATGCTTGTGGTTTTTGTAGTGTTGTACTTGTTGTAATATTAAGTTCACCTGTTATGAATTCGCCTTGGCTGGATTGAAGCAAAAACTATTTGTGGTAAAAAATCAATTAATAAATCGGTATTTTCGAAAATTATAAAAAAAATCCTTGAGATAGCTGCCATAAAAAGCCAAGATTTAGGAGGAAGACCTGGTAAAACTATTCAAAGACAAATTAATTGACCGAGAGATGAAAAAATTATTGAAAATGATACCGCGGGAGGTTGTCAATAATCAAAGGTAAGAAATTGGTTCTTGAAGAGTTACTTGCAGGCAAAATGCCGCTGTTAGCCCAAAGCCCTGCGAAAATCTATGCGGAATTATATGTAAAAAGGGCAGTCAGTAGCCGCAAGAGAATCCCAAAAACAATAATGTTCTATGCCAAGTAAGACAGGATGAGTGGAATGAAATAAGTCCTGTCCAATGTGGTGCGTTGGTTGGTTCACGCGCAATACCAAAACGATGTGCTGAAATATTAAGAAATAGAGGTTTCCCCACTAAATATTATTATTTATTACTAATTATTTGTTTATTTATTTATTTATTTATTTAATTATTTATTTATTTATTTATTTATTTATTTATTTATATATTTATTTATTTATTTATTTATTTATTTATTTATTTATTTATTTATTTATTTATTTATTTATTTATTTCTTTATTTATTTATTTATTTATTTATTTATTTATTTATTTATTTATTTATTTATTTATTTATTTATTTATTTATTTATTTATTTTCATTTCCTGTAAAACAAGACAAACAAATTCAAAATATTTTTGTCCTAAGAAAACTTTAATCAATTTTATTTATAGAAAGTAAAAATAAATTTTATCAAATAATTTATTCAAACTTTAGGTTCAGAAAATAAATATAAAGAATTTATTTTATCCGATATTTCGCTTTCTCAAAATAACAAAATATGTGGATGATTTATTTTGTATTATTTCAGAATCTGAAATCGAAGAATTGTTAATATGTTTAATTCTTTTCATCCAGACATTCAATTTACAATTGAAAGGGAATGTGACTATAAATTACCATATTTAGATACTTTAATAATAAGAAAGGGTAATAATAACTTATTAGTAGATTGGTACTAGAAATCTACATCGCCGGGGAGAATAATTAACTATTATTCAAAACATCCTAAAAGAGTTATTATTAATGCGGCAAAAAATCTCATAGATAGAGTACTGAATAAAAGTGATATTGAATTTCATAGGAAGAATGTGGGGAGAATTAGAAATATATAGGAAGATAATGACTTCCCTAATAAACTTTCTATTAAATTGATTAGACAATACAAAAGACAGAGGATAAATAGTACGACCACTGGGAATAAACCAATAAATTATAAGTCTTTGACTAATGTACCGATAATTTCTGAAAGGTTGGAGAATTCTAAAATCTACGATTTTAATAATTGTAGGATGGCTCATAAAACATATAATACGAGTACATTAGGAAGTTTATTCAGTAAAATAAAGGATAAGTCCGAAATATTAGACAGATTTAATGTGTTTTACAAAATACCATGTAAGAGAAATAACGGAGGGTTTAATAAATTATATACTCGTATGTATAGGTGCCACTAAAAATAAACTAAAAACTAGATTAGCCGGACATAAATCTGATCAGAAATACAAATAAAGATCAACTCAGAAAACTCCATTAACATCACATTGTGCAATGTTTCTTTCACCATACAGCAGATTTTGAAAACACAACAGTTTTGAACACAGAAACAAACTACAAACGTCCTTTCATGCTAGAAATGCTACAGATTATAAATACACCAACAGAACAAAGAATTAACTTTAAAATGGATACAGAAAATGTAGCTCAAAATTACAGACATTTAATTTATAAAAATAAAACAGGAAATTGAATATTTTTTATGGTTTTGTAAAAGTAATTTCGTATTTTTGTGTAATTGAATTATCAAATATTTCTTGACAATTTTTTATAATTTTTTCAAACAAATTTAGAATAAGTTTTTATTGGTTTGTGAAAACAATAATTGTTATTATTAATTTTTAATTAAATATATCCCTGAAGAAGCTTTCCATTGAGAAAGCGAAATATCGGATTAAATAAATCATTTACATATATTTATTTTCTGGACCTAAAGCTTGAATAAATTATTTAATAAAATCTCAATAGATTCTGAAAGAGCACTTCAATTGGTATATGACAGTATAGGTCTCTGTGGACTCTGTCATGGATACTTTTTGAGTTTAAATTTTCTGGATAACTGTTATTTACGGTCCGTGGTAAAAACATAATTAGCTGTACATACATTTTTTTACTCCTAAAAAAATTTCCAATATGAGTAAATTAATTATATGAGCATAACTGTATATCGTAATATTTTATAATGTATTTTATTATAAGTAAATACACACATACTACCTAAACGACTTCTTACAAAAAGCAGTCAGCCACCAACCAACCAACCACTCGCTCGCTATTCAACCAACAGCCAAGCCAGCCAGCCCTTGCTCTAGTTTTGACTCGGCAAACTACGAAGACATTTGAATATTTGTATGCAGGTAGTCGTGTTTTGAACCCCTTTAACAAACTAACAACAAACCTTCAAATACTTATCTATTGGTCAGTGTGTTCGCTCAATAAAAAAAAGTGCCCCTTGATTATTTATGCTTAATTTCAGGTTTCATAAAAACAAACGTCAAAACTAATGCCGATTTATATCACTGATAATAAATAAATACGAACAAAAATAGATATAATAAATAAAACGAAAAGTAACTGAATGCAATAACCCTTCGTTCGTTCGTCGTTCGTTCGCTGTTGCTCTTCTTAGAAATCCATGTTACAGTTTGATAACTTTACGTACATATCTTTTTGTTTCGACACGAATAAACATTGGAGAACCGATATAGAACACCACTGACGATATCAGGGAATATAAAAAAAAACTATAGATAACGGTTAACATATAAAAGCAATATCAGTAAAATGATTTGTCATCATTAGGTAATCGAACCGCAGAGAGTGCACTACAAATATTAAACGTTTTTGTTAATTTAACTTTTATTTTAATTAATTTTAATAGAAATCCAGAACAGTTCAATCGAATTTGAAAATAAAATGAGAAAAATAAAAGAAATATTTTTAAGAAAACTTATTTACAAAAGAGGATTTAAATTAATAAAAAAAACAGCAAAATTTAAAATTACTTAATTGCCATAATTTGTGAAAGTGTGTGAACGAAATTTCATTAGCAAGTTTTTTTTTAAATGTCGTCATTGATGTTACAGGGTGAGTAGAGTAGGGGGCTCCTCACATGTCTTAAACAATTTGTGAGATTCTTCTATTCTACTTTCAACATGCATCAACAATCAGCAGCCAGTATTCGAATGGAGTGTTTCTGATGTGTCAATGATGTAAGATATGTATGTACATACATACATACATATCTACATACATATGTGTAGTATATACATACATACATAAATACATACGAGTGTGTGTATGTATATTAAGGCGTTACTGAAAATTCGACTTCGGATTTTCGAAACAGCTCGGACTGATTATTGTGCTAGTTAGTCTAAGACTCATATAATGAAAATTGTAGGCGTGTGCATTTGAGGTCAAAGTTCAAATTTTGTGAAATTCCTCAATTTTCCTAGAATGGATTAGAGAACTCACTGAAAATCGGCGACGAGTGTTATTTTAAATTACATCCTAATACATACATACATATATATTTTTTTAATTATCCCTATTTGGATTCTTAAAGATAAAATTACCAAAGCAGTGAGCCAAAGTTCCAGGGTATCCTACGAGTAGAAACTTCCTTTAGAAAGTGCCAAGCGATCTATATCCACGGGATTCCTAAGATCCACTCCTAGAGATTTTTATGATCTCCACCAGTATTATCTTGTCAAAAACAGTTGCACGCCATAATAGAAAATTCCAAAAGAGTGAGAGGCATAGCTCTTGAAGGCCCATAAACGAACAGTGGCCTGGTTCCACATAAGGATTAATTGCCAATGATGCTTGCTTTACGACTCATGATTCATGAATATATATATATATATACATATAGGCAAAGACAAATTTTTAGATCCCTTTTTCTCCTTTGTTTGCCAACCGATTTTCTTGAATCTTTTACGAAATAGCAAAGATTATTGAGTTTTAGTGACCGGACTATACATTATTTAAATCGATTCAGTATCAAAGGAATAAAAGGCTTATAAAGTTGACACCACTACATATGCTAAAAATACACACGTACACGCATTCACTTATGTAAGTATTGGTTCATAAGCAAAGCAATACATATTTAAATGAGTAATAAATGTGCGTGTTTGTATGTAATTTTATTTCGTTTATTGTTTTTTTCCATGGTAAAGGGAATAAGTAATTATGTAGTTTTTTCTCAAAAATTTAAAAAAAACTTTTGTTTGTTGCATTTCATTGGTGCTAAAGCCAAATCACTAAACTGTGTCTGTAATTTTTTTTTGGCGACTAATAGCTGTCACGTAAGCAAATTACTCGCCAATTTACCGAAAAAGTGTGTCTGTAAAATTTTTGCGAGAAAAGCTGCCGCTTTCAACTTTCAAATACACTCGCAAACAAAAACGCGGTGAGATAAAATTTAAAAAATACAAAACATATTCAAAATGGAAAGTGTAATAAATAATAATACGAAAAAAACCCAAAAACTTCTATATATTATTTTTAAACGCACAAATAGTTTTTAGTTTTGCATATATGTAAGACAAATTTTTCATAAAAATTTTCCTTAAAATACATTTCAAACCCAAATTATTTTTTATGAATACGGCCGTAAAAATTTAGTTTTTATTTATATCCAGATATTTTGTAAACAACAAACATTAAAATCGCATCATACATTATTTTGTATAGCTGACGGTTGTATTTTCGCCGCCGTCGTTAAAATTTTGTAGATTTTGGTCGCCGTCAACGATATTTGTGACTAGCGTTCTCAACGTATAAAATTTCACTTCAGCTTGGATTTGTGTATAATGACATTTTTAACGTCTAACGACGTAAGCTCTTTTGATAATTTTCGACATGTGTTACAGACACACTTTTTTCTCACTTTTCGAGAAACGATGGAATATTTTGTTTCACATCTTTTCGACGCGAGAAATTCTCGCCAAAATTACAGAACAGGGGTACAGTTCGTTTCAGTTTTATAGCGCGCTGATATGCAGCAGAGGAGAATGTATCGTGTTTAGGTGGTTAAAATGCGATAAATCTAGAGCGATTATTATCATATACTTTTGTCCAGTGATGCCAGCTATTTTACAACTAAATCAGTAACAAATATGGCGAAACGGTAAAAAATAAAATTATTTCAATTTTCTTATATGCAGATACATACATATACATATGTACATGCTACGAGTATTTGTAATTAAGAAAATATGTGATATTTGAGTTCTTTTACTAAAGATTAGCTATCTATGACTGAAGTTACGAGCAATAAAATAGAAATCGAATTCCATACTAATAATAATCATATGAGCAAGTAGGTTCTAATTATCTGCAAAATCTTTGGTTAACGATTATGAAATTCATATTTCTTATAGGTACCTATTTCCGGTTTATTTAAGAATTCCATTCTTACCAAATATAATTACTTTCGTATACGTATACGTACGTATAGACTTTTCTTTATCGTTATTGATGATGACTTCATTTATTTAGACTACATATTTATTTATATACTTAAAACTATAGATTTGAAATAAGCACTTAAAAATACTATGTACATACGAGTATGTATGTATGTACATACTTAAATCTTATCAAATTTCTTGTCAAGTGCTATTAAACAGAAAAACTTGGCAAATAATTCCACAAGACCAACTTTTATATATAAAATCAAGAAAATACATGTGTGAATAAAAGCAGTAAACCAATTCCTTATGCTGTAATAAAATTAAAATTTAGTTATTGTTAGACTATACGATATATTGAGGACAGGTACATACTATGCACACACACACACACACACACACAGTATGTATTCATAAATGTACATACTCGTACATATGCAGGTACAGACATACATACATATCTTATCTACTCTCTACCATTTTAAAAGTTAATAAATATATAAAATTGACATATCTCTGCTTATGCACATGCATTTATGTGACTTTATTATGAACAATTTTACTATATTCATATTTGTACGTATGTATGTGTGCATAGTTTAGATAGATACATACATACATACATACATACATATGCATGTGTATGAGAATTACGGCCTTATTCAAAAACGATTAATATAGTTAATGTGTACATTAAAACCGGTTTTCCCATATGAAAATCCAACATTAAGCCTACAATAAATCTATTAATAGGTTGTAAATAAGGCCATTAGAATTCATCAGTTTCTTATAGTTTCCCTGCAGATAATGAGACTAGTCCAAACACGCATGTAAAATATAATCCATAAAGTACTAGTCCAAAAGTTTTTTTTTATATACATATATATTTATTATTATTTATTTAACAATTCGTATGACAATAGGATCCACAAAGCTTTAAAGCTTGTCTGCAGAGAGAACTAATTGCTAATATTCATTGTATTGCAAGCGTAAAATTATGCTGTTTTTTTAATTCAAGGATACTGTTTTTTCAAAAAATTAATTATACAGTAGAGTCTCACAAACTAGAACCACTTTGTGCAACGGGCAGTTCGAATTTTTGAAAAGTTCGAATTTCTGGAAATTTTTTTCTTACAGAATATGATAAAATTATAATAAAACTAAACACGAGTATGTTAGCTTTATTTTAACACAAAACAGTTTCTATTTATTAACATATCATTAATTGAACATAAATATTCAAATCATAGAAAAACTTTTAAAAAGATTTTTTAATTATTAGGTATTTAATTGGATTTAACATGAAATCAGTAATACTTGTTTGTTTTTTTTTATTTATTGCACCGATATCGTTACGGACGTCCAAAAGGTTTTGTACAATTTTATAACATTATTGATGCCTTCACACGTATAAACTCTTCACTTTGACCCAAATTTGTACAAGCATATTAAATTACACACGCATACGACCGAATTTGTAGTAAAAATACAAAAAATATATATAAAAAATTTCCAGAAATTATAATTTTGAAAAAAATATTTTCTAGGGAAATAAAAAAGCAAAAACAAACACTTCCAGAAATTAGAACCACAGGTTCTAATTGCAGAGCGTCCAATAGATTGAAATGGCCGGTTCTAATTTCTGGACGGTTCGAATTTGTGAGATTCTACTGTATATCTATTAATAATATTTACATGTATTAAAAAAAATTATAAGGACATTTTAATAAAAAAATAATATTATGAAAAGAAAAACTTATAACAAAGAAAAATTGAAAGAGAACAATAAATATTTCTAGCCATTTTAATTTATTGCAAACTTATGAAATGTTTTTTGAATAATTGTATTCGTTTTATTTCAATTATGTTTTAATATAATAAATTTAATTATGTTGGTTGGCAGTTGATCAAGAGTTGTGGGCAAAATTACAGGGAGAGTATCTCTACCATAATAATTTGCGAAATGGCTCACTTTAAATCTACCCTGTGCACGTCTCCTGGTGCTATAAGAATGATCGATGGGCTGCAAAAATTTGTTGTCTTTGAAAAACTCTTTAGCTATGGTTGTGTAGTAAATATTTTTTTTACATTTAGGACCTGTAGAGTTTTGGCAAGACTGTTTGTGTTGGAGTTTGTATTGTTATAGATGCGCTGATTTTCTGTTACATTGTGGATATAGTAATCAGTAGATTCGATATTTTCTGATGTGTCAGTGTTATTTGTTTATGTTAATAGTATCGCTAGAAACCTGTGGCGTTATTGTGTTGACCCCACGGCTGATAGTCGTAGGGCTGTTACTGCTGCTGTTTTGGTTGATAATGATGTTGATAACGATGCCGTTGTTCTCAAGGATATGTATAGATGTTGTTGCTGATATTAATATCGTTGTTACTATTGTTGTTGTCAATATAGTTGACAATGTACATATATAGAAAACATGATCTATTTAACATTACGATGTCCTAGGACTGGACCGTATAGTTCAGGTTTGCACTACATCGGACTAACCCAAAAACTACTCCATGTCATTAATACATGGACCACTCACAAGTACTTTGTTCGCCTCAAGTACTATCGTGAAAGCACGAAAAATTGTCGTATAGCAATAAGTTCATGTTTGAAAATGACATAGTCCATGACGGCATTATATCGGACCATGTTGTAACTAGTCCGTTTTAGCTACGAGTATAATGGACCACGTGGTCCAATATTATCTGCAGGGTTGGTCAGTAATTGGTCGTTTATGGATGGTAACTTAAAAAGGGGCGTAGTTGGGCAAAATACATGGTTTGCGGTATTTAAAATACAAAATTCCCCATTTTTATTCAAACCAAAAAATACATTAGATAAAACTAATCAACAAAACAATTGTATCCTTTCGTAAATGTCATATTTTTGAATGTAACATCAAACAAACTATTTCTTGTTGGATAATAAATAAAACCTGCTGAAGAAAATAACCTTCAACAGGTCCTGATGAGCACAAACTTGTATTAAATTCTATGAATACTCTTTTTATATTTGGATAGCTGTCAAGAGTGATAATGTCTTTGCTCCTGTCACTGACCCTGGGTCTTCATGTAGCAATTTCATGGCTGAGAACAAGCAAAAACGTCAGCAGAGTTTTCATAGTTCGATTGCTGATTGCTTTTACTTATGGCAATCGCGGTCCACACGTAACAATTTTCATGAACGCAATCAATTTTGGCAATTGCCGCAATGGATATTGCCACGTGAAGATCCAGTGTGAGGAAACTGACACATTATCTACAACCCCAAATTCGACAACTGGATTGCGGTGATGCCAACTCTAAGAATTTGTATAGTTGCGTTTTTTAGCGATTCTAGGTTTTGGTTATTTGTTTGAAGCATGATATATTATAAATAGATCAAAATGCAAACAACCATCAATAAACTGAAAATATATATTTTGTAAACTATATTTTTAAGATACAAAATACTGCCATTTTTTGTATGTATATAAAATACAAAATACTTGCACGTCAGGTAATTAAAATACAAAATACGTATTTGTATTTTAAATACTACCTAGCCCTGTACATACATATCGTCATATGAATTCATTAAAGGCCTAAGTTACATTGAATAAATTTTAGAGGCCAATCAAAAAAACTCTCTAATATGAAAAGTTAACCAACATTTTTCAAAATTGTTTCAGTTTAAACTTATTTCTCATTAAGGAATTAACACAATTTTAATATGTAAAATTTTCCAGGGACATGTATTTTTATATGGTGGATAGTAATCAATCAAGAAGTTGATTTTGTTTTTTTTTTGTAACTTAGGGCTTTTTTGAAATCATATGACGATATATGTACTTTTTTTATTTAACTGCCCACATGAATAGATTTTTAAATATAATTATGTGCCAATAAACAACGATATCGAATTATGACTAATTATTCTTTAAATGGAATGCAGTCAGTGTCTTTCATGGTGTTTTAACCGAATTGTGACTAATAAAAAAAAGAAAATACTAAAACGAATTAATCTTACCTGTAATAAAATATTGCTCATACTTTCTGTGAGCACTTTTTTGAATTAAATCACGTTTATTATACATGACTCTATTTATATGTAATTTATAAAATAAGGAATATTTTTATTTATTTTATTTAAAATACATTACATACATTCGTTTCAAATACATTTTGAATTAAATTCATTCATATACATTTTTATACAAATTTTACAATGATATAAAATAAATTTGCTAATTACATAATTATGAGAGAAAAACAGTGCACTTAAAGGGTTATTGTAGGTTTTTCTTTTTATGGGAGTGGAAAGTTAATTCCAAAAGCATACCACACTTTTAACAAAATATTTGAAATTTTTACATGGAATTGTGAAAGACTGAAAGTCGTCACAGGAACGTTTTAAAAGCGCACAATTTTTTAAGCTATTTTAAACTAAATTAAACGGCTTTGAGGAATTATCTACCAGCGTTTTTAAAACGCTCGTGTTAAATATATATATTTTTTAATAATTACAATTAAACAAGATTTCCTAAATATTTATAAAAATCATATCATATTTACAAAAACGATTTATTTATTAATTGCTAAATATATAAATGTAAATAAAGAATGCAACATTTACAAGAAATTACAGATTCGTTTTGTTTTAATTAGAGATAAATATAAAGTTAATGCTTTTCTTTTCTAATTAGTTTAATAATTATAATATCACAAAAAGAGGAATTAAATACATAACAAAATTTTGTTGCTGCTGCTTACAAATGCAACAACAGTTTTAAAAGCAAAAATTATTATATAAAGCAAAGAGAAAGGACATACTAAATAGATAAATATATAATAAATAATTAATTTTGTTTACAAAAAAGCTGCGTAACTATTAAATTATTTTGTTATTTTTTTTTTGTTCCCATGGCGGGGGCCACACCAGCGATTTGAAATCGTGCGTTTTTTCTTTGGAATTACACCAAATAGGTCAAATATTTAATCTAAACAAATTCAAGAACGTTATTTTGCAAAACAAAAAAAGCATGTGTAGTTCCTAATTTCATGTGTAATTTTGGCATTATGCATGTGTAATTTAAAATGTCGTTGGTGGCAAGACTGATCTGGCTTCGTGTTTATCATTACGAATGGCAGAACAAAACGAGCTTCACGAGTACAAGCAGCTCCGTACCAAATACCACTCTTATTTGCTCTCTCTCTTCAACAAACTCAAAAGATGAGCATCAAAAGTTGAAGTGTGTGAACCGGCACTTATTATCACCAACATCCAGGGGAGCCAAACGTGACGATTTTAAGTCATTATAACGATTTTTTAGAGAGAATTTCACAAAATAACGATTGACGATTTTTGTTTAGAATCCCTTATACATTGACGATTTGTTGACTTCACTACTTTTTGCTCAACATAACATCTACGTGTGGCAAAATGTCAATCTGGATGGAAAACAATATTTATATTGAAATGAATTGTTTGGCTTGGGTTCAAATCTGAGTGGGTTTACCCATTTCTTCTTAATTTTTAAGAATTTTTTTTTTGGATAAATTCATTATTTTATTAAGAGAATACTTTTATTTGAAACAATTAATTATTCATGAGACTAACAGAACGGATCAGTACTGATTTGGAGGTCGCCTGTGACAGTGTAAACATGGAGTTAATGACGGGCGCCTTCGTTTTTAATAATTAAAGTTTATTCACAATTTGTTAAACTGTTTAGGTTTATATTGAAATTAATATTGAACTAAAATATAAAATATATCAATAAAAAAATTAACGTTTATTTTGGAAAATATATTAACGTTTACGACACAAAATCTGTTCAAATCTAGTCTTGATTTGACCAAACATATTTAAGAAATCTGTGAATTTTTCCATTATTTCGTGTTTGAAGTTTTTAATATAAATAAAGATTGTTTTATTTATATAAATTAAAAAAACAGAAGATTTTTCTGTGACGATTTTTTTTACTATTGACGATTTTATTTCCAAAATTTGACGAATTTTCGGAAACTATTACTGGCAGCCCTGCCAACATCTTGTGTTTTGGAAGAACAAGCGTGTTAAGATGGAGTCTTTGCATTATTAAAAAAAAATTATTAAAAAAAATCGTTAACTCGTAAGTCTGGCATGATTGAGATGAATGTTTAACTAAATGTTGCCATACTCACAAAATATAAAAACGTCTACACTGTAAAAATCAACAGGGAAGTTATTTTATAAGTTTTAATAGAATAAAAATAATATTTGGGAAAATTTACCTATCAGAAAATATTTCAATAGCCGATTTTTTATTTAAAAAAAAACGAAATATTCGACATTCGAAAAATCAACATATAAAAATTATGCAAAGATAAAAAGTATTAAAACTTTGAATGGAAATTACAACCGACGAACGCCATACAAATACAAAAGGATGGTGCTTACAACAAAATAATTTTTCATAATTGTGGCCAGAACCGTGCTAATTGAAAAAGAATTAAATGAAAATGATAAATTTTATTTTCACTGACCAGAGTTAACTTGCCACTTTGGGTGATTTTATCTATTATTTTTTCCTAAAAAAACGCACGATTTTTAAACGCTGCTGTGGCCCCGGTCTTAGCAAAGCATTTTCTTTAAAAATTAGTACATATAATCAAATAAAATTAATTTATAATAAGATAATTATAATGACTACAATGGGTTTCTTGAAATTAGTGAGTGTTTTTGCCACAGTACAAAATTAGCAAGGAAGAACCATTCTCTTCCTCAGTCTCTTTTTGCCGTCCTATTTACCTTTCGACCTTTTTACCATTTTAAAAGTATTTTATTAATTTTGAAAAGGTACTATTATGAAATAAATTACTTTTTTTTTGCATTGGAATCTTTTTGAAAAAGTACTTATTTTCACCATTTTAAAAGAAAATACTTTTTGGTTAATATAATTTTGAAAAGGTACTACTATGAAGTACTTTTTGGAATAGGTACCTTTTTTAAAAGGTGCTTATTTTTAAAATGTATACATTATACACATATGTACTTATGCATATTAAAATGTACTCTTTTTAAAAGGTAGTTTAATGAAAAGTTACGTTTTGGGCAGAAAAAGATGTATAGTTTTAGACAAATTACTTTTTCGGGGTGTTGAAAAAAGTACTTTTTAAACTATGTTTTTTTGTTCTTAAAGAAGGCGCCTTTTGGTGTTAATTACAATTTCAATTGTAGTGTGTGGGATTTGTTATTTTAGCTACATACATACTGGCAACTTTATAGATAAATTCGTATTGTTCCTTGGTCAGCACCGCACTTGCTCGGCCCCTTCTCACATAGTAGACAATTTGTGGTATGTCGACGGTACGCTTGGGTGTTTCCAAACTTCTCATTGCTATGTCGCAAGCAATTATGGTTCCCGTACGTCCAGTACCTGGAGAGCAATGAACAGTTAAGGGACTAAAAATATAGTAAAAAAGATAAAAGAAATTTCACATAAAGACAATTTATTACACAGATTTAGAAATTATTAAGTTAGATTTACAAAACACTCGGACAATAACAGGAAGATTTTTGAATATAACACATGAGAGCTAGAGAAGTTCAGCTAGATATTATTATTGTTTTATAATCATATTAAGGGTACTTAATTTAAGTGTTTAAATTTGCTATTAGTGCAATTGGCTCCTTTCTAAATTGTTGTGCAATTTTTAAATCCAGCATTCGCTGTTTATGAGATTTCTCCGAGAATCGGAGATATTTTTTCGTGTTTGTGGTTAAAAATTGCGTGTTGGAAATTAGGGATTTTTTGTGGACAATATTTTTCTACTTCACCGTATTTTTCTTTAAATTTTTTTCTATTTATAGCGATATTTATTATTGAAAAGTTTTGAAACAATTTGCAATTGAAATTCCAAAGTCTCTGCCAGCTTGCGCTGTTTACGATATTTGTCCCCGAATCGGAGATTTTTTCCTGTTTGTGGATAAACATTTCGTGCTAGGAATCAGGGATTTTTTTGGGGATATCTTTCTATTCAACTTTTTACTTCAAATTTTTTTTCATAACGATATTTTTTATTAAAAATTTCTGCTAAATTGTTAGGAATACTCGTATTGCAAAAATGTCATAATCTCTTATATAAACAGGCAAAGACAAATCCCTTCTTCTCCTTTGTTTGCCAACCAATTTTCTTCATTCTTTTATCAAATGATAGACATTGTTGAGCTTTAGTTACCCGACTATATATTATTTAAATCGGTTCAGTATTAAAGGAATTAAAGGCTCCTAAAGTTGACACCACTACAATGCTAAAAATACACACGTACATACATCCACTTACGTAAGTATTGGTTCAAAGTAAAACGTGCGTTTTTGTATGCAATTTTATTTTGCTTATTGTTTTTTTTTTCATGGGGAAGGCAATGAAAAATTAGGTAGTTTTCTCTCTTTAAATTAGTGTAACCAAAATAAGTATATGTTTAAACTGACGGTCGAATTTCGACCACTATGCGAACTCTAGTTTTAAATTAAAACTCCAAAAATATTTAAAACAAATTTCAATTGAAAATTCTAAATGGAAATTGTAAAAAATAGTTTAAAAATTAATTTTTTATATATTAGTATTATTCTGTAAATTAAGCTTGAGGTCACTTTTTTTTATAAAAATCATCCAAATTAAATTTTTCTCGATATTTCGTTACCCTTTGGGTAACTTCTTCAGGAGGAAAAAAGTAATACATTTTTTTTAATTTTTCCCTCCCGAAGAAGTTACTTAAAGGGCAACGAAATATCGAGAAAAAATAAATTTGGATGATTTTTATAAAAAAATTTACCTCGGGCTTAATTTAAAGAATAACACTAATATTCAAAAAAAGCTCGAAAAATTATATATTAATTTTTTATAAGCAAAAAAAAGGATTTTTTTTGTGAACTTTGGGTAATAAAATCCGAAAATTAGGTATTTGGTTTGGAAAAAAACAGGGAAGTTATTAACCGCATCATACCAATGATAAGTTTCTGAACCACAGAATGCCAATTACGTTAAAAATATCACTACGTGTAATTTTTTTAAACAAATTTTTACCAGACAAGTAGTGTGTGGCAAAAAGATTATTAGCTCGAAAAGCTTCAGTTTAAAAAAAGCAGTGCAAAATAGTGTTAGTAATCTGGGGTTAAGATCTTTATATATAAAATAATATTTTGTATATGAAAAATGTAATTTAAATAAGCAACCTACCCTTGATTTCTAGCAGGCTTCTTGATATGCACCAGCGATATATTGCCATTTATTTCAGCAGTAGTTGCAGTAGAACCATTTGAATTATTTGTTTTCGACGTTGTTGAATCGTTGGCCGAGTTGGCGTTTGTACCTTCCTCGGCCGCTTGCAGAGTATCCGTAGACAATTTCTCCTTATCTTCGTTCGCCTGTTCGATGGCATAGCTAATGAGGGAAGATCTGGCCTCTAAAAGCATAGCAATAATGGGAGCTTCTTCGGTGGGCACTCCCACTTCCGGCCATTTATACCAATAATGTGTCAGTTCTCGCGTTACATTCTCGCCGACATGTTTAATAAGTATTGTTGAGATAGCATATTTATCTTTAACTTCGCGATTTTGTAGGGTGATTTGGAAGTCACCGAAGGTGGAATGGTTGTCCAGTGTTACCGAAGGCGGTAAATATTCGGCACACTTTTCCACACCATTTTCGATAAGATCTGTAGCTTGGATAATGACACGTGATTGTTGTTCCCAGATCATGCGCCAAAAATCTTCAACAGTTGTTTCTAGTGGAGCCTGGCAGGCTATATAATAATTTGGTGGATCTTTGGGGCCCTAAAATGAAATTAAAAAAGAAATCATTTAAAGTTTTGTTAAAAAAAATTAGTGAAGCGTTTTTATATATGATGATGAAATAATTATTTTAGTTTGATATTGAGTGGGTTTCAATTGCGTAAGTTTGTTCTGGCAAACTCAATTTGGTTAAAAAAAAATCAATACATTTTGATGATTAACACAAAAAAAATACCTGTTTGTCTTTAGATTTATTATTTATTGATTATATTAAAAGAAAACAAAAAAAAAATTAAGTAAAAGTTGAATACTAAAAATGTGCGGTTTAGAAAACACATAATTTTGAAACGTTAAAAAATATATACATCAGACATCTGTAATAATACATAATACTCGCGAGCCCACTCGCTTTTTACTGAGTAATGTTTAGTCTGGGATACTTTTAAGCACTCGCTTTTATTGATTTGTTGTTTTTTCGCTCGTTTTTTATATGCCTCGAGCTTCATAAATGACAATTCGTGTTTAGTCGAGTATTTCAAATCACAGAAACGGGTACTCGTTGCAGTTCTCTAATATACATGCATATATGGATGTATATATTTATTTATATGTTGTGTAACAAGGAAAACATTAAATAGAGTCTTTAGCAGGCGTTTTTAACAATTTAATTTATTGTATTGTTTGGCAAATAAAGGCCACAAAAGAAAATATAAAGATACGAGTATGTTTTATTAATTTACATACATTCAAATTCAATTAATTAATGTGTGCAGGAAACATTGATTTTATTGTATGAAAATATTTTTAACACTGACAATAATATGAGGTAAAGTGCACTTAAACTAAGATTTTAAAGCTTTTAAAAATGCCTACAATATAAGTCAGTATATGAAGTGCACTTAAAAAAGGAAATTGGAAACACAAAATTGAAATTTTGTGTTCATAAGTAAAAAGAGCGCTTAAATAAGAAGCAGTTAAATTAAACATAAAAAGTAAATTGAATTTCATTGTTGCATTAGTATGTGAAATATGCAGGCATGTAACTAAAGGTACGGTCACATTGGGGAAACTTTTGACGAAAAACGAGAAATATTTCTTTGCTGTAGTGTGACCATAAAATATTTTTGAGCGGCAAACAGAAAAATAGCTGATTTTTACAAACAAAACTATTTGCTTTTTTATTATTTTCTTTCAAAGAAAAATGTTTCCAATGTGAAGAAAGTGTGACCACCCAGTGCCAAATATTTTCCTCTTTTTTGTCAAATAATTATTAGTTCTTGCAAAGTTTTTTTTAAGAACAACGAGTGTTAAGCAACAGTGTTTTAAAACAAAATCAATAAACTGTAAATAGAATCACGTCATATTTATTTCCGCCATAATCAAATTAAGAATACAATTTTTATTGTTCAATTTCCATTTAATACATCGTTCAAATTTCTAATCTAATATAATTTATACTTTATATTTTCTTAAGCGTATAACTTAGAATTTCGTTTAAAAAAATCTCCATATTCGTTCAATGCTGGATATAGCGTGCATGCTTTAATCGACTTAAAATTTCTACTGCGGTCTTTTTTATGTCTAATCTTTTGAAATAATGAAAAAGAAAAACTTTGGTTTTGAAAAAATTTTGAGAAAAACGTCGAACAATCGAAGTTCTATTTTTTTTAAATTTAGCTCGTTTTTTCTCTCATTTCAAAAGATTTTTTTTCACGACTACATGAATTAAGATCAATTAATTAAATTTTTTTAATTGGAGCCACTGTGCGGTGGTATAAATAATACAACTTTTTGAAATATTTTTTTTTTGTTTTGTCTAATTCAAAGTGTTTAAATTTGAGAGAAGTTTGATCAAATGTTTTGTATCGGAAAAAATTAATTTGAGTGTCAGCACAGGGAAGAAATATTTTCTCATATTTGCACTTAACGTTATTTGTAAGCTGTTTTATAAATAAACAGTGACAAAAAATCTGCGTAGTGTGACCAGAAAACAAATTGTGTACTGAGTTAAAAACATTTTGGTTAAACATAATCAAACATATTTGAATGAAATGTTTCCCCAATGTAAACGTACGTTAAGGAACATATGTAGTTCCTGCCGGGTGTGTCCAGAGCACCTCTCTCTCTCTCTCTCTCGTCTTTACATTTTTCTTAATTTTACTTGTTTATTTCTTTAGCACTCGAAAAATATTTCACTTGCAAATAATAACAATAAATCAGCGTAATTTTGTCTTCTTCTTTTCTAAAAAAAAGCCAATTGGTTTGATAGCATTATGACATTAATTTTGCCATTTTTTTGTTATTCAATATGGCAATACTACAAGATTTAAGCTACGATTAAAAAAAATCTAAATTATACCCGATTTATACATTGACTTCTCTCTCAACCTGACTTTTTTTCAATTCTCTTTTAGTTTTGCTAGACCGTTGAACGTATCTTTACTCCTTTCGCCTATAAACTCGAAAAAAAGTAAAAAATCAGGATAAAAACTCATCATATAAATCTCGTATTAGTTGATGGTGCATTAAAAAAAATATTTTTTTGTAAAGATTATCTAGTATATAGTATAATATAGGTTGAAGCACGTTTGAATTTGTTTCTTATTTAAGCTTCGTTTAACTAAATGAGTAAAAAACACAAATAATTATAAATCAGAGACCGCAGCTGTCATAAGTCTTATGGAAATAAATTAATTTGTAATTATTATTTTAGATTTTAAATTATATTGCTTGGAAATTAAAAATTATTATTGCTAATTAATGTTTGTAAGTTATTATTGCTTTTTATTTTATCAATCAGAAATATGTATATGTATGTATATTAATTTTGATTTACATATATTTTTTTGAAAACTTTTTTAAATAAAAATTTAATATAAAATATAAATCAAATATCGTCGGTCACAGGTTGACAACTCTTAACGTTTTTTTTGTACTTTTTAGGAGACAAAAAAAACGTTATTACTCTGTTACTAAATAGTGTTGGAAGTAAATAAAAAAACCAAAATTAGTAGGAGAAGGACAAACACAGTCTTTTGGCATCAAAACCCCGATTCGATTTTTTTGCGAGTTAAGAGTTGTCAACCTGTGAGACCAACGATATAACCAAAGTATACTATTCAAGTACGCTTGAGTCTACAACAACAAAAACAACAGGCATATTGTTTTTGCTATTTTCATCCTTTTTGTCGAAAATAGCTGACAGCAACATAAAGAAGTAATAGGTCTGTTCATTTACTTAAAAATACATAAGAATTTGTAACAATTGTTAATAGAAAGTGTTGATTAATTAGCTAATCTGACAATTAAATTAATCTAGTATCAAATGAATATACATAATGTTCTTGGGAGGTGGTTTAAGCCCTGTAGTATTATCATATTGAATAACAAAAAATGGCAACATTTTCTTGCAACTTTCAAATTTGTTATCAAAGCCAATCGGTTTTTTTACAGAAGAAGAATGTGCGAGAACTTTATCATATTTACAATTTTAGAGTGTTGAATGAATTAACTATTTTTGCAATTGATATGAATGTGGATTCAAGAATATCGCCGAATTTCACAACTAGTGACGCGGAATAAGAATCAGTAAAATCTTCCTCTCCACTGGAATAATCCATTTTTATTTGGTTTTCATAAAATTCTGTCCTTTTTGTTCTGTTTTTATTGGTTCAGCCACTGTTTATTAGTGTTGTAAAAAGCGGCTACTTTTGACTACTCAATACTTTTTCAATTGAGTACTTAATACTACTGAATAGTTTTAACGTTTTTTTTAATTCAAAATAAAAATATTTAATAGATTAAAATTTGATTTTATTCTTACACGTACTCCATAATAATTCATGGATTAGAAAATTTAATAATCCATTTCAAATCTGGCCGGCTTATTAATTGTTGCAATCGATTAAATCATTTGCTCTTAAATTTCCTCAAAAGCGAGTTGCATTAATGTAAAACATTTTCAAGCAAAATTTTCGGATTTGTATAAGGAAATGCATCTCTGAAATTATTGAGTAGTTAGTTTTGGGTATTGAGTACGGGGAAATATATACGGTATTGAGCACCCGGTACTTAAATACTCAATACTTTTACATTACTACTGTTTAAGTTAAGCATGTGTATGTTGACAGTTCTAGTTTAAGATTAAATCACCACTATTGGTCGCTTAAACTAGCAAGCAAAACCATATAATCGACTACGCAAAAACCACAAATCAATATTAAAGTTAATTTAATCTCTAATATCAAAGTCAAAAAGTGGCCCTAAAAGTTTTCACGAAGAAAGCGTCGAAAGAGAGATACAAAAAATTCATGCGAGTTCTTAATAGTAAAATTTTTACGTTTACACGCGAAATTTTTCACTTTTCCTAAAATGGCTAAAATGTATTTTAGTTGTGTGTTGTGATAAAGGTGGGGTGAGGGTGGTGGTGGCTCACATAGTGGAAATTCTGTCGGGATAGTCTCCAAATCGAATTTGATTACAATAATAGCAGTACTCGACTAGTCCGTTACCACCGCCCTCGATTCGAGCCTTGTTTGCTTTTTCTTCATGATTATATAACCTCGCTAGTCAACGCTGAGAAAATCGATGAATTTTTCGTTTGATCGAAAATTTGATATAACCGTCCACACGGAACAAAATGCCAGAAAATAATGTTAAAGTTAATTAACTTTTCACTACAGGAAATTTTTTTGCATTTAATACAATTGTCAATGTTTTAGTTATTTCATTTTAAAGATCTATAAGCGTGTGTGTCATTAGCAATTGCTGCCTGTACTTCAGATTTAACGCAGTCACCCCTCCTCGAAGTTCGTACTCTTATGAGTATTTACAATGAAAATCTTAAAAATATAAAAAAGAAAACAAAAGTTACTACTGCACCCATTGACTGAAGCACCGAAAAAAATATTCAAATAATATAAAAATTTATTGTTTGTTCTCATTCTGGATATTTATACAGTCATCTGACAATGAGAGATAAAATAAAAATCCAACATGACATGTGATTCATTTTAGATTATAAAGCAAACAAAAGAGAATGAAATGGTGCGCGTCTCTGTTCGATTTTTAATTAAAAATATTTTTTATTTTAAATCGTGTACAAGTGATTCTTTGTATGCACTTTATTTTAGTACAAATTTGACAATTTTCGAAAATGTCATTTATAATTCCCTGCTCTTGATAATCACACGCGCATGCATTTCTAAATGTATTCGTTTCAAATATGAATATTTTAAAATTGTGTATGTACTAGATATTTCTAAATCTAGAATGGCACTTAAACCACAATTTTATTATTACAATAATAATGGAGAATTTAAATGAATTAAAAAAGGTTAAATTGTTTTGCGGCTGGCGACTGTTCGAACAAAAACAGCTACAATGGGTACAAAATACATTTTACTTCACGAAACTCAGTAAGCAGAGCTTAAACAAACTACAAACATACGTACGGGTGTACGAAAGCGGTTCCAGAATTATACATAAATAAGATATACAGTAAAACTCTCTTTTTAAGTTGTAACGAACTAATTCCAAAGTCCCGACGTTTTGGTAGTCATTTTCATACAAAAATCTTTCATTATAGCGAATACGCTTACAACGAATCCTTGTTTTTAACGAACTACTTTTTACGGTCCCACATAGTAAATTTCATAAATTTTCCCCCTTTCTTTTATAACGATCTCATAAAAATTGGCACACAATGGCAACGTTATATGTTAATCTTATATTTTCAGTATACATGCATGATGAAATAAACAGGTGGCATTATTAGGGCCACAACTACAACAAAAAAGGAATTTTTGTTTGTGTAAAGTTTAACTCTGTCAATAATTATTGTAAACAAAAATAAAATAAGTTATCAGAAACCATTGATTTTTTTGGACGCTACAAACGAGCAAGACAAGGAAGCGTGGATTACTTTGAAAGTATTTGCGGTCCATATAGAAGGTAGTGCCACTCTCAAAACAAGCACAAATGTATAAGTACCTATAAGAAAGTATTGAAAATTTTAATAAAAAAAATAAGCACAAATTGATGAAACAAAAGCTTTTTTGTAAATATGAACTACAGATGGGATCGTGAGTGATTTCTCACTCAAAACAAAATAATTAAAAAAATATTAATATCACAGATCCATTCTGCTGGTCTGATGAATAGACTGTTCCAATAATACTTTCTTAATAAAAATAATTTTAGTTTATCAAAAAAAATTTCTCAAAATTAATTGAAACAAAAAATTAATTACGAAGACTCACGCTAATCACGTGAACGTTGCCCATCTCTAATAAAAACAAAACTAACATAAGAATGGAAAAACAATGCTGTTTATTTCAACATGTATACATGGTAACATTGTTGATCAGCTGATACATACTTAAGCGCAAGGCAGATCAACAAGGCAGTAGCGACAACACAGCTGATTTACCTGACTAAAGGTCAATTGTGTAAAATTAAATTTGTGATAATATACTCGTAACATGGCTGATGCCAAACATCACAGCTTTGTATGATGTTTTGCATTTGTTAGAGGTTCAGCTGTTCAGTGCCACCCGATTATGTACAAGTCTTGACGGTTGTTGTCAAATTTTGTACTGTTGTAGAACCGCTACTACCTTGTAGATCTGCAACTTTGGCAATTGATGAGTTATTGGCGGACAACAACAGTGATTGCAAACTAAAATGGTGAACGCTTCAGTAAAGCCTTTTTGACTCATTTTATTCATACTATTGCTTTGTTTCAGGTACATATTGAATTCGTACTTCATAGCAAGTATTGTCTGCTAGAAACATTACGCAAAGCGACGAAATGTCTGATACGTCAGATAATTAGTAATTAATTACCTTGTATCGGAAGCACCCTTCACCCGCAGCTTTCAAGATACCACCATTGATTTTAATTTCGTCGCGACCATTAGAAAAAGAGTTGAAATTGACTTTCAACATTTGATTACACTGTTTATCAGTTTGTTACAAGTGAATCAATTCTGTATCTACTTCATACCGCTCAATAACTTTTTGAACCGCTCTCGTATGTATGTGTGCAGTTCATAAAAAACATTTTTCGTTTACAATATTTATTTGTTAAAGTTTTTTTGTGTAGTTTTCTTCAATGTTTGTTGTACTTGCTTTTATTTAAAAAGCATCTGCGTATGATCATGATGATCATCACGAAGTTTAATCATGATCAATGTTGTTTTATTACATGATCCGAATAAACTATGCTTTTAACAATTCACAAAACATAAATTACATACGTACATTTGAAGAACACACAAATACATTCTTTTAAATTTTAAAGTGCGTACAGTACAAACGCACACAAAAATGTATCTACGTACGAGTTAGACATGGGATCGTGAGTAACTTTTCACTGACGCTCATGCACGCACACGATAAAAAAAAAACTACTCATGTAAGACCTTTTATTTTTGGCTAACGTTCATGCACGCTCACGTGAATGGAAAAGAAAATTCAGTCACAACCACAAAAACTTACGCTCACGAAATACTTACGAAAAAAATAACTTTAAAATAATTATAAAACTATTTAGAATAAATACAATAAAGTAAAAACATCACGAAACAATCACGCCAAAAATCTTTGTATGCTCACGTTCATGCACGCTCACATTATTGAAACATAAAGCTAATCACGATCATGCATGATTCACGCTAATCACGTGAGCATTGCCCATCTATAGTACGACTTTGAACATATCGCCGCTTAAAACTCAAACCGGCCAAGCAAGATGCAAACGCTAATTGCCTTTGCTGTAATCGTTTTGCGATACCAGAGCAGAATTTTTGAACCGAAACGCGTAATCAGGTAGCAGAATAAGAAAGAATATTTTTACACTTTGTCAGCATTCTATGCGTCATGTATTGTGTGTGGGCTTCGTTCGCTGCAATCTAAACAGCCTTGTAGTTAAGGTGGATGCACCCATGTTGTCCGTACAAAACTTTTGTCCGGACAAATTCTTTTTTATATGTAGTTTGACATCTCTCTTCTTGAGAGGGAGAGAAAATATTTTTTATGAAAAACTTTCAGCTTGAATTGGTTTAAATAATGAAACAGAACTGGGGCTGACGTAGGGTTGCCAGAAGGGCCTGATTTGGCCTGATTGTCAAGTTTTTTAATGCGCGTCAAGTGTCAAGTGAAAAAGTGATTTGTCAAGCTTTTTTGTAAGTTATTTTTTTTCTCAAATTTATTCTAGCTATTTAATAATACTTAAAAAAAGTATGTGTATATTTCTAAAAAAACAAATCTAAAGCCCATATTTTTACTATCAATAGAACTAAGGACTAATATGATACATATTTTTTTCTGCAATTATAGTTTAAAAAATAACTATAACTGTCTGTACAATTATTATAAAAGTGCCAACACTGATATTTACCCTATTACTCAACACTAGTAAATTGACAACATTGAACCAGAGAAGCAAGTCGTGGACTTTTCGTCGGCGGCAGCGGCGATTCGGCTTGAGCCGGGGTTTTACCGGCGCGCCATCCTTCTATCAGCTTAGCCGACTTGATATACCCATGGTGAAATAATACAGGCGGTTTTTCATTGTTTTTTTAAATAAAACCTATGTGTTTGAAGAATTGTCAAGTTATTTATGAAAATTATTATTTATTTATTATAGACTAGCTAAAACCTCTCAGCAAAATTGTTTTTACGAGTAAAAGTTGAAATTCAATTCGTATTTTCCCAATAATAATTATCCAGAAGTTCTTCTTTAAAAACTAAAAATCTCTTTTATATATTTAGTATGAGTGTTTGTATTTGTCAAGTTTTTTTTTCAAAATCAAGTTTTTTTTGGTCAATGTCAAGCTTTTTGACAAATTAGATCTGGCAAGCCTAGGCTGACGTCTGTTTTCCATACAATTTGACATAAAATTGTGCCAGAGAAAGCGGTCGTGAAATAGAATCAATTATATTTTTACAGCGTTTTTTCTTATACTCTCAATTGTAGACACTCATTCTCTCAACTATGTTACCGTGTTTTTATGAAATCACATACATTATTCATACGAAAAATGCAAACAAAAGAAAATCAAACAATAATAAGAGAGAATTTGAAGTTACTGCCGTCAATTTTATTATGGGCCATTAGCGTTTGTTCCTGAAGTTGCAGATTTGTTCTGTTTCATCATTAATTTTATATTTTGTCCGGACAAACTTGAACTGAACTGCCAATAGGTTAAATTTTTCATACAAAGTTGAATTGAGTTGCCTGCTCCATCTCATAATCGGGCAGGTTCTGAAATCACGGTGATTTCAAACTACGTGATTTCCAAAAATAAATTCTTATTATTGCTGTTTTTATTACTGTTTTTTGGCATTTTTGGTGTTCACAATGAAATATTTTATTCGATCTTGGAATGTAAAAAATCGTACGAGTTACAAAGCAAGCTTTTAATTTTTAGAAATCACGTGATTTGAGATCTCGTGATTTACAGAACAGGCCTGAATATTTGCATATTCATTTTGTGTTTGTGAAATTAAATTGTGTGTCATTTGTTAAAGGATATTGTAAAATGGAGCTATTTTAAATGAATCGATTGCCCAAAAACTTATTGAAGAAATGAAAAAGCCCGGAAGAGAGTGCATGTACGATATGAGCAATAGCTCATAGAAAAAAAAACAACCACAAAAAGCAAAACATTTGGACAGCGTATACGCCACAAAGCAGATTTAGACAAGAATTGTGGAAGAAGTGGCAGTGAACGAGTGAAAGTGAAAGGTTTTTCGGAATTTCTAATTACTGAAATGGATTATTTTCAGAATTTCTGGGAAGATAAAGAGTGAGTTTTTGGAAGATTTTATTTGTTTCATAGTTTAATTGTTAAATTTCACAGACCTACAGTGACAAACTATACCGATGATTCGTAGTCTCTTTGACGAAATGACACGTGACCCAGAAGTCAATGAAACATTCCTGGAGTGCTTCGACTGGCCAACAGACAACAGGCAGTCAACCTTAAAGAGTTCGATTCCATTCAAATCTAAGGATCTGAACCGAGCAAGCGCTTACGAGTAGATGATGCGGAAAATGAATATAAAAACTTTAAATAAAAAAGGAATACTTTTTTCTTACCCATGGAAGAAAAATTTTCAAGTCTCGGATAATCGGAAAAGTGCATTAAAAGTGCAATTAATGGCTCTAATAGTTGAACATCAACAACAATAATAAAACTGTAATGTGCTCTTCTCTAAGGATAGGCATAGCCTGAAAACTAGGCCCTAAAATTGTAAGTAAGTCATCAAACGGCTTGGGGTCCATCCGATGGAAATTAATGAAGGATTCCACGTCATTTACGCGCATCATTGGAACCAATGTGTAAAAATAGCCCATTGCCCTTCTTTGCTTTAAAATTCTTTTCACTTCAAGGATTTTTTTTAATTTTTTTATATACTATCAGCCCAATTATGAATAAAAAATTCCCCGGGAGATTTCTCCCTTTTCTCAAAAAGGGGCTGTACACATATATGTTCACGTAGTAATTGTTCGTATATTATATGTGAACATCCCTTTTTTGGAAAAAGGGAGGAATCTCCCGGGGAATTTTTCATTCATAATTGGGCTGTATACTGTGTACTTTGCTAATTATAATGCTTTATGCATTTCAATGGCCATCACCAAAAGCAATTTTCTCTTTTGACACAAAAATAAACAAACAAAATATAAACAGCCGCTGCAGTACTGCCACCTTGTAAAACTAATAGATTTTGTTTACATACGGCAGCTTTGATTTTCCGGATAAATATTTCGAAATCAGTGAATCATGCTGCAGAAAACTATCAGTAAAAAAATGTTTGTCCGGACAAAATGGGTGAATCCACCTTTAGTGTCAGACATTTTGTGGCAGCTTTTAGTTGTGGTTACAGCGCTATGAACGGAGGCAAACTCCGGCAATATAATCTTCGCTTAATGAGTTCATTTGATTCCGTTAGTTTCAAATTATACCATTCATTATCGAAAGCGATGATTAACCCCACAACCACAATCCGAATAAAAAAATAATAATTTCCAAACAGCTTTTATAATGGCTAAATTGGCAACTCTGTTGCGTATACAACGTTTTGCAGTTTCTATTTCATGAAACCCATCTCCTCCCTTGATCACATCATTTATTCTGAAGTCGATTTTGAACTTTAAATAAGACGGGCTGCTTGGAGTTCCAGCTGACGATATAGTATTAGTTAAATGAAAAGTTTTCGATGGGGAGAGGGGAAATTGTAATAAGATTTGTTATCTATCATATTGTTTTAATTTTTAACTACCCATGTATGTATTTGTGTATTTTAACTTACTGTGACATAATTGGCGTTGATATATTCCGATTTTTCATCATCGTTGACACGCTGCAAAATGACGCGAGTTTCAGGAAGGGGCAGTACATTTGCATATCTAAATGTAACAGAAAAGAAAGGGAGAGAGGGAGAGAGAGAAAAAGATTAGTAAGCACAATAAAATTATGAGAACGATGTTTGTTATATTTATTGGACGGCGAATTTTTCAGCAAATCTTTTTTATTTATTTTTTTACAGCCGATATGAGAAGACTCTAAATTCAATTTTATCTTTTTAATTTTTCATCATATTTACACTATTTTACATTACTTTAATTATTTGAGCGCAACAATCTTAAAATTAATAGAACACAATTCCCATTAAAATCTGATCAGCTGTTGTTTACAATCTCGTGCGAAATAAGTGATGCCCATATTATTTCGCAATTGGAAAATATGTTGCCAGAAACAGTTTGTAGTTGAGAAAAGGTTTCGCACGTATTCCCAAAATAAACAGAATACAACTTCAGCAGTATTATTTTGCAATTATTTCGCACGAATTTATTTCATATGGAAATTTTGACAGCGGTTCGCACGAAATGATAAACAGAGTACCATGCTTTAGGGAACTGTCCAACATATTACATAACACATTCAGGAGCAGAGAGTTAAAAATTCGTTACGGATTATATAATTTATGCGGATTTTAATTTAAATACAAAAAATGCGTTACGTTATAATGTGAACATCCCTTTCCCCTCGTCTTGACTGGCAATAAAGATGTTGGCAATAAAGCAATAACGTCGGCGGAATAACGGAACAATTACTCATTGCTTTGCTGTGGGTAAACGTATTTATGTTAACACATAATTTACAAAATTTCAAACAGAAAGGTTCGATAATAAACAAGAAGAAACTGAAGGACTCTTTTTAACAGAAAGGTTCGATAATAAAGAAGAAGAAACTGAAAGACTTTAAATTTTCGTCTGAAAAACTCATCATGAAATATAAATTTTCCATTTTTATGTATTTTATAAATTATTTTCCTTTTAACTTACATTTTTAATATCTTTTAATAATTTATTTAATTTTTTTTTGCAAAAAATGTCTTCTTTTTGTTTTATGGCGCGTCCTTTTTTTCTTTTATTTGGAAATGTCAAACGGTTTATGACGTTTTATGTTCGCAATAATTGTCAACGAAAAACTGTTGACAATTTTTGCCGCAATTATTGTTAAGTACGTAAAAGATGCGTCTTCGCTGGACATAACATAATTTTGACATTTTCTGCAATATATGGCAATGAATTTATTTCCAGTCAAGACGGGGGGTTTAGCCCTGAAATTTTTGTTTACGATAATATTGCATTCAATGATGTGTCAAGCCGTTAACACTGATTTCTATAACACTAACATAACTTTTTCTGTCGATTTCAGCTCGCTCTGAAACTTGCTGTCCAATTTGATGGGGCTTTTTAAAGTTTCACACTTACCTATTCTTATCTTCACAACCCGTCGGCACTTCATCCAATCTGGAAGTTATTTGTGGCACATCGCGAAATTCCTCGAATATGCGCAATCTCTCCTGAACAAATTTCGCCAGTTCGTGAACACCCAGCGGATTGGGACGTAGCGCGGGATCATCGAAAGCCAAATTGCCATAAGTACGTTTGGAGGCACGCAACGCACTACTCTTGCGCATACTGCCACTCACCGAGGCATTATCGATTGTGTATTCGTCCAAGCTGACTGGACGACAACGTTGCGAATAGGATGTTTGTTTTTGTCGTTTACGCATCAAATAAAGGAATCCCACCAGCAGAACGAGCGCTATAACACCGATAACACTTACCGTGATAGCAATGATAACATTAACATCTGTTTCCCCAGAAGCCTCTGGACTTTTGGGATACATATTGCCACTGTTGCCACCCATTATAGTGGTTAGGGTGGGCAAGGTTTTGCCAATATCGGCAGTGGCAATTATTTGGGGGGTTTGTGTTGTTGCTAACATTTCCGTAAAGTATGATGATGTGCTGCTGCTGGTGGTGGTTGTAGCGGAGACTTCAGAGGTTGCTTCTACTTCTTCTTCCTCGACAACGATATCCGTTAACAATTGTTGCGTTGTTGTTTGTATTAGCTCTGTTGTTGTACTGTTAATCACATTGTAAATCTCTTCCACTTTTGTGGTTACGGCCGAAGGGAGTGGTGTTGATGATGACAAAGAAAGTGGCGATAAGGTTGTTGTCGGTGTTTTCGGTGAAGGATGAGACGTCGTTGATATCAATGTCGTTGAGGTTGTGCCTGTGGTTGTATCGTCCAATAAGCTTATGTATGTCTCCTCTTCCTCTTTGACCGCTGTGGACGGCATTGCAGTTGTTGTGGTTTTTGTTGTAAAATCTTGTGTGTTATTCATGTTTATTGTTGTTGTTTCAATTTGAACATCTTCTTGGGATAAATTGTTTTTCTTAGTTTCGCTTTGTTGCTCAGGGGTTGTGGTTGTAGTTGCAGTTGTGTTTTGTTCCGCAATAATTGTTGTTGTTGTTATTGTTGCTGTTGCTATTGCGGGAGTTGTGCTTTCATTGTTAATAACAACAGGTGTCTCTGTTGAGGGTTTTGTAGAAAAGTCTGCTTCGGTTGTAGTTGTTGTTGCTGCTGCAATTTTACTTCCCTTCTCGAATTCCTCGTCTTCTGAGACAGCTGACCCAGTTGTGCTTTCTGCGTCTTCTGTGTTCTTATGCTCAAGCACTTGTTTAGGGGTGGTTGTTTGTGTGGTCTTTGCTGTCGCCTCACTTGATTCTAAATTTATTTCAGTCGTCGTTACATTTATTGTTTCGTCGCTGGAGGATGACGTAGTAGTTGTAGCAGACTCATTGTTTAAATTAGAAATGAGAGTATTTTCTATTTCACTAGTTGTTCTGTAGAGTTCTGTAGTTGCCGCCGTTGACGTTGATGTTGCCGTCGTCGTCGTCAATGCTTCATCATGTGTAGTAGTAGTTTCGTATACTCCGTTTTTCGTTAAATGCGTTTCATCAATTGCTTGCGTAGTATGATTGTTTTGTAAATTGTTTTTAATTATTGATTGTTGTTTTGAGTTCGTTTGAATTTCATTGCTTTTTTGGTCAACTTCCTGTTCTAATGTTGCTGGTGTAGTCGAGGTAGTCGAGGTTATTGCCAAAATATTTGGCTTTAATGTGGTAAGAGGAACAATGGTTGTTGTAATTATTGGTGTACTTGTTTTCGTATTCAAATCGATAATATTATTGTATTGAGTGGTTTGTGTATCGACCAGGGTATTTTCCAATTCGTTGTGTGAACCTGACAATGAAGAATTCGATTCTTCATTAATTACGTTAATAGTTTTATTTTGTTGTTGTTGTTGTTGCTGCTGTTGAATTATGGCGACATTATTTAACAAAGTGTTCGGTTTGCCAGTCGCGAGCGTACTAACTGTTGTTGTCTCACTGGAAATTTGCTCAACTGTAGACATATCAACAACAGTAACAGCTGTTGCTTTATTTGTGTCTGATGTTGATGTGGTCGTCGCCGTCGCTGTCGTCGTCGTCGCAGCCACTGTACTTGTTTCTATAAAAGTATCAGCGTTAACATCGTCGTTAGCAGCGGCAGTACTTGTTGTTATAGTATTTCCAGCTGTTGTTTTACTCTGCTGTTTGTTATTTAAGATGACTTGGTTTTGATTTGAAGTCAAGTTTATTTCATTTAAATTTGGTTCAATGTTCAGCGTTGCGTTAAAGGGGTTGTTGTCCACATTTGTCGGAACAGTAGCAGTGGCTAATGTAGTGCTGGTCATTAATGTTTCTATATGATTGTTCATATTTTCTTCTACTTTCTTATCAAGCTGATTGCTATTCCCTTTATCTTGTTCGTTATGAGTTAAAGACGATATGATTGTGGACGTTGTGGCAGGTGACATTGTACTGGTGTTGGGCTCCTCCTGATCTACTAGAGAATTTTCGGTTATCACATCTACCAAAGGTTGTGTTTTAAACTCGGTCCTGTCGTTCATCTCTGCTGCTGCTGTAGTGGTTGTGCTAACAAAACCTGTTTCTAATTCTTTAGTATACTCGTCTTTATTTTCGATTTCGCTTTCTTGTGGTTTTTTATTTTCAATCGCCAGTTCCTCTGGCCTAATGTTATCCTCATTCCGTGCGGTGGTGGACAATTCCTTGTCCATCATAATCTGTGACCAATCTAGCAAATTCTTTTCACTATTATTGTTCAAAGTCATGCTAGTGTTGTGCAGTTGCTTGAATTCATGAATGCTTGAATGATTATGCGTCTGCGCCATTTCCATGGTAATATTTGCTTTGGGTAGAGATTTCATGCCCGCCAATGACCATACATCGGCATTGTTGGGCAGATTTAATTGTTGGGCATTTGTGGAATTGTCATTAATGAATTTGGGTTTCTTGGCTTTGACATTTGTGGGCAGTGCCAGCGCCAAATCATTTTTTCTCAAATCTTCAATATGATCTTTCGAGTATTCCTCGCTAGTCTCCTCAATAGCATCTTTTATGCTGAATATTTGCGGCTTAAACGTGGTAACAGGAATAAATGTTTCGCCTTCAACTTCTCTGAAATTCAGCGTAGTAGTCTCTTCCATAAACATAGATCGAGCATATTCTTGTTTATTACTCTCGAATATTAATGAATCATGCTCTTTTGTTGCTGTTTTTGTAGTAGTTTCATCAAGATTGAGCATGTTTGCTGAGGTTGTGTAAACCATTGGCTGGTTTCTAACTGGTTTCAGCGTTGCCTCACGTTCTAGGCCATTGTAAATTTGATTTGACTGTCGGTCACTGTCTGTTTTAGTTGAGGGTTCTCGAGATTTAATTTGATTGCCACTCTTTGGGTTTTCTAAAGCCTCTATGCTGCTCATATTCAAAACTTGCCCATTTTCCGTAACCCTGGAAGTTTCTAACGGTTCTTTGATTTCATTAATATCAGCTGAAGTTTGTGAAGTTGTAGAATATTTATTCGCTGCCACACTAGTACTGAATGTTTTCGCTGTGGTCATTTCTAAAGGTTCCACTGTAACTGCCTCTACTAATGGCATCATTGATTTATCTTTATTCTGCAATTTTAACTTGTTTTTTATACTATATTCTTTGCTTATTTCTATACTATTATCTATTTGTGGATTTTGTAGAGGTTTCTCGGTTTCCGTTCGAAGTTCTGTTAAAATTCTACTCGGAGGTCTTGGGCTTAAATCGAATAATTTCGCACTATTTTCTTTATTGTCAGTTGTAAGCACAACTTGTTGTTCCCCGAATTTCGGCATTTCTTCGGCTTTTATGTCATTACTGCTAAATTCGGTTGTGGTTTCAGGCCCATTTATGAAGTGTTTCATATCTTGTCGAGTATCTTGAGATTTCTGTGGCAATGTTTCTTTATCTCTGGAATTTTCTTCTTCAATTTTTGATTTTTTCGCTTTATCTTCTTGCTCTCTCAACAATTCTTTAGCTTCATTAATTAAAATTTCGTTATTTGTGAGCTCCTTGGTTGTTTCCGTCGTTGCAACATTTTGATCATTCATGAAATCTGCACTGGCATTATTGAGCGCAGTTAAAATGGTGGGCGCTACTTCCGTTTCCTTAATGTGCGTTTCAGTGTTGTCATGTTGCGTTGCTGCAAGCAGCACAATGTCGCGTTTTTTAATAACACCTGCTTTAGTTGTATGCACTAAAAAGCATAAAATTACAAAACATAATTGAGCCAAACAAAAGCTAGTCGTCATTAATTTTCGTTTATGGCCAACGAGTGCTGCCGAGGAGGAGTAGTAGGAGGAAGAGGAGGAGGAGGGAATAAATAACATTGTGTAAAATTTCAATGCTTGCAACAACATAAAATAAATGTATGAGAAATCAAAACTCGCATAAGCTACCATCAATCTGTTGGTCATTAAAAGCTTTTATTACAATTTCAATTAACATGCACTGCAAGCCCATATAACACAAATTTCCACGTTTGTTAAGGAGGCTATTGGCCTGGCCAATTGATAATAAACAATTATTTACACACAATTATAATTCAATGTCTTGTTTTGGTTTTGGTGTTGTTTTTTTTTTTTGTTCCAGCTGTTTCAACTGTCTTCACTATTCACATTTTCTTTTGCTGCAAGTTTTTTTTTCTTTCGCTTCGTTTTCTAACATGGAATCGTCGTTGCTGGTGCAGTTGCAGTTGCTGCAATCGTTTGGAAAATGGAAATTTGTAAGCATTCCATTTTCCTTATTTAGCTTTTTCTTTCGGTCAAAATCACCTTTAATTTCGTAAACATGCCGAATGTTTTAGTGTCAGGTTGTTTGGAATGTAGATTATAAATTATATCTGCAAAAAAATAAAAAAAAATTAAATAAAATAAAACATAAATTAAATTTAAGAGCTTTAATATTTTGTTAGTTCTGTGGAAAAACGTATCTTATCGTTAAAAATTTCAATTTCATTGTATCTTATCGCTTAACATTGACATCAGTTTTCTTTACTTTTTTTTTAATTTTAATTTTCTTTGTCACATTCTTATCTTCGGAATTTCAGTATTGAGAAATTTTATGCCCTTCTTATTACTTTTGCAATCAAAGTGGCCGCATATTAAACCTTGAATTTGAAGCGGTAATTATTTGGAGTATTTAGAAAAAAGATCCCAAAAAAGTTATTCTTTAAGAAGTTGCTTATTACCAGATTCGTCTGACAACAATGAGACTGTATAAAAATATACTTATTTAATATCTTTAGTTTTTGCTAATAATAAGTTCAAAATCATAAAGAATCGAAGCAATTTTTATTAGGGTAAAGTTCGTAACATTTTTTTTACGCAAATAATGGAACATGAGAGAATATTGTTACGTTTAAGATCTTCAAACGTGTCTGTAAGAGTCAAAACATTTATTTAAAAATCAGGACTGATAAATTCCTATTTTATAATAAAAATATTTTTCTTATACCTTCTTTTTTTGTAAGTATCCCCTGCAAACATTTTAGGAAAAAATTTATCATATTCGAGTTATTTATGACTCCTCTGCGCGATTAAAATAAGCATATATGAGCTCATTTTCTGATCATAAATGATTGGTTTCTCGGTAGAAAATGGTACCCTACCCGCGCCTCTTCTTGAGGAGTCTTTTATTACCCGCTTTTCTGATCAGTTTCGACTCATTTATGACTCATATTTCTAATAATTTGCGAGTCTTTTTCCGAGTAATTTTTAGTCGTATTTCTGATTGTTTGCGTGTCGTTTTCGGGTCAGTTTTTAGCTGTATTTCTAATTATTTTCGAGTCTTTTTCGAATCATTTTTTTATCGTCTAAGAGTCTTTTTGGTCTCATTTTTTAGTCCTATTTCTAATCGTTTGAAAATCATTTATGAGTCATTTTTAGTCGTATTTTTGATCGTTTGCGAGTCTTTTTTGACTCTTTTTTCAGTCATATTTGTAATCGATTATAAAAAGAAATAATTTTTACTTCAGTTTATTAAAATTATATAAATTAAATTATTATTAAATTATAATAAATTAAATTATTATTAAATTATATAATAAATTAAATTATTATTAAATTATATAATAAATTAAATTATTATTAAATTATATAATAAATTAAATTATTATTAAATTATATAATAAATGAAATTCTATAAATTAAATTATTATTAAATTATATAATAAATTAAATTCTATAAATTAAATTATTATTAAATTATATAATAAATGAAATTCTATAAATTAAATTATTATTAAATTATATAATAAATTAAATTATTATTAAATTATATAATAAATGAAATTATATAAATTAAATTATTATTAAATTATATAATAAATTAAATTATTATTAAATTATATAATAAATTAAATTCTATAAATTAAATTATTATTAAATTCTATAATAAATTAAATTATTATTAAATTATATAATAAATGAAATTCTATAAATTAAATTATTATTAAATTATATAATAAATTAAATTATTATTAAATTATATAATAAATTATATAATAAATAATAATATAAAAATGTTTATTAAAAAAAATTACAGTAAAAAAAGGAAATGAATTTATAAAAAAAATAATAATAATAGTGGTATTCATAATTAGTCGGAAATTTTGTATAGTATGTAATTATAACACAATAATGCTAAAAAAAAATTCCACACCCGGTATGCTTATTATACAATTTGTTTTGTATTTCGGGGATTGAAAACTCTTTACGGAATTTATGATTTATACTGAAAAAAAAATATTTTTAATGTGCTACGAGGGGGACCGACTCACAAATGACCTCATGTAATATGTGAATAGACCCCGATTTTCAGTTAATTTTTTACTTCTCTAAATCAGTTCATTATCGGGCGGCCCTCGTACGTATGCTTTCAGCAATTGTCTGAATGTTGATTTATTTTAAATAGCGAGTTTATGTAGATTAGAGTGTAGTAACAACCTGCATGTTAAGGGGGTAAAATACATGTACATGCATGCACACATGTCGTCGTATGAATTCATAAAAACCCTAAGTTATATTGAACAAATTTTTCAGGACAGGCAAAAAACTCTCTAATGTGCAAAATTAAAACAGATATATTTCAAAATTTTTTCAACTTATGCTTATTTGTTATTATGGAATTGGTAAAATATTTTGTATGAAAAACTTTTCAGGAACATGTCCTTTGATACGGAGCAGCGCAATCAATCAAGCAGACGATTTTGAATTTTTGGTAATTTAGGGTCTTTTTGAAATCATATTACGATATGTAAGCATATACCAACACACACACACACACACACACATATATAATGTAAACATAACGCTGTTTTTGTGGTAATTCATATTTGTTTACTTATTTGCCGCTATTGTTGTTGTGTTCAAAACATGAAATTCGAGTTTAATGAACTTCGTATGTAATTTGATTTGGAATTGAACAAAGAAAATTACAAATATATGAATAATTTAATATAAATGCACATTTTTTTTAAATAAAAACTAACTGCTCTATTTTTAAAATATAATATTAATTTGTATATGAGTATATTCCCTGCAGGAAATGACAATAGTGAAATTATACTGATTATCTATTGTCGATAGGCTTGCCAGATCTAATTTGCCAAAAAGCTTGACATTGACCAAAAAAAAACTTGATTTTGAAAAAAAATTTGACAAATAAAAATCCTCATACTAAATATATAAATGAGATTTTTAGTTTTTAAAGAAGAACTTCTGGATAATTATTATTGGAAATACGAATTGAATTTTAACTTTTACTCGTAAAAACAATTTTGCTGAGAGTTTTTAGCTAGTCTATAATAAATAAATAATAATTTTTATAAATAACTTGACAATTCTTCAAACACATAAGTTTTATTAAAAAAAACAATGAAAAACCGCCTGTATTATTCCACCATGGGTATATCAAGTCGGCTAAGCTGATAGAAGGATGGCGCGCCGGTAAAACCCCGGCTCAAGCCGAATCGCCGCCGCCGCCGACGAATTTTCGTACTTGCGCCGCCGCCGACGAAAAGTCCACGACTTGCTTCTCTAATTCAATGTTGTCAATTTACTAGTATTGAGTAATGGGGTAAATATCAGTGTTGGCACTTTTATAATAATTGTACAGAAAGTTATAGTTATTTTTTAAACTATAATTGCACAAAAAAATATGTATCATATTAGTCCTTAGTTCTATTGATAGTAAAAATATGGGCTTTAGATTTGTTTTTTAGAAATATACACATACTTTTAATAAGTATTATTACATAGCTAGAATAAATTTGAGAAAAAAAATTAGCTTGACAAATCACTTTTTCACTTGACACTTGACGCGCATTAAAAAACTTGACAATCAGGCCAAATCAGGCCCTTCTGGCAACCCTAATTGTCGATGTCACCAGTACTACTGACAAATCGTAACCCCCCTAATGCCATCTACTATTGACATTTAACGGTGGCACGAAATAAGCCCCAATGAAATAAGCCCCAATGAAATAAGCCCCAAATCAAAAAAATGAAATAGGCCCCAAAAAATTTTCAAATTTTTTGTTTGGGGTTTATTTCATTTCTTTTGGGGCTTATTTCATTTTTTAAAAATTTGGGGCTTATTTCATAAAATTTTTTGGGGCTTATTTCATTTTATTTGGGGCTTATTTCATATCCGTAAAATAGATCTAAACACAAAATGTTTTTATATGATTTTTTTGCAAATAATTTGAATTGATTACTTAAATAAACTTGAATTACATAAAAATTAAATCAACATCAGTTTCTTAATTCTTTAATGTTCGACATACCATAGAGGACGGCAACGTAGAGAGTTTTTTATACACGAAGGCCGGTTATGCAGAGAGTACTTTGAATGCGAAGCCGGTGGTCGATATACCATAGAGGATAAATTCCTTGCGCCCGGCCGTAGGCCGGTTATGCAGAAAATACTTTGAACGCGAAGCCGGTGTTCGATATACCATAAAGGATAAATTCCTTGCGCCCGGCCGTAGGCCGGTTATGCAGAAAATACTTTGAACGCGAAGCCGGTGTTTGATATACCATAGAGGATAAATTCCTTGCGCCCGGCCGTAGGCCGGTTATGCAGAGAATACTTTGAACGCGAAGCCGGTGTTCGATATACCATAGAGGATAAATTTCTTGCGCCCGGCCGTAGGCCGGTTATGCAGAGAATGCTTGGAATGCGAAGCCGGTGTTCGATATACCATAGAGGATAAATTCCTTGCGCCCGGCCGTAGGCCGGTTATGCAGAAAATACTTTGAACGCGAAGCCGGTGTTTGATATACCATAGAGGATAAATTCCTTGCGCCCGGCCGTAGGCCGGTTATGCAGAGAATACTTTGAACGCGAAGCCGGTGTTCGATATACCATAGAGGATAAATTTCTTGCGCCCGGCCGTAGGCCGGTTATGCAGAGACTGCTTGGAACGCGAAGCCGGTGTTCGATATAATTTAGAGAATAAAATTCTTGCATTTTATGATTTCTTCTTAAGCATACTCCATCAAGTTAACAAATTTGGGGCTTATTTCATTTTTTTTGGGTTTATTTCATTAAATGAAAAATTTGGGGCTTATTTCATTTTTTTGGGGTTTATTTCATTTTTTAAAAATTTGGGGCTTATTTCATAAAATTTTTTGGGGCTTATTTCATTTTATTTGGGGCTTATTTCGTAAATTTTGTTTGGGGCTTATTTCATTTTTTTGGGGTTTATTTCATAAAATTTTTTGGGGCTTATTTCATTTTTCGATTTGGGGCTTATTTCATTGGGGCTTATTTCGTGGTGCCACATTTAACACGGTCTTCTCCTACGAAATCTACCAGTAGACTGTATCAATACCAAAATATCAAAATTTCAATAGTATGATTGTACTGACTTACTATTGACGACATCGTGGTGATGTGGGAAATGTACGTGGTAAAACTCTATTGATTCATTGTAGACGCTGTCACTACCTGCAGGAAATATCAATATTAAAATTATACTGACGATGCCATCAATACTATTTATTTTAATTATTTCAAACAGGTGCAATTATGTATTTAAAATAATATTTAAAATTTAAATAATGTATAAAATATTTTACAGTCTTCTTTGAGGTTCCATATACTTTTCGTATTGTTAAATAACAAAAGAGGAGCTTCGTTTCGTTATAAATAATTGTTTTAAAGTAAATAAAATATTTTCTCTACCTATCAAAAACAAAAGTAAAAATAAGGCAATTTGTTGACAGTGTCACCAAATAGACACCATAGTTGTTGACAAAAATATTGACATGGATACAATTGACCCCATGCTTTCTTCAGGAATTGCATGAAAAAAATATATTTATGTAGCTTATGTGTCAAAATAACTTTGTAAAATATTTTAGGATCTCATTTTGTAAAATGAAGCGTTTCTAAAAATTTTAAATTTGTAAGAAAAATACTAAATTTTTTTAAAACTTAAATTTTTTTATACATATTGCAAACGTTTACAAACATTTCGTTTTACAAAGTGAGCCGGCTGGTCATGTTAAATTAAAAAAATTATATCGCTTTCACTGGAGTGTGCCAACCTGATGGCGCACAGTGAATATGAAAAACTATCTTTGAATCTTCCGTTTTGTTATCAAAATATAGAAAAAAAAAATACGAAAATTTTACAGGAGGTATATATGTACATATAAATATTATATGTATTTTTTTTTCAAAAAGTGAAGTAAAAATTTCGAGTTAATACCCTATTGTTGAACAAGCGCGATATCTTTTTTTAGCACCCAAGTGAAAGGGGATGCGCTAATCTGATGACGCGCAGTGTATCTTCAATTCAAAAAGTATTTTGCTTCTATTGAAAATTTTAAAATGTTGAGTTAGTACAGTATTGCTAAACAACAACGACATGCAGAATTAAAATCAACTGGCAGCGCTCTGAAGTAAAACAACTGGCAGCCCTTATTTTATACTTAGATTACTATAAACTAATCGTAAGCAAACAAAAACTAAAGCATATATTCAGGCTGCAAAGTTAAAATTATGCAGCATGAAATGTGAAGTTGATTAACAAACAATTTAAATGAAATTTATAGTTTTCGAACGTCACATTGTACGGAAATGCATAGCGAAGCACTTTAAGTCTTTCAACAGATTTTCGAATAACTACGTATACAAATTTATATTATAAAAGGGCGAAAGTGTCCCGTATATCTCTTTATGCTCTTGATCTAATAGAAATTTTTTAAAAAAAATTATTATATTATTGTTATTTTGAAGGCAGTGTTATTCAAGTTGTTTTATCTGGCGAGAGAGAGTTTAATTGGTCAAAAACGCAATTCGTTTCCAGTATTGGAATTTTGCAGGAACATTCTGGACAAAACTTCTACTCACGTATTACTCCCTACATTCACAGGAGGTAACTTTTTTTTATATATATTTACTTAATTGTTTTTTTTTAATAATTTTTTTTTCTTCTTGTTTTTAGTTTTTTTAGCTTAAGGTTTAGCTCTAAGATTTAATTTTAAGTTTCTTTTATTTTTATTAGTATTAAGCAACATTTAATTTAATTAGTTTTTATGCATATTTCATCTTAATTTCGATAAGCAAGTTGCATATTTCAGAATATAATAATGTAATTAAAATAATACTCTATAGTTTTAAGTTCTCTCTAAAAATTTATGTTGGCGAATCCTGTAATATGGAAAAATTTAAGTCTCAATAAATCGAACTAACTAACTTAAATGAAATTTATAGAAAATACCTACTTATCTTTACTTAAAAAGAAAACGCTGTTGTTTTAACCTGTTTATATTTTGATTAATTTAATTTCATAATTTATCTGTGCATAACGCTCTCTCTCTACAGTGAGTCTACACACATTGCGTGCATTTGGAAAATTAAGAATTTTAGAAATATGAAACTGTGTCTTGTTTGTTGGTTGCTTTTTTCTTCTTCGAATGTTTCAAGCAAAATAAAACATTTATATCCGATTAAATGATAAGAAAACTATTTAGAATTATGTGTATGGGTGCTGAGTGTTATTTAACACAATTGCAATTTGTTTGCAAAAAAACAGAAAGAAAGAATATTTAATGATTTACAGATGGTTGATTGTCTTTGGTTTTAGACTTTTCGCATTTCATACACAATGTACTATTTAATAAGTATCTGTGCCGCACAAATCGTTATGGGCAATTAAGTGGGGCACTGAAAGGAATAACTGAACTAAACTAAACCGTTTTATATTTATTTATTTTTATAATTTTTTTTTTTGTAATATGGCAGTTTGTTAAGAAAGTTAGATGCGGTTCTTGTTATTTTAATTTTAATTATTTTCTAATAAATATTTTTTTAAGATTCATGTTTGCTTCACTGTATGTAGATGTTGCAGTAATGCTACGAACACAACTGAGACGAATGACGAATTTCGCCCAACGCGACGAATTCGTCGGTGAAAATTCGCTGTGCAAATTCCTCATATGAACAGTGTTGCCATAATTTTTTCAAAAATCTTCCAGTCGAACAATAACATTTTTTTTTCATTAAAAATCTTTTTATTCAAGGTGATTTTATTGAAATCAAATTCAGTTTAAATTTATTTTAATTAAACTAAAACAATAATGCTTTTTTGTGGACATAAAATTAAAAAGCATAAGATATTTATTTTGCATATGCATACATACATATAAGGCATATATAGGTTTTTAACTTCAAGTTCACCCTTTTCAAATCAAATTCAGATATTTTGAAACAAATTCAGAGTTGTCCAAATTAAAACACATTCAGTATTTTTCAAACCGAATTCGGCATTTTAAAGATCAAAATCAGGCTTTTTCAAATGATTTTTTTCTAAATCGGGCAGATTTTGGTTTTTAAATGCCGCACTTGGTTTGAAAAAGGCTGCGTTTGACTTGTAAAATACGGAAATTGTTTTGGAAAATTCAAAACATTTTTTTTTTAAACTTGAATTCGATTTGGAAAAAGGCCAAATTTGAAGTTAAAAGCCTATAATTAGAGTAATAGAGTATTTACATTAAATTCATACATTTTTTTATGGTTACATTATAAATTTCTGAATTAATCTTGATATTCATTTTTTTGTTTGTTCAAAATTTGTACAATTACGATCAGATTTTTTCAAAAAGTCTTTGGTCCTTAAAATACCACACAATGTTGGTTTATCTAATTTATTTCTTAGTTTGTTCTTATTAATATTGATTTGAGAAAAAAATTCTTTCGACTTTAGGCGTTGCTACTGGTATTGACAAAACTGTGTAAACTAATTGTTTCAAACAAGGAAAAGCTTCAGAGTCATCGCAACGATTTGCATTCAAAATGATTTCCCAAAATGTTTCAATATTCTTTTCATCCAATAAATTGAATTCTTTAAAGTTGAAAAGGAGCAATTCTCGCCATTCGTCATCAATTTTTTGAATATTATTCGAATCGGTAACATTTGGAAAGAATTTCGTTAATTGGGAAATACTTTTATTATTTATTGCTTTTCATAATATTAATAGGTGCCAGGAACTCAACACATTTTGAAAATTCACTGTCAAAATCAAACTTTTTTAATAAACTTTTACATTACTCAACATAAAACTTTAGGCAATTATTTCGAAATGGCATTCCGTATTATCGCTAGTCCGAATTATCATGTAATCCGGACAGTGTAATGTTTCGGACAGTTTAGACATTTTACAACTATGTTTTTGTTTTCGCTATTTTACCAATTGACACAACCAGGGCTGCCAAATATGTCGACTTCCCGGAATTTTCCCCATTTTTACTTTCAAAAAGTTACCGATTTTTATCAAACCCACAAAGGCTGAAATCATGATCGAATTAACGAGGTTATACTGTACATATTAAACTTTTTTTTTTATTTTTATTTTTGTTGTTTAATATTTTTTGAGAACGATAATGTAGGTTGGTTTCTTGGTTGAATAATTTTTCGTAAAAAAAAACTATGTACCTCTAATAAAGATTAAATGAATCAGTTGAGATAAAGTTAATAAAAGAAAAAAGTAAAGAAACATTTTGCAGATAACAAATTGCAGAGAAAATTTAAGAATTTATAAGTTGAGATGATGATCTACGAGTAGATTAATAAATAATACGCATACGGATGTTTTGAAATATTTTAAATAAAGAAATATTTTAATATTTTAGATTTCTGGAAATATCTTTCACTGTGAATCGGATGAAAGCAACAACGCCTGCATAAAGAGTGGTCCAAATGCAGGCATCTTTTCACAACATATGTTGTTTTGACACTGACAGATTTTTCGTGAACATCGACGAAATGGCGTCGATTTTGGGAATTCAAAAACCGGGAAAAAATCGCAGTAAATTTCTGGGTATTTTATGTGTAATATCTTAAAAGATAGCGTCGAATTTGGGGTTTAAGCCCCGGAGAAAACTATGTGGTCTTCGGCAGGCTGCCTTATTGTGGCCACCAGAGATTTTCTCAAGGAATCAGACCCACAAAAATGACAGAAGAAGCCACCTTAAGGGGCAAAATGAGAAAATTTTCTCGCAAGCTGCCCACATGATTTTTAGCACGATTGTCTCATTTTGTTTCTCAAGATGTCTGATTCCCTGAGAAAACCTCTGGTAGCCGCAATAAGCTAGCAACGATTTTTCCGGACCACATATTTTTTTCCCTGTCATAGTAAATAGTCATCCGGCAAAATTGAATATATAGATGACTAAACACAATATAAGGGAGAGTTTTTGACAACTACACATAAACATTATTATAGTAAGAACACGCGCCAATATCACACCAAACTTTCTTTATGTATTTTATTTTCTGGTCTAACTTTGTATTAATAAACGAATATACTTAAATAAAATATAGAGAGTAATAATACATTCCCCTGGTTTTATTTCCCGAGTTCGACGCTATCTCTTACATATTACACATAAAATACCCATAAATTTACCCCGAATTTTTACCCAGTTTTTAAGTTCTAAAAATCCAAAATGGCGTCGGTTTTGGGAATTCAAAATATTAATATTTTTAATTTAATTGTTTTAGTACTTGATAGCAACTAACTTGCAGTGGCATTTCAGTGTTCTGCCTTGAAATAAAAAGGGACACTTTTTCCAGCAACGCACAAAAGGACCCATACGACATCCGTGACAAATTTTGAAATGTCTTCGGATCTTCCAAACACAGCTCGTTCATTATCATTTGAAGCGCAAACTAATGCAAGGTCTCTTCGAAGCAACCACTTTCGGTTCCTTAAATGATAAAATAAATAAGATAAGCCCGCCAGTAGAACAAAAACATTTATATTTTCAGACTGAAAGAAAATCCATAAATAAAAAATATTGTTTATGTTTTTTTCTCATTGAATTTGAGATCCAGGAAATGGATTAAAAGCGATCAGCTGCTTTAACGGATTTAACTTGTTTATTGTATCACGGTTCCATATAGCACGATATCTGTTTAGCTTTTCTTTTTTTTTATTTTTTATTTTTGTTTTATTTGCGCGCAAAATCAAATGTTGTAACAAGACGAATTCATAACAGTTGGTTTTTTTGTTCCTTGCATCTCCTTACATTTCGATATGTTTTATTTGTCAAAATTTGTTTGTGTTTGATTTATATATTGTGTTTGACATTAATTTTGACAAAGAAAGCAAGTATTTTTCAAAGCGAATTGAGGCGAGTCTACTACCTGTTATGAATTTGCCTTGATGTTGTAAATAGAAATTAAAAAAAGAAATTTGTGTGTTTGTGTTGTGTGTTGGTATTAAAACATTTTAAAAAAATGGCAGAGCTGTACGCAAATTGCCAGGCTACCCCACGAATAGGCTCTTCCTTCAGAAACTGCCAGCGGCCTTAACCTTTGTATAGAAAGTGGAATTCCTAAGATCCACTTCTAGTTGCATGCGGGGAAAAACGGGGAAAAAGGGAAAACTACACAAAAAAACCGTAGCGCGAAAAAGGCCTGACGCTCAGGCTAATATGCTAGCTCAGGCAAATGGTACTATCTACTAGTCTATAGAGGCACCACCTGCGAGAATGAGACGCAAAACTCTCAAATGCCAATAAATTAACAGTGGCCTGGTTCCACTTAAGAAAAAATTGCCAACGACGCTGGATATTTGCAGGCCCAGATCTGATTTACGACGACTTAAATAAAAATTGCACAAAAAATCAGCTGTTGTGAGAACTCAGAGGTTATGTCAGATATAATTATGTTTGCAATTGTGATGGAAAGCGAAAATTATAAACCGTCTGTAAATTGACAATTTTGACAGACATGCGATGTTTTGCACACGAGTAAGTCACAAGACTGACAGGTCAAATGTAAAAAGAAGAAAACATGCCGTGTAAAAGAACCTTAAGGGATAATTATAAATCGCCAGCTTTCCCGCTAAGAGGCATTTTTCTCGCGATTGACGTTTGAAAAACGTTAAATTTAGCGGCAAAATCTCCAAATGGGCAACAGTGTCCAAGAATGAAAAGTATTTTTGTTTCTTTATTCGCTCATTATCTGGGTAATCGAACCACTTTTATTGGCAGTGAAAACTATAATCAATCTATTTTTCTTCACTTTTTCTTGCACAATTTGTAAAGAACACTTTTAACAGCCAATAAAAATGTTAAATGTATTGCAAAAAAAAAGAAGATCAAATTGTTTTTAGAACGTAAAAAGTGGACTAAACGCCATAAAATGCAATTATGATTAATAAACTTAAAAAGAAGAACAATATGAAATTGTACAAAAAGAAAAATCTTCAAATGAGAGAATAGAAAAAATAATAAAAAAATATATAAAATAACAAAATAAAACGAATTTTACAAAATAGCTAAAAGCAGTTAAGAATTATAAAAAATGATGTCCGTCAGCAAAATAAAAGTTAGAAAAAACGAAATGTCGATTGTCAGGTGAAATGTTGTTTCCTTTACAAATTAAATAAAAAAAACTATGAAATTAATTGTTATTCGTGCATGACAATGGTGTTGTGGTACATGTGCATGCCGACAGTAAGGGTATTCACTTGCTTAAAGCAAAAAAAAAATCAAGATACATCAACAATGGTAGAAACAACAATAATGCCAGAATTAGTTTATAAGTTAATATTATTGATTTGAAAAATAAAAAATGGCATAGCAGTACGCAAAATTGCCAGGGTATCCCACGAATAGGTGCTTCCTTTAGGAGCTGCCAAGCGACCTATACTTTCGTATAGAAAGTGGAATTTCTAAGATCCACTCCTAGAGTTTTTATGGTCTCCACCATTATTAACTTGTTAAAAACTTTTTGCACGCGGTAATGGAAAATTCCACAAAGAACCGTAGCGCTATACAGTTAGTCGAGGTGGACCATTAACACATGCGAGAGTGAGACGCAAAACTCTCGAAGACCAATAAACTAACAGTGGCCTAGTTGCACTTAAAAAATATTTGACAACGACGCGTGTTGTTTACTCGCCCACAGCTGCTTTACGACTGAGTTTATAAGTTCTGTTTTGTTCTAAATCAGCTGTTTTGTTTCTGTTCAATTGAAATATTTTATGTGTGGTTTCCTGTTACTTTTTACCTTTTTGTTCTGTAGCATACAAATTAAGGCAGATCAACAAGGTAGTAGCGATAGCACAGCTGACTCACGTTCACTCACGCTCAATCACGTTCACTCACGTGAGCGTGAGTCAATAAACTACGCTAAAAATTTACTAATGGGCGTACACTCACGTTCACTCACGCACGGTCACCCACGTTCACTCACGCTCACAATTCGTAATCTTAATTCGTAGGTTTTTAAACGATATTAACTTCTCAATAATTCAACAAAAGAAAAAAATTTGTTTTCTTATCGATCACCACGCTCAAAAAGTGTAACTTGAATTAATAACAAAGAAAAAATATACTGCATAAATAAAAAATAAATAAATAATTATAATTGCAAAGTTGATAAAAAATGCTATGCAATTGCTTTGCTGCGTCAGTCTCCGAGTGCCACACGTCTTTTTTTAACCTTTTCCACACATTTTTTTATTTATTTATTATTTACGAGAGCGGATTGTTATTGCAGTTTTTTTTTAAGAGAAGTAACACTCTATGCCTACCTACCCGTAGGTGTGTTACCTTTCTTGTGAAAGGGATAGTGAGAGAGGAGGACAGATGGTGAAAGAGAGAAAGCTTAACTTTTACAACTCTGATATTGCGCGCTGTGTTAGTTTTTAGATCAGTGTTGCAGCGCCTCTGATATCAAGTAGGCGCATTAAATGTGTTTTAAGCTGTTGTAGCCATTTTATTAATTATTTCACTTCGCCGGCGATTTTGCTACAATACCCACGAAGAAGGGCGCTGTGATCTCCGCTAGCATACACCAGTATCAATTGCTGCCAGTACTGTTATTGAAGTAGGAAAAAAACAATTTTTTGTTCAAAAACCATTTATTTCTCAACATACTCGTAGTCTCCTTTTAGCTCAATACACTTAGTAAGACGATATTCCAACTTTTTTATACCATCTGAATAATACGATTTTGTGAATCCCTCAAAATACGCGTTAGTTTCGGTAATCACTTCTTCGTTTGAGATGAATCTTTTTCCTGCGAGGAAACAGGAAAAAGTCACTAAGAGTTAAATATGGACTATAAGGTGGATGGATGAACAACCAATTCGAAGTGTATTTCACGTAATTTTAGCAACGTATCTAATGCAGTGTGAATCGACGCGTTGTCTTGAAGAAAGAGCACTTTTTTCTTCTTTAAATGCGGTCGTTTTTTTCTTGATTGCATCAATCAATTGATCCAATAATGCACGATAATACTTTCCTGTGATTGTGGATCCTTTTTCAAGATAATCCATGAGCAATATTCCGTGTACATCCCAAAATACAGTGACCATAACCTTGCCAGCCGATTTCACTGTCTTCGCCTTCTTCGGAGCACTTCCACCAGCTTCCACCCTCCAGTTTGGATTGATTTTTGGTTTCAGGTGTGTAGTGGTGGACCCACGTTTCATCAACAGTTATTAATCAACGCCAAAAATCAACAGGAATACGCTTTATCATGTCCAAACACCGCTGTGAAGTGGTCTGTGGAACTCGTTTTTGTTCGACACTGAGCAAACGCGGCACCCATCTTGCCGATAGCTTTTTCATAGCGCAAATGTTCATGCAAAATGTTGAACACACGTTCACATGATATGTTTACCATTTCAACAATCTCACGCAACTTGACTCGGCGATCATTCATAACGATATCGAGGGATGGTATTGTTGCAGTGCTTGTTCGGCCGCGTTAAAATTCAGCAATCCAATATTTTACCATGTAATCTGACGGATCAGACGCACCGTAATTTCTTTTCTTTATCCTCTCTTTCGCCGTTTTCCTTTTCAAATAATAGTGTTTAATCACTGCACGAAATTCACTTTTTTCCATTTTTCAAGAAACACAAAAGTTGCTCACTTCAAACGACTACAACAAATAAACTAATCCTGACGTTTGAAAGATCGCAATTTCAAAAAAAAAAGTTTTTGTGTTTCTGTTGCCATCTAGCGCTGGGTAGCTTCAATATCAATCCGCCCTCTTATTTATGCCCTCAATACCCTTAATAATAAACTTTTAACACAAAACACAAAATAACACACAACGAATTAAATGTCTGTGATAAACATCAAAGTTTTTAATGCAACAATAGGTGTGTTCGAGTACTTTTACAGTAAAATGCAGTAAATGAGTAATTACTGAGTAAACTGAAGATTGTACTCTCAATAAAAGCTGGAGCACAAAAAAGTACGCGAACGGAAAAATTGTAAAAATTCGTAAGATTAAGAAAACAGATGATTGCAAATCGATATAGTGTTGAAATATATTTAAACAAATTATTTTCTGTAATTTATTCCATGTGGTTATTTTTATTTTATTTGATTTTCCTAATTTGTGTCTGATTAAATTTATTCAAAAGTATGTGATTATTTGTTTTTGCTATTGACTTCCTTAAAAGCAAGTGCAGTACTAAGTAACCATATACTTAGCATTTGTACAGCTCCAACGAAATAAAAAAATAACAACGAAAATGGCTGTAAATGGTTTCTACAACATTTATTTCGTTTTAAAAGGCATATACATCATGTTTAACGAATGAATAGTTTAAAAATAATTGTTTGCTTATTATTTTATATTAGTTTATTTCAGACTTTCCTTTTTTTAAGTAATTTTTTCACAAATTGTATACTTTTTGTTTTCATGCTTTTGTTTGTTTACCTTTGAATCATATGTTTTTTTGGTTTTACTAAATTTTACTACAAGAAATTTCTGAAGTAAAAATTAGTAAATTCTCAGCCAAGAACTGTCACTTTACGCTCTCAATTTGTGTTCTCATTTACTGTAGCTTGAGTAAACGAACGCAATTTAATAAAATGCAGTAAAGTTCAGTAAAAATTTGTAAAAACTTTTGGGTACTCGAACACACTTAATAATTGCTGAACACAAATATCGTATTGTTAAGTAATTTATGATGAACAACAAGAAAATCTGGCACATGATCGATCGCTCACACTTTTACGAAAATCAAAATAAATTACACTAAAATCGTTTTACAAATAAATATGGTCAAGCATTACAATTTTAGCATTTCAAGCATTTACAATTGTCTAATTGACCAATTGACCGTTTTGTGTTGAAAGATGGAAAAACAAACGTACGCACGCACAACTTAAGCAGCAGCAGCACTTGAGATGTTGTATTGAAATTTTTGGTAAGAAATTCTTTAATTGAATTTCTAACACACAAATTCTATTACAATTGAATTGTATGTACACTCAGAGAAAAAACAAGCTGTATTTAAGCTAAATGGGCTTGTAACAAATGGAAAATGTCATGAAAGTCTGTTAAGCTTGAAAATGCTGAAATCCAGATGATAATCTGCATTTTACAACGATATTTTTTTAGATTTCTTCGTTCTACTGAGACAGTGAAAGTTTTAATTTCATTCTTAAATCAAGTACGACCGACCAAGGGGCGTGAGTAGATTGTTAGCGTAATTGTTGCGTGATTTTTGTTTGCTTTTTTAATTACTTTATGTTTTTTAGGTAAGTATTTCGTGTGCGTGAGTTTGCTTCACACATTTTGTATGAGTATTGAGAATTTTTGACAGATAGAAAACGCTTGACTCGTCGATTTAGGTTTGGCTGTTAATTTTAGCTCGTCGACCTCTCTTTCGATGTGGTCGGCCGACGGCGGTTCCAATTGTAATTAATCTTACAATGCTGCTTGTGTATTATTAATACAAAAATAATAAATTAAATGATAAAATTGTAAAAAAAGACGTGTGGCATTCGGAGACTGTCGCGGCATTTTTTATCAACTTATACAATTTTAATTATTTATTTATTTTTTTTATATTGAATAATTGAGAAGTTAATATCGTTTAAAAACCTGCGAATTAAGATTACGAATTGTGAGCGTGAGTGAACGTGAGTGAGCGTGAGTGACCTTGCGTGAGCGTGAGTGTGGGGCCATTAGTAAATTTTTAGCGTAGTTTTTTTACTCACGCTCAATTGTTTTATACTTACATTCATGCACGCTCACGCGATTGAACAATAAACAAAAGACTTAAGAAACAAACTTAGTGTTAGGTTTTTTTCGTTACAGAATTTCTTGATTCGGTCGCCTAGATAAAATCTATGCAATAGCATAAAAATTTAAATACAAACCAATAATTTTTATTTTTAACAATTCCCGAAAATAATTAAAATTGTTTTCACTACACTGCGAGTTATTTTATTTTTCTTTTCTATATGCTGAAATTTTCTGGGTCAACACGATTTTTTTATGATTTACAGCGATTTCATTTTGTGCCATTGACACAAGCCTCATGTTGTTGTTGTTGTTGTTGGTGTCAGTTATTGCATTCCATTTTAACCGTTTGTTTTGTTATCTTTGGTCTAGTGATTATGAAAATTGGACTTAAAAAAAACTTCAAGTTTGTGTAGTAAAAAAATAAATAGAATTTGCTTATAATTGCTGGTTTTGGGTCACTACACAAAAATAATTGTTTAAAGGTATTGAACAATAATTAGAAAAAAAAATTACATAAAATTGTTGAATAATTAATAATTTTTTAATTAAACATGAAATTTTTTAGAATTTGTTGTTGGCAATTGAATAGATTTTGCAATTGCAACTGTTCGATTTAATTTTTATAAAATTAGGGGCTGTTCACCCCCGCGAATCGGTAGTCAGCTTGCCGCGATGCGAGGGCTTAAGTACTCTGGCGTTTAGAGTCATGCTGGCGGTAGTGATGTGAGTCATGACCGGCAGGGCCTCCCATGCCAGAAGGTTCTAAATCGATTACGAACAAAGTGGGTACCCGGGCCACAGGACTCGTTAGATTCAACATATGACATACATCGGTGTCTCTCCCAATGAGCAAGCAACTCATTGTAAACAAGTTTCATTTTATTACCAATCAGAGATGGTTAAACGAAGCTACCTGCAGGGAAACCAGGAAAACCTGGCCCATAATAGATACAAAAAATACTAGGCGGGCACTGCAGCTGTCCGGACATCATCTCAGAAACCTAATCGCGGTATTGGGCGGCACGGCCACAAAAGTTAGGACTCAATTACAATGACTGATGTAGAAGTTGCGGCAACGAAGAAGTGGAAGAGGCAACGGAGCATCGTCTCTGTCATTGTCCGGCATTCGGAGATCTAAGATTTAAACTATTCGGTCAAAGAACCCTTAGAGAAAAAACTTGTCTCTCTAATATTGATTTAAACAAGATCCACTCCTTTATTGAATCAACCGGGTGGCTGCGTGAGAATATCAGCACAGCCAGATAACATAGGACGCTTGGGAGAAGGAGCAACATGGTAACACAACGGGAACTAATTGATGGAACCCACGTGAGCTGTGCTTGATCACGGCTGCCAATGAAACCAAACCTAGAGGCTGTTCACAGACTACGTAACAGCAATTTTGCTTATTTCGTCGCTTATAAAAAACAATTTTCAATATAAACTAAAGATTGGATCGTGAGTAACTATTTACTCACGCTCACGATAAAAAATTTTACTCATACACACTCATACACGACCTTATATTTTTGGCTGATGTTCATGCACGCTCACGTGAGTGAAAAAAGAAGTTATTCCACTCACAAAAAATCACGCTCTCGAAATAAAACTATAAAATAACTTAAACAAAAATTATGAAATTACATCAAAAATATTTCAAAAAAGCAAAAGAAAAAATTCACGCAATAATCAAGCTAAAACTCTACTCATGCCCGCTCAGTGACAATAAATTTTTTTATATTCACGTTCATGCACGCTCACGTGAGTGGAAAACAAAAGTTTGTTCCAATCACTACAACTCATGCTCACGAAAAAAAAACATAAAATAATTAAAATAAAAATAAATAATTTAAAAAAATAAATTAAGAAATTAAATGAAAAAATATTACAATAAAGCAAAAAAATTCACGCTAAGAATCTACTCATGCACGCCCACCCACGTTCAATTTTTTGTGCACGCTCACGTGATTAAAGCAAAAAGCTAATGCCATTCACGCTAATCACGTGAGCGGTGCCCCTCTCTAATATAAACTATTCATTTCGAAACAAATTTCCAGTCCCCTTTGGATGCATTACGTAATATGTGAACAGCTCCTTAACATGATCACTTCGTAAGCAATTTCCTTAATACTGAACGAATTCGATTAAAGTCTAGTACGAGTCCTTATTCAATAATGAACCGATAACGCGACAAAAGGGAAAATCCGCCTCATTCAAAACCAAATTAATCATTTTTTTTCATGGAATATAAATTATGTGTTAAATAATTTGTTTTAAAACTTTCTTGACTGCGCATTTTATTTTTAACGATACTAATGACTTTTACTGTTTGTTCATTCGAGCTCAGTTCATTATAATTATTTAAACACGTATTTATCTTCTTCATTTTGTTACATGCTAATAATAATAATAATTAATTAAAAATATCATCACGAAAAAAATTATAATAAGAAATTTAATTATTTTATTGTTTCTTATTTCAGAATAAATTAGAAAGAATTAAATTGAATTTGCGGTTTTCTTTTTTTATGGCAAAAGTAACAAATAATTAACGAGAAATTCAATTAAAAAATTAATAATTGATTGAAAATGATTTTCTTTGTAAAATTATGCTTAATAATTTATTTATTTACTTGTTTACTTGATTAATTATCTGCAACTGCAGTATAAGAGTTTCGTGCTTGTTTTCAAGTAAAACAAATTTCTTTTCAAATTTAAATTAATAAATTTTCTTTATTTATTAACTTTTATATTTTATGTGACCTCTCTAAAGCTAAACCATAACTGCCTTTTATAATTTTCAGTCATTGGTTTTTACTTAAGAATAATTAAAAGCAATGATCATGATTGTGCATGTCTTTATATAGTATAATAAAGAGAATCGGGCATGCAGAATCATGATATAGTTTCCGATTTCGTCCGGATACCCTATTTTTACACATGAAAGTACCTTCTTGAAATTTCAATGAAATAATAAAAATAATAAAATGACTTTTGTGAAAATTTCTTGTTCGTTTACATGAAAACGTGAAAGTTCATTTTAAAAATATCGCTGAAACGAAGAGTTGCAAAAAATTGATGTATTTTGATTTCGATTTTTCAAAAAATGTCTATCTATGAAAATTCCAAATTTCGCAAATTTTGATTTTTGGAAAAATATATTTTTTTACTGATTTTCTTTTTCTTTAAATAATGTGCGGAATTTTTAGTACTTTTGCGAACAAATCTCGAATTACACTTAATTATGTTAACTTAACAGTCTCTTAGTTAAAGCAATGTTAACTTTACAGCAAGAGGTATAAACGGAGCTAACTGACGGAGCTAACTTCACATCCATATTAAATTTTGTTTCTTGCCTTTATAAAGCGTTTATCTAAAGAGTTTTCTGACCGCAACATTACGAAGCAGCTGTACGTGTCTCTAGTTAGATCTATCTTAGAATACGGATCAATCATATGGGATCCATACTACAGCATTCATAATATTCGTATTGAATTTGTGCAAATGAATTTGTTGAAATTAATTGATGTTAAAATTTTCTCGTGTTGCTTTGGAATATTGTCTCATGTCCAATTCTTTCTGACTAAAAATGTTACGAACTTTAGCCAAAATAATCATCACTTTGGATTAAAAACTGTAAACGTTGTAGGTACGTTTCTACCAACAAAATGCGTGTGTTTTTTTTGGTGTTGTATTTGTTGTAGAATCGCTAGTACCTGTAATAATTGTACCATGAGTTGGATATAATTACAATGTAAGAAAAATTTTAGCTTTCGAAATGACACAGAAAAACGACGAGACACGCCGATGTGACGTAGATGCGCGGAATGAGAAAATGTTCACACTTTGAATGCGCAATCTGTATTTTTAAAATTCTTGGTGTATGATTGCTTTCAAGCTTTCACATGTTTGCCTCATCAGGGTTGCATTTGGTTGGTCCAAACTTGCACGATATTCTTGTGGACTGTCATACGAGCCAATAAATTGAGAAGTCACACGATTGGCACGTAAAAAAGACAAATAATTGCTGCATTATTTTTTGCTTTATTGTAATTTTGTTTTATATTTTATTTATTTATTTTTTATTTATTTTTATCATATGAACATTAAGAATAGAATTCTTTTATAGTTCAGTAACATTTCCAAAAAACAAATCATAAAAAATAGAAAAATACATCGATTACATTATTATACTAAGGAAATTTTTGTAATATTATCAATTGCTATTTAGCTAATACAATAATTTTTAAAAATAACATTAAAAAATACAAATATGAGTACAAAATAGTATTTGATAGTAAATAAAGTAGAAAGAAAGGTAACGTTAATTATTTCTTGAAAAATAGTCAAAGAGAGCTTTAGCAAAACTGTTTTTTCGCTGGATACATTTTAAATTTAAGGGTAAAGTGTTCCATAATTTAATGGCATTAATGAAAAAAAAAACTGGATGTATTAAGATGTAAATATCTTGGTATTCGGAGAGTCATACAACGGGTGGAAGTTTCAAAAGTAAGTTTTTCATACAAATATGACGGAGTTTTTCTATATAATAAACCATGCAAAAATAACAAGTTTCTTATGCGTAAATAGTCAAGTAATTCACAAGCAAGGATCATCTTACGCCAAGAAGAAATACTACTATATCGATCTATGCCATAAACATAGCGCGTTGCATTGTTAGAAGCTACTTGAAGCTTATGTAGTGATTGCGAATCGATATTACTATAAACTTCTGCGGAATAAGTTATCAGTGATGGTATAAGTTGAACCACTAGTTTCTTTTTAACTGCTATTGTTACAAATTCAGAAGACATTCTCAAATTACGAAGTGTAAGAAAAACATTCCCAACAACAATATTAACATGTTAAGGGTGAATTAATATAGAAACCCAAGTATTTCACTTTGTCAACATACTTGAACACAGTTTCATTAAGGTAAATATCTGGAAGATCTATGAAGTCTAGTTTAGTTCTAGTGGCTGGTAAGACAAATGATTTTACTGGATTAAGCATTAGATTATTAAGGGTAGCCCAGCCAACAATAGAAATCAGGTCGTTGTTCAATCTATGACACATATCCTCAAGCAGACCAACACGATTAGATATGTACAACTGTACGTCATCAGCATAGGCATGTATTTTTGCATAATTCACAACAATAAAAATATCATTGACGAACATGCTGAATAGAAGGGGGCCAAGAACGGATCCTTGAGGTACGCCAGATATAATACTGTTCAGGTCTGACACATTCTCACCAACAACGACTTTTTGCGAACGCCCAGAGAGATAGTTTCCTAAAAGTGCCAACGCATTGCATTTTTTTAGTTTTTTTGTCGTAAGTATCTCGTGAGTGTGACTAACTTTTATTCACTCACGTCAGTGTGCATGAGCGTGAGTGAAAAGTTACTCACGATCCCATCTCTAGCACATACATTTTTATTTGTTTTATGTGTTTTATATTATGTGTTTCAAAGATTTGGTTTGAAAAAAAACTCATTTTCTTGTTATTGTTTTATTTTTTTTTTAATTTTGGTTTTTTGCTCTCTTCGTGTATTAATTCATTTTGCCCGAGTAAATTTATATTTTGTTATTTGATATAAACTGTGTATGTTTTTAAAGTCGAGTATTTTTTTGCATTTAAATTCTATAAACATATTAAATAAACATTTGTTTTAATGTTGTAGGTCGTCGTTGTGAATAGAAACTAATTAAGTTTCTTATTATCAAGGTCAAAGTCAAATATGGAGTAAAAAGCATTAACGACATTTTCAATAAACGTGACATTTATAAAATTTTAGTTTGGAAAATAAATGAAGGCATTTTTGTTGCTGCATTTGGAAAGTTAGTTCGTTCGTTGTTCATTCATTGAAAGTTTTTTTTTACTTTATAATTAAGTATGTACTGGGACATTTGATAATTATTGCCGAGGAGAGCGAATTGCATGCATTGAGTTTGTTCATTTTATCGAGTATTTTTCAAAGTTTCTAGAAGAAAAACTTACATATGTACATATTATCGAGAGATGCAAATTAATGAGTGTCAAAACTATCGAGAGGCGACTGTAAGAACAATTCTCCAAAGCTCTTAGAAATAAAAAAACAAACAAACAAATCAAATCTCATCTAATAAACACACAACACGCTCGCTTTTATTCTTATGCAATTTTATCATTATGAAATGGCTTAATTTTTCACTTTCATTCAAAGCATGTGGACGAACCCTAAAATCACATGATGATGTTGTTGTCGTCATGATAACAATTGCATAATTTAAGAAACCTAAAAGTTAATAAAAAATAACAAATAAAATTCCACACTTAATCAAATTAAATTCAACAATTTACACAGCAACACAAACGAATTGATACAAAAGTCTCACCATGCTCTACCCAAACACACCCACCCACCCACTCAGCGTGTTGTGTAAGCTGCAAGATTCCCACAGACCGATTTCCATCCACATGCCTCAAGTTTGCAAAATACACCCAATGCAATTTAATTAGATGCAAGTAGGCGGCTGAGGCTCTAAACTTTAGAGGTAAAACTCTCTAAGAGAATAATTGACCTAAAGTTACACAACGTGTATTTACAAATATTTTGGGGATTTTTGAACAAAAGAAGTGTAATGCTTTTAAACACATTGTGTCTAGCTGCCCACCAGGGTTGCCACTCCAAAATTTTCTATCCGACCAAACTTGGCAATAAAACCTACCAAAATCCTTCCGAAAAGACCAATTTTTTTTAATATTGGAAAACATATATGTATAAATAACAGTAATGTAACGAAAACGAAGGATGTAAGAACATAAAAAAATTAATTTACATATGTGCGTAAACTAGAAGTACTATTGACCATTCAAAATATGTAACATATACATATGTACATAGTTTCACACTCGCAATATTTATATGTTATGAAAACAAATAGTAAAAATTAATCGCCATTCGTTGCCTCAAAATATTTTTTTTGTGTTGATACACATATGTACATACATATGTACATGTGTATGTGTATACATAAATAATTATTTGGTTAATTGCTCAATTATATTTATACATACAATTTTCACTTTTTAGAAAAATCTAATTTTACTGACCAGACAATGCGTGCAGCATTATTTTTCATAAGTTCTTTACAGAGCATTATACTGTTAATTGTATTTATTACAAGTTTATTCCTCAACTTTGTTTTAATTAAAAAAAAGTGTTGAAAACTTACGTTCAGCAGCTGCAAGATCTCTAAAGCTTTTCTGATTTAGTCCGTTTTTAATTGAATTAATTTGGTCAGAAAATAAATTAATATTTAAGTCTGCGGAAAGATTCATTTCTGTTAAGCGCAACAAGTTCCACTGTGTAATAATGATATCATGGTCACAATCAACAAGTTTGGAAAATTTTAAAATTAGGAGCAATATAGGTAAGTCTTCTGTAGACAACACTTTAGAAGGAGTAATTATTTGTAACATTTTAATGTCTTCACGATTAAAGTCTCATCTAGATTTTATTTGACTTAGGGCCAGTTTATGACTTCGTATTTAAATGGTATTTATATTTAAGTTCTATTTAAATACGAAATTAAATTTTGCAGTACAAACTTAAATGAAACTTAAATAATATTTAAATGACCAACCATGCTGATTTAAGTTCTATTTAAGTTGTGCACACATACATACACAAACATATGGTTTTGCTACCTTGTTGTTGTTTCGCGCAACAAAGTAAACAAAAACTTTAGAAAAAATTAAAAACTCAATATAATATTTCAGTATGAGTTATTTAACTTCTAAAATGTCGTTCGAACTAATATTTTTTTTAATGTACATTTCAGCTTTTGTGCCAATAAAAATATTTGAAACATCAATATGATTACTTTTATTATTGGAATCGACTTCAGCATTATATGGATGTATCAAATCATTTTTTACTAAAATTGCTCAAAATAAGTAAAAAATTAGACTTTATCTCAAAAAGACCAAAATAGGGTTTAGCCGACCAGCCGACCAAACGAATAATGTCCGACCAAATTTGATCGGAAAAGACCAACAATGGCAACGCTGCTGCACGCCCACCCTTTTTACGTACATATATGTATATATGTTTTATTTTAAACATGTTTTATTAAATAAATGTTTTTTGGATTAAAGAATTATTTTTTCGTAATGAAAATTTTTGGCTTTATTTCAAATCTGAGTTTACCCATTCTGGTGGAATTGATGCGACTAGGTTGGATGGGCATGATTGGGGGAACATCATCTGTCCCTTATAAGTGTCTTAAGTGGAATCGTGGTTTTAGTTTGGGTTTGTTTTTAGTTTTTGTGTTATGCCTTTTATTTTGTTTTTGTGTTAAGATACACGAGAAGGGTTGGGACCTCCTGAGGATGAAGGAAAAGATAAACTGAGCTAGGCGAAAACCTCGCCAGGTCAACTGGTCTCTAACATAAATGGCCTTCTCGCACACGAGAGCAATTGTGTTGGCATGACATGACAGCTTGCTGGTAAGCGAAGCAAAGAGAATGTTTTTTTTTTGCAAAAAGTTTCAACAGGATAAAACCGCGCGATAACAGCACAAAGCCAATTAATAAACTGCCTAATGTCATATGAATAGAAAAAGCACTAGTTCACTCTCAAAGCTGTATGTATGCATGTATGTATGCATTTCATGCGGTTAAAAATTATTCTCGTGTGTGAAGGCCCATTAAGAAAAACTCCCATAATCGGCCATTGCACTTTTGCAAGACTCCACTAGTGTGTTTCTCAAATCAAATACGTATCACTTGGTATAAGTAATATTTATTAATAAAAGATTTGCTTTTTACACACATTTGAACCTGAATTTTCTTCAATATGATAAATGAAAACAAAGTTGTTTCTTTTTTTCTTAATTAAATGATAGAAAAAAGAAAAACAATAAATGGAAATGGCAAATTTACACGCTATTGAATGATGAAACAACAAGTCAAAGAAGAATATGATAAAATTTGCTAGATATTTTTCACAGACAATTTAAATGATGGATAAATGAAAAGTAAAAGTCTTCAAGCGAGCAACAAAACCAGTGTGACCAGATCTTATCGATGTATGTATGTATGTGTAGTGCTAAAATAGAATAGATATATTCAAGGCAGATCAACAAGGTAGTAGTAGCACAGTGATGTCAAAAGTAGGGATTTTTCCCTTTTTGTAGGGAATGCATTGGGAAATGTCAAGCGAAGGGAAAAAATAACTGATTTCTCATTTTAGGGAAAATGTAGGGAAGATCTGCTCCTACCTGGTTGATCTGCTTTAGCTCTATTCACAATCTTGAGCATTTGGAGATGGGCAAATTTGTGCGATTGTAAGCAGTTTCCATGAATTGGTTTTTGTTTTATTTGGTAATACTTGCTAATGAAAAATGAAATTCGCAGCTGCTAATTGGTAAAAAGGAGAATTATTCCCACCCAAAGCTTCTTGGAGATAGTTTAATGTTTTTGATAAGTCCTCATCGGTTCATTTTTTATTTGGCTTATTCCATTTTAAATGTTTTATGATTTTCCTAATTTTATTGTTTTAATCAACTTAATTTAAATACCAAAAATTATTGTAACACTAGAAAAATTATAAAATTCATTAAAAATATATGTGTGTATGTGCACAGGCTGTTCCATAAATCAATGTCAAGTCTAGTGACTTTCCTGTCACCCGCTTTCGGTTTTGACGTGTTGATTTCTGTGACATTTTGTAAACGAGGGCTGCCATATTCCCATATTCATCTTTAGCAGAACAAACATTATGGTCACACTGATCAAAGTGTCTAATGAAAAGAGAGTGTAACGACTTATTAATTAATTTTTAAAGTCTCCACAAAAATAATGTTCGTGTTTGGAGGTAAAGTGCCATGACCGAAATACCGTCTAAACGGTGGCGCATGCGCAAATGTGTGTGTGCGTGTGTGTGTGCAGCAGGTGTTTAAAGTGATTTATTTACTTACATTTGTTATTATCGCTTTCTTTTACTACAGCTGTATTTGAGTATAATATTATCGAGCCCTTAAAGCCAAAAAGACGTAACTAAGTATCTGGATTACACACCGACTTTAAGTAAATAAACATTCTTTTAACATACAAATTAATACAGGAACTGAAACTGAGTCCGAACCTGAACCCAAACAAGTTCAGGTTCGCTGTTTATAAAGACTTTGAACCCGAACCCGTTAAACCCAAAAATTCAGCAAGGTTCGGGTTCAAATATATAAAACATAGAGAAATATTTAATAGAAGAATAATAAAAAAGATTACATTCGATGTTGAAAATGCTAAAAAACATATTTTGAAAATAATAAAATTTGTTTAAAAATTATAAATCAAATTCTTCAAATGTAAATGTCACCGCTTCGATTGATAATTTAGTTAAAAATGAATTTAAATATTCAAGACTGGGAAGAGAAAAAAAAACATTTTACTATTTTGGGAGCAACATGAAACAGAAACACCAATATTGTATCAAGCGGCCCAGATTATATTCGCGGTACCTGCTACGCAATTAAGCGTCGCGAAGGCCTTTCCAGCCTTGAAATTTGTTTTATGTCCACTGAAAAATCTTAAACTTTTTTAAGACGAAAGAAGATGATGGTCGGGACAATTATAAACCACGTTAGTAACACAAGTCTTGTCGTTTTCAGAGTTAATACAAGAGAGATTTATTAATTTCTAAATGATGTACATAGAACTTCAAGTATGACAGTTAGCAAAATAAAATCCCAAGCGCTTTTAGCGCGAGAGATTTGACAATTAAAATTACAAGTTAAATTAGTTGGCAATTATTGCATTTCATTAAGATTTCGGTTAAGTTTGCATTCAATTAAAGTTAATTCAGCAAAGTTTAACAACTAGTATAAAAAATTAAAAAAATTATAAAAGTGAGATTGATGCCTAAACACCCACAAAGAAAAACTAGTTTAAAAGAAAACTTGAAAAATATATTAATTGTAAAATTAAACGAAAATTTCTTTCAAAAAAATTTTAGACTAAAGCTAAATTTACACGATTGAAATTTTCTTCAAAATTGCTCTTTAAAATGCTTTAAACTCGTGTAAACAGCAAAATTTCTTCAAAATTTATTGATCAAAATTTATTGAACAAAACTTTTGAGGATTTTATTGATGTCTTGTAAATATCGCTTCTGGCAATATTGATAACCATAAATAATATGACAGCATGTTCATTCTTTTGATTCAATACATATCAGCTGTTTTTATTTACATATCGACCCCTGTGCGCGATATTATCTTATGTTACAAAAACTAAAATTTAGAGGAGACCGTTTTTATTACTATTTGTATTGCTATTATATACTACAAAACTGTTACATACGATAAAATGTGCATTGTATTATCTCCATAACTATTATATATATCGCTATAATATTTTGCCAACAGATGAATTAATGGATTAAGAACCAATTTGCATAAAAAAATCGTTTTTAGAAAAAGTGTAACATATGATAATTTAGCGCACAGGGGTCGATATTTGTGGAATAATATATCAATATTTTTAAAAGTGATACCATAAATGATATTTTGCGCAAAAAATGGACAGGAGATGAACTGAGACTGTTCATCGAAATGGTTGAAGTATGCGAACCGATTTGGAATTTTAAAATTGATGGGTACAGAAACCGAAAAGAAAAGGAGAATTGCTGGTCAGAAATTGCTTTTCAATCGCTTCTTAAAAGATACATACACACCATTACCTTCCAAAAGAAAATGCCGAACCCAATGTTCCTTTTGTTTGCTTCTTTTTATGCCTTATTATCAGCTACTTCTTCCTCCAATATTAAAAATGTTCATGCTATGATGATTGTGTCGTCGTCCAAACTTATTAATTGTTTTTTTTTTATAATAATAAATTATTTTTTATAATAAATTATTTCACAAAAGAAGCAAAACACATAATCAAAGTCAATATTTTCAATATAAAAAGTTTACCAATAGTGTAAATTAGCTTCAACAAATTTTGATCAAAAGATTTTGAAATATATTGAAAGAATATTTTGATCAAATTTTTGAACCGTGTAAATAGAACATGAAAATAAATTTTCAAAATTTTGATAAGACTTTAAAATACCTTCAATCGTGTAAATCTAGCTTAAGAAAATACATGTAGTTTTTTTTACCCCAACCCGAAACTGAACCCATTTTTGCATGGTTTCAGTCCCTGAATAAATATAATAAGAATTAAAAAGTAAAAAAATAACAAAATATGTTTGACGGCATTTAGACGTTGAGTTTTTCACATGTTTGTTCAGTGCTGAGTCCATATACGAGTATTTATGCGATAATGTACACTTCTGATTTTCACGTATTGCCGAAAAAATTGCTAAAATTGTTTCAGGAATATAAATGTCTCCTACCGGAAATTCACGTTGGGAAACCCAAAACGTAATCGACACGATTTTAGTTTTTTGCATCTCAATCGATAATTTACGATCAATGAAATCATCTCTAAAACTTTCTCTCGGCGCTTTCACGTTTCACTCATTTAAAGAAGCACAAGATGAAATTGCATCAGAGTTTACTTAATTTGGATTAATTTAATTTTCTACGTTTTCCTAATTTTTTCTATTTAACTTTTAGCCATTTTAAGTATTTAACAGCGAGATTTAGAAACACCGAACGAACGAACACAATTTTGGTTGAAAATTTATTATTTAAAAGCCAACACTGACATTCTACGTCAGTCAGTCACTGACAGTCACAAATTCTACGCCTACAATCCGAAGTTTAAGTCACGATCATTATTTTTTTTAAATACTTTAATTTTTACGTTTGTGAAGTTGAAGCCTTGTTTATAATAAATATGACTCATAGCCTGGCTTTGACTGTCTGTCTGTTTGGTATTCAACTTGTTTCTTGAGTTATTGCAACTTTTTTGTTTTATGCACAAACAGAGAATTTTAAGTTAAATTTGTTGTTTTTTTTCTTATATGTATAAGTATAAATTTTCATATTTTATTATTGTTTATGTTGTGCTTGATTACTTCTAAATTTAGTTACGGTTTTATTTTTATGTCTTTTTTTCAAGTTTGTTTTCAGCTTATTTTTTTAATTTTTATTTTCTTGGTATTTGTGCAAATCATGTTAAGAGCCGTGGCAGAAAAATTACAAAATATGTACTCGTATCTTGCATTTGTAATATTATAAAAATATTTAATGGACAAATTTTTCAATAAAATGGTTTTATTGAAGTTGACGATTTATTTTTTAATTATGAAAAGTCTTAAGTGACATATTTTTCTTACGCACGCACCAGAAGTGTAATTTATATGGAAAATAACAATAAAGTTTCAAAAGTTAAAATGTTTTTTAAAACAAATTCTATCACCCAACAAACATATAGATTTTCAGTATTCTATTGCTTTTCACAAAAAATCGTTTAACCGTTTTATTTCTGAATTTTGAAAACCCTCGAACGGATTTTGAAAAATGTTAGATAATCGATTGGCCTAATTGAAAGCTTTAACCAAACTTTGTTTAAGTGCTTCTTAAACAAACTGTTGATTTAACTCAGTTCAATCTTCAATTTAGCTTAAATAACAAGGAAGTACTATTTAAAAGGAATTCTTTATTCAGTCAACTACTTAAATCACATTTTCAACTTTAAAAATCTCTAAACAAAAGACCACAACTACACACACACATACATGCATACATACATAATTACACATATTTATGTACATGTAAATATGTGTGTACATACCAATGAAATATTATTAGACTGGGGCTTAAGTCGAATTAATCCAAAATGAGAGACACAGAAAAATAACTTGACTGCGGTCAAGCAGTGTTTTCTGTTTAAAAGCAATAAAAATTCAACAACAACAACAACAGCAACAACTTATTGTTACAAATAAAATTACGACACAACAATAATAATTACAGCAACAATACATGTAGCAGCCACAACAAAAAAATAAGTTAATTGAAAATTCACAAATAAAAAATTTAAAAAATACAATAAAATTAAATCAGTGTATGTATGCAAGAAAAGAATTAATGTTTACTTTCACCCAGCAAACACATGCGCTGAGAATTCATTTAGAGTTGGGTCCAACTTGGGTTCAGTCGCTCGTTTTAGACAAAAACCTTTCATCGAAACCATATAATTTAAAAGGGGGTGTTGATCAAAGGGTTTTGTCTAAAACGAGCAACCAACCGAGCGTGTTGGACACAACGAAACGATGGTTAAGCCCCCATCATTAGCTAACTAAAGAGTGTGAGTTTGGACCTAAATGAAATTACATACCTTCTATTTTTATCATCTTTATGAGTATTAAAATATAGTTATCATTTAAATATTTTTGTTTTTCATATACGAGTACATATGTACTGTCAAATAAAATTAATCAAATTTAAAAAATAATCGAAGTTGAAAACAATTGATTATTTAGTTCTGGGTCAATCAATTAATTATTTCATCATTGATTGAGATTAATTTTTTTGATAATTATACATTAGATCGACTGAACCAAGTGTGAATTCAAGGGCGGTTCAATACCCAAACAACACATTTTGACGGCGTAGGAATGGCCGTCAAATAGTTTGCTACTTTCTCCTTAGACGACATTTCATAAAATTTAATTTGAAAGGTTTTTTAAGTCGCGTTCAGTGCAGGCAAAAGATATCAATATTTTTCAAAAGATATTTTTTTTAATAGTTGCTTTGAATACAGATCTTTGTTTTTTTCCAAATATTCTTGTAATTATCCTTAATAACAAAACCACTTATTTAAACAAAATCACAAACGCAAATGCTCACGTGGATGATGTTTGGCCAGATAACACACTGCGGGTGCGGTCCATAAAATAAACAACACTTAAAAACTGATTGACTGTGATTGAATTAACAATAAGAAGCAAAAGAAATCTTTTTATATACACACGTGCATTCGTACACACATACATACATAGATACGTATTTATGTACATTAAAGCAATTCACGGATTTTGAATCAAATTATAGATCGGTCTGTTTTATTAGGATTAACTAAAAAACAGCGATGACAATTCGTGCGCTGTACTGTGTCTATCGCTGGTAGGGTTTGGGAAACTAGAATTCCCAGGAAAATATACCAATAAAAATAAAAGCTTTCTCTAATACATCTAAATAAACGTTTGAAAATGTTCTTACAATGTCTACAGATGTAATAGTATGCCATTACTTGAATACATATATTTTTAAATTGCTTTGGCTTAGGAAAAATGTGGACTGAAAATGACGAAAATGTAGCAACATGTTTCAACGAGAGATGGGATCGTAGGAGGCTTTTCACTCACGCTCACGAATAAAAATATAAAATAATAAAAAATAATTTTAAAAATTATATGAAAAATATTACAATAAAGTGAAAAAGAAAATCACGTTCGTGAGTGAATTGTCACTTATGCTCATGCGCACTCACCATAAAAAAATTTTACTAATGCAGACTTTTATATATTTGGCTCACTTTCATGCAGCTCACGTTAGTGGAATCAAAAGTTAGTCACGATCACGAAAAATCACGCTCACGAAATACTTACGAAAAGGAAACAATAAAATAAACAATTAAATTAAATGAAAGAAAATACAATAAAAAACACAAAAAACCACAGAACAATCACGCTAAAAATCTACTCATTTTTTTATACTCACATTCGTAAGTAAATTTTCACTCACGAAACATACGAAACATCTACTCACGTATGTTAAATTTTTGAATACTCACGTTCATGCACGCTCACGTGATTGCAACAAAAAATGATTCACGTTAATCACGTGAGCGGTGCCCGTCTCTAGTTTCAACTAATAGACAAAATATAAAACCCCATCTGTTGATCAGAATTTAAAACTGATTTTTTAATTCCGTTGCAAAAACAACAAATATGCTCTTTTAAGATTGAAATGTGCAAAAATGTTGTAAAGTGCAAAATGTAAAAAAATAAGCATTTAAAATTCGATGGCAAAATTCATGAAAGTTTCTCAAACGGATAAATGTTTTAGCACCGCCTGCCTAGATTGCAGAAGAAAAGCATTCAATTGTACATTTGCGGTTTTTTATGGTTATGACTCTATTGCAGTCAAGGAAAAAACTCTACGTCCACCCAATAATTTTGGGTTTTGAGGGAATTGAAAAAGAAAATCAAAGAAAAAAATTTATGTCAATATTTGGCGTTCTAATAATTATTTTTAAGTACATATGTATATGCAAAAATAAAAAAAATTTCTTAAACAAAATAACAGAAAAAATAAAAATAAAATTTTATATTAAATAAAAAAAATTTTAAAATATATAAAAAACAATGACGCTAAAGATCTACTTATGCGCTCAAGCTCAATTTCTTTATGCTCACGTTCATGCACACTCACGTGAGTGCGGCAAAAAACTAATCACGATCATGCGAAATCTCGCACGATTCACGCTAATCACGTGAGCGGTGCTCATCTCTAGTTGAAATGTTTCATGTTGAACTCTTTATCATTTTAAATTGGCTTCTTTGCGACACTCAAAAGGAAATGAATATAGCTTTGGATCCCGTAAATGGGTAAAAACAGGGAACATTTTGCTAAGACAAGCCCATGTTAAATTCACTGGAAATGATGCGACTTCCGGATCAAATTCTTATTGGCTGTTCTTTTCTTTTTTTCGTTTGTTTGCTGAGTACAAGCTAAAAACAAAACCGTTTGTATTGTTTTCAACTTCAGTTTCAAATTTATTTAATCAAGTACCCGCATGATCCGGCAGTAAAATTTCTTGTTTACACAGTTTGTTTGATAAATTTCCACTCTTTGTGTTTATATTTCACCAACCAACAATATTCAGGAAGCGTTTATTATCGATTATTATTTGTTTATTTTTTATTGTCTGTTCTCAATAAATGTTTCAGTATGACTCACTCACTACCCACCCGGTCAGGTCTCTCAATATGATATAAAAATTAGGCATTTTCAAAATCTAAGAATCGACATGTTGAATACGAGTTGTTTTATTTGCACATTTTTTTCTACGGGTTTTTAAAAGTGGAAAAAGTGTCTTTAGCCAGACTTTTTTTAAATATTATTAAAGCTATAAAACTAGCTTACGCTCTTTGAAATAATACACATAATATTATTTGAAGTTTTTTTAAATAATAATAATAATACATTTAGTTAAATAAAACAGGCGTGGCATAAACATGTTGCAAAAGTCTTAAGACCGCGTTGGGTTTTAAACAAATAATTATATTCTCTATAAAAAAAACATTCGAAATGCATAACTAATTTCTTTAAATAAAAAAAACAAAATACAGGTTTTAAACACATTATTATTGTTGTTGTTTTTTGTCGCTTGAAGCTGTTTTTGTTAATCTATCAGAGATGGAAAGTTCAATAGATTTGCAAATTTGAAAATATCATTTAATGTGGGTGGCAACTTTTTCTAGTGGGGACTGTTCTGCGAATCACAAAATTTCCAAAATTTAATAATAGCCCGGTTAGTGTTTTCTAGATCGCACACTCTCTAATTAAAGCTTGATTTGTTTCTTGTAGTCCTGAAAAAGTATTTAGTATTTAAGTATCGGGTACTCAAATACCGTAGAAGTATATTTCCCGGTACTCAATACCCAAAACTAACTACTTAATACTTTCAGAGATGCATTTCCATATGTAAATATGAAATTTTTACTTGAAAATGTTTTAAATTAATACAACTTCGTTTTGAGGAAAGTTAGCGCAAATGATTTAATCATTTGCAACAATTAATAAGGTATTTTTAATGGATTATTAAATTTGGTAATCCATTAAATATTATGGAGTAAGTGTAATAATAAAATCGGATTTTAACCTAATAAATATTTTTATTTTGTATTTAGTCAAAAGTAGCCGCTTTTTACAACACTGGTTTCTTGAGGATTTCCAAAATATTTTGGATGTCTTGCGATGACCGTTTGTGAACTTAACAACATTGTCACAAAAAAATATGGGATGCAGTTGACCTTGCAGGCCATTCCTAAAAGTTCCCGTTAAGCAAACCTTAAGCGGTAGAAAATTTAAAAATTTTTATTCACTTTAGTTTTTGCGGTACATAATTGAAATACAATTTTTTCGAGGACGATAATCTCATTAACGAGATTATAATAAAACTGAGCGTGTATGAGTAGAGTTTTGGCGTGATTGTTTCGTGATTGTTTTTCTTGCTTTGTTGTAATGTTTTCATTTAATTTTTCTTTCGTAAGTGTGAGTTTTCGTGAGCATGAGTTTTCGTGATTATGACTAACATGAGGGTGAGTCAATAATAAAAGGTCGTGCGTGAGCGTGCATGAGTAATTTTTTTTTATCGTGAGGCTGCTTGAGCGTGAGTAAAAAGTTACTGACAATCCCATCTCTCGTTTTTAACCATTTCCGTTAAAGATTTTATTATGAAGATAAATTCTTGACCAAAATATGTAGAAACATAAAACAACCGAAGGCACATAAATTAATGTTTATGTACGAAAAAGTAAATACATATATAAAAAATATCTATAAAAAAAAGCCAAGTTAAGAGAAGTGTTTTTTTGCTGGGCTAATAACCAGTTTTGGACTGAAACACAAGAATACGCGGAGTTGGAAACACAAGAATATGAATGCTATGCTTGTCTGCCTGACCTTTCGTCCCTGTAGTTTTTTGTTTTCTTTGGTTTCTTTTGGGCTGCTTTTTTATCTTCTATTGTAAATACGAGTACATATTTTGCTTTCTGCCTCCTCTTAACTTCTTTAATGATGATTGTTTTAATCTCTGATGATTGTGGTGGCTTTAGTGTTTTCGTTGGCTTGATGTTGTAATACTTATGTATTCCTACCAGTGTTGCCACCAATGAAATGTTAAATTACACATGCATCATGCCAAAATTACACATGAAATTAGGAATTACACATGCTTTCTTTTTTTTTTGCGAAATGACGTGCTTTGATTTGTTTAGATTAAATATTTGGCCTTTTTGGTGTAGTTCTAAGATTTTTTTGGATGATGAATATATTTTCTATATTTGGGTTTTCAAGGGCATTTAATAAGATTATTTTTCTCCCTGCTGAATTAAAACTTTGCAAAGACGGCTTTTCCACAGTCAAAGTTTAATTCAGATGGGAGAAAGACAGAATAAGAAAATATTCGTCTCTCTGTCTTTCTCTTAGCTGAATTAAAACTTTGCAAAGTAAACTTTGACTGTGGAAAAGCCGTCTTAATTGCAAACTGACAGCAGAGAAACAAGCCGAACGCTTCGAAGACGACGGTGCGTCACCGCTCATTTTGTCAGCTTCGAATGATTTTCTTCACAGCACGACTGAAAATTTGTGCATTTTTTTAACTAATGTCACGTCATGTCAAAGCACATTTCAGACATGTTTATTATATTTTATTCACTATCAGTGTTGCCAGAAAATTAAAATGTTCGAACACCAAATTGTTTAGAAAAATGTGCAAAAAAAATATTCAATATTTGTGTCGTCTAATCATGGCTTTACTTTGCACTTCTTAAGAAACTTACGAGTATTATAATTCAACACTAAGTTGGACTGATGAATCATAATAACTAAAACAGAGAAATAATAATCTTAAACAACAAAAAAAAATGATATAAAATGTCAAAAGAATTAACAAAGACAAAATCCAAAATTAATATAAAACACAGACAACAATAAACAAAATATTAAAGCTACGAGGAGTATATTTGCAAAAAAAAATAAAATAATAAATATATAATAAAAGAAAAAAAAAACGACAAAATGATGTTGAAAGTCGTTTTGCCAGTTTTAAATACACGCTGTTGGTTGGTTGGTTGGCAGTTCATTTTTGCTGCAAGTAACTTTTGGTTTTTATATTTTCTTGGCGTTTTAACACATTTTTCAAATACATATTAAGTAAAAAAATAAATAAACTAGATACAAGTTAATTAAAAATATATGTTAAAATTTTGAAATATAAACTAATTGCAGGTACAGTATATGTACTCGTCGTACATATACACATATATAGGTTAATAACTATACAACTTATGTTTGATTGAAATATGCGTAGAAAATATTAGGTCCGTTTGTTTAATATTGCAGTAAAATGCAGTAAATAAGTAATTACCAGGGGATTTATTTTATCGGGCTTTTACTGGCTAATCCCTCGATAAGTTAACCGAGGTTTCGGTCTAATAGGTCAACAACCATGGTAAAGTAAGAAAACAAAAACAATTGTTTGATTATTCAGTTCTTCGTACAACTTTGGTATTGTTTAATCTTTTCATTCAATTTAATGAAAGTTTAATATAATATCTCTAGTTGTTCCAAGAAATATTTGGGTAAAGTTCCCTGATGATCTGCATTAGCAACAGTGAAATGCGCATAGGAACCAGATCAGAAATTTAAAATCATCAAAATCTATCGTGATAACGTAGGTATATTAAAGAGCATCCAGTTCCCGCTCTAACGATACTTAAGATATTCAAAATGGCTGCCATGGGACAGAATAAAGTCAAAAACTAAAAGTTAACTCTACTTAATAGCCTCCCTCCTTCTCTCTTTGAAGTCGGTTAGCAAATAATATAGTAAATCTACATACATAGTAAAATTGATATTAAAAATTTCATTAATTAATAAAATTAAAAGTACATACCTTGACTTTAATTTGTGGGGCACTTAATAAATACTCGTATTTAAGTCCAACGATTTTGTATTATGAAGAACGACAATGCAAAAATCTTGATGCTGAACTCTTGAAATGCTTTTATTTAAACAAAGAAAAACTGTAATAAATAATTAAAGGCCACTTTTTTTGTTGATACCAAATTTGTTGCTTCTTTATTTTCTGCTTCTTTTCAGGAATCAAAATAAGACTGAAAGTCGAAAACAGCTCTGCGCCGTTGTTATTATCGCTTAATTTCAATCAGGCCACTTGATAAATTTTACTCCTTCGAAAGTTTTACTTCTCGCTTACGCACATGTGGGAATGGAATCGCTGGTAACTTTGCACTAATGGAAACAAATATTTATTAATCATGCCAAGACTTCGGTTTTTGGGCTCACGCTCACGAAAAAAAAAATAAGTCAACTGTCAGGCAGGCCCACAATGTCGAACGAATTCTTTCATTCGTAAAATTGCATTTAAAACAAAAACATATTCCAAAATGTTGTTTGAAATTATTACATCAATATAAGACGGAATTTTCACGGTCAAAGTTTACTTTGCAAAGTTTTAATTCAGCTGGGAGAAAGAAAGGGAGATGTATATTTTCTTATTCTGTCTTTCTACCAACTGAATTAAACTTTGCAAAGTAAACTTTGGCCGTCTTAAGTTCAAAAGTCATCAAACCAGAATAGGAAAATAGACAAAACGAAACGTTTGCTTTCGTTTTGTTTTCCTTTTTCCAATGAGTAAAATAAAAACAATGAGAACGATTGTTCCATTTAGTTTTGTACTGTTTTTGTTTGTGAGCACTAAATGTACATTAATTCAAACGTACGCAGCTAGACTAGAAAATAATGGGAGCAAAATTGAAAAGTTTTATGAAGAAATGTTTGCAAACGTTTGCTGATTGATTTGCTCCTTATACAGTTCTCGCGTTCATAAGACGTAACTGTTGCGCAACCGTTGTGTGTTTGACGGCTTTTCCAAAGTCAAAGTTTACTTTGCAAAGTTTCAATTCAGCTGGCAGAGAGACAGAGAGACGAATATTATCTTATTCTGTCTTTCCCCCAGCTGAATTAAACTTTGCAAAGTAAACTTTGAACGTGGAAATGCCGTCTTTGTCTTAGAAAGCAGAGTTGAGCATTTGCTGCCATTTTTCCATGATAATTTTTTTTCGCTACATTTAGTGAACGTGTTGTATTTAGCTCCGCAGCTGATCAAGAGAGTCATGCGCTTTTATATTCTAATGCAACGCCGTTTTGTTAGGTGGCGGCTGCAAATAAATTTCTTAAATTTTGCGGTACACATGCGATAAATTAACGAAAATAAAGAAATAAAATTAAAATACTAATTTCATTAAATATACGTCGGTTTATTATGGTGTCTATTTATATTAATTACATAATTAGTTAGCGTTGAAATATAAATACTATCGGCGCAGGTTTATCATTTTATTGGAGTATTTTGCTGTGCATTTTTATGTTGTGAATATTAAATTTGTGGTGCAGATTTTAAAATAAAAATGGAAAATTCTGTGTTGTCTATACTTTTTAGTATAAGCTAAACTAATTAATTTAGCAAATTTAAATTATTTATTTTATGACAAATGACCAACGAAATGAAACACTCAAAAAATATGTTTGAGCATTTGTTTTGTTCCCAATTGTACGATTGTAACGGTATATTAAAGCAAGCAGATGAGTGAAAATCGATTTGTTTTGTTTGCGCTCTTTGTCATTTAAAGAGTTTGTTTTGGTTTTGCTCATGCACAAAACGATTGAAAAAATTTTAAAAGTTTGCGTTTTCATAGGAAACGCTTGCGAAAAGTTTTGTTTGCTTTTCCACTCTGCACCAGCAAATAATACATAATTTCTATTGCAGAATTATCGGAATTAAAATTCAAAACATGCCGAACACGAAGCAATCATGCAAAAATTGTACTCAACTACACTTATTCGTGCCGAACTGACGATCACGCGAGCTTAAGTGATTGAAGAAAAAGTTACGCATGCTCGTGTATGATAATTCCAGGTCATGCGTTGTTCACGCAAAATCATGTGAGCGACACCGTCCATCTCTAAATGCAGTGTATCTATCGTCTATGTAACCTGTTTATGTTGTGGGTTGTTTTCAATAGAGGCTGTTCATATTTTATATAAAGCCGTTTTTGTCGTTTTTAAACTGCTCTGCTTCTATTCGTAATTAATTTTTAAAAAAATTTCAGTATAAATTATAAATTCCGTAAGGATTTTTCTAGCTCCTGCCATCCCTTAGTGCGTTATGTGATACGTGAACAGTCCCATAAACGGGTGTTTTGCGTTACCGCCGCAATCACAATTTATCTAAAACTGAACACATGCATCCGATATACATAAATGTATCGCAGCAATGCTATCTATATAAACCAACACTGACTGTTCCACTCCGCCACAACAAGTTTAGTTTACAAGGATATGATAATATGTGCGTCACCTGCGCGCTGTAGATGTTAAAGGCCTGCCGAAAGATTGAAGCAAATTAAATTTTTTGTATTATTTAATTGTTTACACTGATTTTGCTGTTATCTATCTGTTTATTATAATGCGGAAAAGCTATTTTTGGTACATTTTCTGTATTTTGTTTTATTTACTCGGTATTTATGGCAAATGTATCACTTTCGTAGATGCAATAAAAAAACACACAAAACATTAAACAGCACTCAATAGCAGACACCCGCACACACTTGAACAAAACAGTTAGGAGACACTTGTTTAAATTATTGCACCAAAAGTTTTTGTTTTTATATTCCAATTTAGTTTGCGGAATACCCAGTAGTACACACATACATAAACATCCAGTACAAATTGCCCCCAGCATCACCTGGATTAGTTTGGAAGAAAAACTTTTGCAGATCATCAAATTAATCCGACGTTTTCTTCAAAAATGTGTAAATATTGTACGAAGTGACGAAAGGCGATGCTAATAACCACTGCGAGAAAGTAAGATTGAAAAACAATCGAAGGTCAAACTACAACAACAAGCCTGATTGCTTGCTCCCAGTTCTCCGACCCAGAGCTATTTTACGACTAGAAATCATTTGTTAAAGCTATTTTTTTTATTGATTCCACCATTAATTTAAATGGCATTATTTATTATATTTGATATGCACGTATTTATTATCAAACAAAAAAAAAACACTTTTTATTTCTTTAACATCTTAATTTTTATGCGATTTCTTTTAAAACTCGCGTTTTATTTGCACTTTTTTAACACACATTCATATTTATTTCTTAATTTGCCATTTAAAATGAAACATTTAATATCACACTTTAATATACATATGTACTAGGTATTCTTTTCTTTTTGATTTTATTTTTAATAAAACACCAGACACGAACTTAACGTACGAAATTACATTTAAGGCACTTCCGCTGCGTTCCAATGTTTGTACTCGAATGATTTAAAATTTAAATGTTCAGTATTCAACTTTTTCTTGTTTCCCAACACATTCGCAATCACACATACACAGGGTTGTCAGATCGTTTTCAACTTATCTCGTCAAATCATTATAGAAAATCGCACAAGTTGCCTAATTCATTTTCATACTAGTTTCTTTTATTATGGTGCAATTATTGCCAGAGGGCAAATTACGGCATTCGATATCGAGCGAAATGACATAAAAAAATTTTTGAATTTGTATGGCAATTTCGTTCGATGTACCCATGTTCTGTAACTCCCGCGTCGAGAATCTTTTCGATTGAAATGTGTGAAATGAAACAAAAAATGCCATAAGCATGGTAGAATAATACAAGAATAGGTTCGAAGCCGCCAAAGAGAACAAAAGAAAAATGGTTGCATTTTCTGTTCTATAAAGAATTTTGTTTCTTTTCCTTTTCTTATTTGCATTTGAAACGCGTGATAAAGTGTGATTTTTAGCAGTGTGGGTGTGTGTTAGTTTTGTTTTAATTTTATTTTTAAACGGACAAATACTTCTTATTTTTATACACTAAAAATATTGTTTTTATTTATTTGCAGATACATATTTTGAAACAATAAACATTAAAGTTGCACCATAAATAATTTCGTATAGCCGACGGTTGTACTTTCGCCGCCGTCGTTGAATTTTTGTTAGTAGATTTTGGTCGCCGTCAAAAATATTTGTGATTAGCGTTCTCATGGCATAAAATTTCACTTCAGCTTGGAGTTGTATATAATGAAATTTCTAACGCAACGACGTAAGCTCTTGCGATAGTTTTTGACACCTTTTTTTCTCAGTTTTCGAGAAATTATGGAATATTTTGTTTCACATCTTTTCGACGCGAGAAATTCTCGCCAAAATTACAGAACATGGGTACAGATAAGAGCAGTAGGAAAAAAACATGTACATATATTATTTGCTGTGACTTCAGTTATTGTATGTCAAAAAAAGTACTTTAACATTGTTGTTTTGACAGACTGTAAATAAGCTCCCAGGAAACCATATACATGTAATAATTGCACTATGCTATCATATATAAAGCGTTTAGACTTAATTTTTAATTGGAAGTTAAAAATGTTTATTGACAATTTAAAAAAAAATTTAGTTAACTTACAGTTATCAATTATTGTGAATCACACCAGGAATTTATTGTTGGAAAATCCAAAAAAAAATAGTAACATCATCCAAGGTCATTTCAGGACTACTTCTGCACAGAGATGTAAGTTTTTCAGATGATAAAACATAAATCGCATTTTTTTTAAGAATTTATGAAAAATATGTTTAAAGTAAACAAAAGTTTAAGCTCGGAAAATATTGCAGTTAATTTTAATTAAAAGTTAAAACTTAACAGAGCTGCGTTTCAGAACTTTGCCTACGATTTTTAAGAGTATACTTTTGAATATTTTGCTCATTATTTTCTCTTAAATGCATTTTTTAAGAACAATTTTTCATATTTAGATTAGTTTGTTTTGTTTTTGTGGTTTTCATTATAAATTTTAAAAACATGGGGAAACATACATATTTAAGTTAATTTGGTATAATTTGTAATTCTTAATATATCATAAAGATCGCATTGTTTTATTTTCTTGGAGCCTGGATTTAATAGGATTGTTTTTAATAGTGTAACATTTCGCAAGCTATAAACATGTACCCAAAGACCGGTGGAATTTGAGTTTGATCTAAAATAGCCTTTTTAAACATCGTTATTTTTGGTGAAAAATCGACATTTCTGGCAGCCCTGATGCCAGCCAAGTTGTTTGTTTGTTGCTGTTGCTTTCAGCAATCTCATTTTTTCTGCTTCACTTTTCATTTTGCAAAAGAGCGAGAGTGAGTGTTTGTTTTCTGTGAGTATTTTTTTTGTAAATCAAAAATTGATAAGCAAGACTCCAAATTAAATGAAGCTGGAGCTGGATTTTCTTAAACAACCACGTATGTCTATTTTAAAGTTACTAATGCTAAACTGCTTTTGTTCGAACGTTCTTTGCATGGGCTCTAAGAATGTTTGCAATAACATGGATCAATTTAGTTTTAATTTTCATTAGAAAAGGTACAACATGAGTATGCATACAAAGCGCCAAAAACAAAATAGTAGGACGGATAAACTTGATTTTGACACATACGCAGTTATTCGTAAAAACCGCAGATCAATGAATAAATATTAAACTTGTTTATACACACATGTGTATATACATACATACAAACATATTTACATATACATATATGTATATACCTATGTATACATAATATAAATTACATACTTCTTAAAATCGAACTACTACCTATAGTTTCTTAAGAAGAAGGACCATAAAAAACTAAAGTACATATGTACGTACATATTTAGTTACATAATTCTTTCGGACCAAATCAAAGTGTAAATTATTCCTAGATAAAGGTGTGGATATAAAATACCTGTTATGAGACTTGTAAAAAGATTTTATATGTTGGTATTTGCATAAATGTACATATCGTTACCTTAATATAGAAAGGCCCGAATATTTTTTTTAAATAAGTGTTTAAACAGGTTATTTTTCTGCTTTTTATATGTATAGGTATATTTTTTTAATTTAATTATATTGAATTTTTATAATGATAGCTTTTATTGATGAATTTACAATGTATGAATTACCAACATTCCTAAGAATTTTTCCAAATCTGTCTGTATAAAAGTCGTGGTGAATTACATTTTCTGTCTTGTAATCATTTTTTTCTTGTCCGCGATAACGCCAAATTATTGTAATAATTTTCAAGTCATTACTCTTTGTACAACCTCCACATTGGTAAGACCTATCTCAATTGTGTCCTTGAATACATACATACATAATTACAACATTCAAATAAAATGTACATAAGTTCATTCTCCACCCTTAAAGCTCTAAGAAACCCCTCCTATCCAAAGGTCCACATCCATCCAGTTTGTGGTGAGTGTTCTCCCAGGTTCCCGGAAATTCTGCTAGCGATTTTAAGAATTGTGGAATTTTCTGAAAAATTAGTATTACCACGATACCCAATTTTGTTCAATAAGCTTTTTGAATATTTCCATAAATTCAAGGATCTTTCGATTAAAAAATATACTTACGGCCTTTCTATTTTAAGGTAACGATATGTATGTATGCATACATACACACATTCATTTACATACATATGTTCATATCTATGCATAGATTTATTGTTTGGTGGCTTGTAAAGTTATTTGTAAAAATAAACTGCCGCTCAAAATAATAATCACTTACACACGTACAGAAATTTATGTATGTATAATGCTAGAAGAAGTGCACTGAAGTGAAGTGTAATTGGTATATTTATTACTTTCTTTCGCTAATGTACTTTGTCATTAAAAATAAAATTTTCCAATTAACTAAATTTATAACATGTATGTATGTATGTATGTATGTAATTAAAAAATTACGCCTTCAGCTCAATGAAACAAAAGCAAACCAAACAGTAATAAAATCAAGCAGGAATCTGCAGCCCTCAGCATATACACACACCACTCAGTGCAGACACGCACCAGTTAGCAAAGACTTTAGAACGCGATTACACTGTTTTATTTCCACGTTCTTTTGGTAGAAAAGTATCAAGAGTGTTGTGTATTTTTAAAAGTTCAAGTGAGTTCCAAAACGTCAAAACACATTGCTGTGACCCGATTTTGCTATTGTTTGGAAACAATGTAACCAACTGTGTTGTTTACTTTCTAAAAAAGCAGCAACAAAATTTGTGATACACCATTTGCTTTAGTTTGCGTATCGATAATTTTTATCATACATTTAGGGATGTGTGACATTGTCAATGTTTGCATGGTTGCGTTAAGTCCCCTTTCACATATCGCCAATTGAAAGACAGACAGACGAAGTTTGTAGAAGAAGGGGCGAAGATATAGACCCTCTGTACCGGACATTATTTGTTTCTATTTTGTTATTTTCGCAATTTTCACCTTGTTGCTTTATATTATATTTCTCAAGTCCGAGTCGTCTTCTTCGAGAGAATCTTCTAATGCCAATTTTGAGCACTAAACTAGTTTTTCCTTTTTTTTTAATCAAATTTCATTTTTATAAAAAAATGTTTTATATGTTTTTGGTAATTTAAGTAAACCACAGAATAAAATAAATATGTAAGAATAAGTAAACAAACTGCGAAAATGGATGAAAAACGAATATGAAAAAATTTCTGTCTGTCTATTAATTTCCAATATTTAAAAGCTTCAGGCAAGAACGAAAAAGAATTAAAAAATTATCCGCCAAGAAATGTCGCATATGTGAAAGGGGACTAAGGAATGCATGACTATGTTCAGTTGCATTGCAAATGACGTTTTGGAACTCACCCTTCAAGATCAATTTGTAGCTACGTTGCTTTAAAGGACCGATTCGTATGTACTTCTGATATACTAAAATACTGTACTTGAAAACTATTTATTATGGAGTATATGCAGTCAAATATCCTTTTCGGTTTTTACGTTTTTAAGGATTAAAATGTTTTATTTTCACTGACAATCGAATGTGAAATTTTAGAAAAACGATGTTTTTTGAATTGCTCGATTTAAATCGACTCGTTTTAATTACTTGTGTTATAAACATATGGATATCATATGGTTATTTATTTTTGTATGCTTTTTTTAGAGAACTTCAAAGGAATCTAGTAAAAGTGAAACATGCATAATATGAAATTGTATGGGGTTGTGTACTGAACACCTGCACGCACTAGAAGGAACGTCACTGTCTGATTTATATGGAGTACAGAGAAAATATAACATCTTATATGTATTTGCTAACTAATGTTTTTAAAATATTCTAAAGCATTTTAATTTATATATTAATTAAGTTTAAGCACTTTTTAACAGAGTGGGAAATTGCTTTTGGATGCGTTAACCGACTCTGCACTGTACATTTGTTTTTTTTCGGAAGATTTATTATTCAAAATAAAAGTTTCTTATTTTAAATATTCTGCTAACTGATTAAAAATTATAATTAATAAGTATTTAAATGAAGTTATAATCAAATTAAAGGCGTTTGTTATTAAATAAATTCCGAATCAATAATTCCTGATAAATAATTCCAAATAAAACGGGGGGCGTTGTATTATTGGGGCAATTGTATTATTTCAATTGAAGCAGATTTTATCTGTTTATACGCTTTAACACCCACTTTTTAAAGTAAAGATATTTTATAATATAAATATAACATTAAATATGTACATACAATATAACTATTTTTCCATTTTTATAAAACATGTAATTTATTTTATAAATATGTAATTTAATAGTTTTTTTTAATATTTATTTTTGAAATACCTAATAAAGACTTTTTGAAAAAGAATTCTATAAATAAATATTACTTTTACTCTCCGATGGAAGTTTTTTTCAAATGCTCAAGCTAAATTGTATATTTATATGTATGTACATATTACAGTGCAGTCACGGTAGCGAGAACACCACTTTATGTGAACATCGTTTAATGTGAACAATTTATTTTTTATATTGACTACCGTAAAAAATTAGCAAAGTTATAAATCTCCATAACGTGAAAACTGCAGATGCATAATGGTTGAGTTAAAAATAACTTAAAGCTTTAAAGTTTTTTAGCTGCAGGACTTCCGTTACAAAAATTACTGTACGCATGCAATATTGTACTTCCTTATGTTTTTTTTGATAGCAAAGGAGCTAGCTCCATTGAACGATTGCCTAATTGGAACGATGCGGACCGATCCAAACGTTAATTTTCTATCGTTCCGCGTTTCGAAATTGCAATCGGTTTTGAGGAATCATTAACGTTTTCTGATAAATGTCAAAGTCAGTATGAAAAGTCAACAGTAATTTTTTATTATTTTTTTATGTATAATGTTTGACGGACTTACCAGCAAATCAAATCGTTGACTCATCAAGAATGTTTGTTAGAATTATTTCATTCACACATTCTGCATGCACACATAAAACAAGGTTGACTTTTTGTATAGAGATCAGAGATGCCGACTTAATAAATGAAAGCACTTATAGAACTTTTTTAGTATAGCAAGAAAGTGAAAAGAAACAATAAAAATGTTTGTTGACGTTTTCAGGAGCGACAGAGAACTTCACTCGTTCCTACACTGTTCAAAGTAAAAAAAGGAACGATGAACGAAGGGAACCACCTAGTTCCTTTCATCTTTCGAATCGGTCGGAACGATTCCACAAAAGGAACGATTTTGCCCAACTTTATAGCGAATTGATTGGCTAATCCCACAGAAAAATGTTGTGCAATTGTTTTACTAAAAAAATTTTCTAAAAAACGCAAAACTTTTAGAACTAGAAAAAAAGCAAAAATTTGAAACGGTCTTCAATCGGCAACACGTGTAACTTGCCGAGCAGGGAAATATAGTGTTGCGAAGTTAATAGTGTTGCGTGCTATTAAGAATCCCAATAACATTTCGGGACTAAGGGAAAAGAAACACAATGAGAGCTTCAAAGCTGAGTCTGTACCTAAATAATTTCAGACTATAATGATGAATGAAAATTAACAATTGTTGAAGAATGGCATCAGAAAGTTGAAGCTGATGATCATGATGATGACCCTGTTAGGGAAGTCCCTGCTAGTAGAATTGACGCAAATGAAATAGTAGAAATATTTGATAAAGCCTTATAATGGGATGGCAATGAATGCTTAGATCAACATGACGTGAATATTCTGCGATGGCTGTAAGAGAAGACTTTGTTGCAATGTTTAAGAAAAGAAAAAGCAACAGCAAGAAATAGTTACCTCAATGAATAAATGAAAAAAATAAAATATTCTTTTCTCAAGAGTTGAGTAAACAAGATATTTGTATGAATTTTTCTAGACAACATAAAGAATAATTCTGAAATAATTGTCAAATCGTAATTTATCTTGTGTAAAAAATGCATCTAAATTATTATATACCGACCTCTTGAGAAAGAGCATTATTTAACTTATCCTTATTTATCGCAAAACAAGCTTTTAGGAGTTACGACGATGTTGCAGCAAATGAGAGATATGTATCAGTGAACGACAAAGGTATACAATTTTCAATACATAGCACATATCGATATTCAAAAGTGTAGGATAATTAAAATGTAGGGGTACAAGCAAATACCTTCAGAGGAAGCTATAATTACCAACGGATTCCAACGTAAATAAGTGCGCATATCGATGGTTGTAGCATAAATAAATAGAAAATGCTTTTTGTAAATATTGATATGTATCGATGGGTATCCATAAATATGTCTATAAAGGCCGGGGCACATAGAATCCGTCGTACGTTATACTTTGCTTTTTTCAACTGACAACTAAGTTGAAATACAGGGTTTCTTTTGAGCTTTGTCACATTCGGTACGTCTCCGTCAACGCAAAGTACTAAACTTTTAACGTACGTTGAGTACTTTTAAAAATATATATTTTTTTGCTTTGTTTTTATTAAGCTTTTTGTGTTGTGTGTTGAGAAAAATAAATTGAATAAAAATTAAAATTAAAAAAAAACAGAATATTCTCTAATTCTTTTGAAAATGTGAAATTTAATCAAATGAAGCTGATTTAATGTCCGACAACAAAGTACTCATTGTGTCAACCTTCTCCGCCGATACTTTAATGTCAGTTGAAAAAAGCAACGTATAACGTACGACGGATTCTATGTGTCTGGGCCTTAAGAGACAATGTTGTAGCGTTTGAAAAAAAATTGTTTGCAGAACTATATTACAAAAAGAAACAACTTATTTTCAACTTATATTTGTTTAAGTCAAAAATTGCAGTTCTTTATTTGGTATTAACTTTTTGAGTAAAAATAATTTTTGCATAAAAATAAGGTCAATGAAATTCAGGCATATTGGAACAATATTCTGTGTCTTAAATCTTAAAAATTCAATGAAGCAATAAATCATATCGCGATAATCGCGAAAGTTCGCAAAATTTTCCAACATTTTTACAAACCGTAAAAACTTCTAAAACGGGCTACAAATGCCTGGAATGTGAAAATCTCGCAAAAAACTGTAAAAATTACGAAAATTCGCAATAACTTCCAATCACTGGGAAAATTAAAATGTTGAATATCATTTAAAAGGCGATGAAAAAATAAAAAAAAATAAAAAGTCACCCACATTGCAAAAAACGCGAAATTCCGCGAAAAGTTGCAAAATTTTGAAAAAGGCGTAAAATCTTCTAAAAAGACTTAAAAATGTAAGGAATGTGAAAAGTTTGCAAATTATGCAATTTTTTGCGGATTTTCGAAGTTTTTGCAAGCAGCTTACCTTTTTTCGTTTCCTTCCATTTTTAAGCTTTTCCTATTTTCAAAAATGTTTGTAAAAATTGTAAAATTGTATACTTTCCAAGTTAACGAGAATTTTTTAATACCACTTTATCGCATTTTGCTTAAAAATGATTCATAATAGCGAAACGAAATCCATAATACAACTACAGACGAAATTTTTGGCAATACTTATCAAACAAAAATTTGAAAATAAATGTTCTTATAGTCATTGGAGTACCTATCGATACATATGGGTGCGAAGGGATATAAACAAATATGAGCATGAATACATACAGGTATAAAACAAAATGATACGAAAAATATTTTGTATTGAAAATATTAAATATATGCTAGAGTAATTTATTTATTATTCTACCGTTTGTCGTTCTCTATGTATGTAAAAAACTATGAATTTTTTAATAATTTTAATGAACAAGTTAATATTTTTATAAAAGAAAGTTTAACAAATTTTGAATCTTGTAGAAAAATATATGTAGATACTCCTTCGTTCGCGATTCGAAAAAATGAACAGTTCACAAACGTCAACATAACCCTGCAGTTAAATTTGTAACTAGTAAAGTTTTGGGATAGTTATAATACTAGTTGCAATGAGGCTATTGAGTTTATGAGAATGAAAACATAAATAGAAAATATAAAAAAATATAAATATTTATTAAATTGATTTCTAAATTATTTTCCATTGACGTCTGATGAAATGCTCAGAGAATTGAAGAAAAATCAGCGCTGACAACCTCGATATATGTACACGTAAGTAAAAAATGTGTTTACTATTTATTATACATATACATATATTTATATTATTTTAATGTTACATTAATTTAGGTCTCTACAATGAGCAGACTATGGAGGAACTGCATTGGAACTATATTGTTATGCAATATAGCATTGACGGAACGCATGGAAAATTGCGTTTAAAAAACTATACAAAGCACTGATTGGTAAATTGTTTACTGTAAAATTTGAATTAATTACACATTTCTTTGAAATTTTTTCAGGCTTCATTGTAAGATTAATAAGTGTGGAACAGAAGGATTAAAAAACAATGTTACGCCAGGCAATGCAGCTGTGAAAAGAGAGAATTCCGAAAGCAAGTCAAAAAAAAAAAATAAAAGAAACGGAAGCTAACAAGCTTTCATTTTAGTGTTATATATTATATATTTTTAATCAAATTTAAATACATATTATCTTTTTAATAACTTTGTTTTTCGATTTATACCAATATGTGCTCCTATGAATTCTCCTAAAAAGAAATTTTTGTTAAATAAATATATTGTAAAAGAAACTAGTGTAGTATACTTTAAAAAGTACTTGTAGAAGACAATAATTACGAACCAATTCAAAGTTACAGCTAATAATAACTAGTGACCTTACTAATATAGGATGGAGTGATATATATTTGTGAAAAACTCAACTAGTATAAAACTAACTCAAATAATACTAGTTGTTGAACTAGTATATGACTATACACGAATGAACTAGTTGGGCTCCTATGACAACCAAATGTTAAAATCGATAGTTCGATATATGAAAAAAAGACAGTCAGGCAACCAGTCAGAAGGTGAAAGCAACTAGTATAATTCTAGCCACATACTAGATATTTTGTCTGCAGGGAACCGTTTATAATTAGTTCACGTTACAGGGAGTGCACTGTATTTACAAAATTATATTCACACCAAAATGATTTTAACTTTAATCTTTTTCCTCTTTTGAGGTCTCAAGTTTCTAATAAACATTAACAGTAGTTTTGAATTTTATATCGTTTATTAGATACGGAACTCAAAAATTTAAGCTCATTCATGGTAAGCAGTGGATGTTTTTCGAGCTGAATTCTCTTCCCTGGCGTAATATATAAGACGGGATATTCTTTGTTCCTTCCATGATCCAATAATAATAAGGTTTATGCAACTCCACAACAAACACAAAAATAAAAACTCCACCATCATCAGTTTGTCAAAAACAGCACACACAAAACTGATCACGTACAAAACCAATTGCTTGTTTAAAAGGTAAACAATTAAAAAACAACAATGGCGCCATAAAAATGTAAACAAATCTTGACAATTTTATGATGAAAATGGTATGAAAGGTAAATGAGCAAAAAATAATCAGCTGACCATGCATAGACCTTATTATTGGATCATGGTTCCTTCTTTCTTCGGCGCTAATGTCTCTCTCTCTCTCTCTCTCGTCAACCCCAACCCCGAGTCCCCTCGCAAACAGTATTCTTCTTATTTCTCTTTTCAATTTCCACTCTACAGTATCTTTCCATAATTCCATTTTGGACACAGCTGGGTTGCCATCTATATATCCTTCTCGTCAGAAACCTTTCCTCTTTCACCAGAAACCTCCTGTCAACCTAATCTAACTTGCCATTTATTTGACATTAGGCCCCACTGTGCAATGTAGTAATTATTGAATAATTATAGCAAGACTTAACAAGATATTGTTAAAAATAAATATCTATTTATTTACTTAATTAGTGAAAGTTAATACAAACAAAAGTGAAGTTAAAAATATTTAAAGAAAAGAAAATTAATATAAAAAAAGAAGAAAAAATTCAATCATATCAAATACATAAACTTTTAAGCAACAAATAAATTTTCAACAAAAATTGCATGATCAATTGCCTGCTTGGTTGGCTGAATTATAAAAATATAAACAAAATAAAGCATATAAAACCAAAACATATTAAATGAATTCGAAACATTTACAAAAAAAAAAAACAAAAACAACATTTAATTAAAAATTATTTGCATAAAATTAGATTTTACTCAAGAAATGATAGAAAATGAAAGTAAAAACTTGTAAGATTTTCCTGTGTAATCACGGAATCATAATATAAATTTGATTGAAACAACAACAGCAAAATGATTTGTAAAAATTTTTAAAAATTTTTATTAAAAAACATCAAACTTATAATTAAATTATTTTAAGCATAACATTTTATTGATTAAATATGGTTGTTGTTGTATACTTTGTTAAGCGAAGCTTAAGTTGTGTTTTTAAAATGAGAGATTTAAAAAAGAAACAAATTTATATTTGCAGCATATCATGTTCCCAATCGATTAAAGTTAATTGAGGTTTGAAGCGTTTCTGCGGATCTGCAATTAAAGAATAAGTTTTTTTTTAATAAAAAGCAGGGATGGACGCTGTCATGACTTTTCTTGCAAAAAGTTCATGGATTAGAATTATTTTTTGGCCGATATTTCTTTAGTCAAAAATAAAACTTAAAATTTGTCTTTTACTTTTTGAGTAAAAAAAACAGTTGAAATTTTCTTCATCGAAAAACTATAATTAAGTTCAATTATTAAGTAATCGATCTGATCTATTTGAAATCCCTGCATTTCCCAAAAGGAATAATACTCAAATACGTAAGCTGTACGTCGGAGAATGTATGTAGTACGTAAATGGAATTTAGGTTCGAATCAAGATACACTAGAGCTCCGACTTGCGTCGTTAATGGGGACCGGAGAAACGCGACGCAAATCGAATCACCTTTTTCTATATAAATGCACTGAAATTTAATTCATTGGGGGAAAATATTCAAAACAAAGCAAGAAATTATGTATTTTTGATTAAAAAAAACAATTATTATTTCATAAATTAAGAAAAAACATAACAAAAATTAAATTAATTTACGTATGTACTCGTATATTCATAAAAAGTCGATGCATTAAAAAATTGTAATTTATTTAGCTTACATTGAGCTCTCTTCAGATGATAAATCTAAACCAGTGATTGCCAAACGCATACAACGCCATGTTTGGTTCGTATTTTGATGTAACGATGTGCGTACACTGAACCAAATTTCTTATTGAGTACCAAATATTCGCGCCATTTATTTCGCTAAGATAAACAATTAGGAACTACATGTAATCTAATAACTATTATTAGTGTTGTTTTTTGCTTGCTACTTTTTAATAGTTTTTCTAGTTTGTTTTAATTTTTTTTTTAGTTTTTATTTTTTTTATAGTTTTTTCATTTTTGTTTTTAATAATTTTTACTAAAATTATTATTTGAGATATTCTCCAAATTTTATTTACAAAAAAATTTTAATTTGTTGTGGGTTAAGCATATCTATATCTTAAAACGGGGAAACAAGTGTACATAAACACTGGTATAAACAGTTCATTTATTTCGTTAAGTGTATACAAGAAAACAAGCGCCGTACAAACTCCTCGTTCGGTACGACTGAGTAAAATAATCACATTTGGTGTTGCCGATTCGTGTGCTGATATAAAGGGTCCGCCATCCAACGTTTTTTTTTCATCTAGTGCTTATTTCGTGAATGGTAGGTAACACTTGGCTCATAACTGATTTGACAGATAATTAGTTTTATCCTTCCGCTGAACGAATATGGACCATCCAATGCGTTTTTTGCTTCGCTAAGTGGGCCTACGATCGACTTACAGAAGATGCCGATTTTGCCAAAAAAAAAAACATCTTTTCAGATGAAGCACATTTTGATCTTGGCGGGTATATAAACAAGCAAAATTGTCGCATTTGGGGCACAGAAAACCCGCATGCATACATTGAAAAGCCGACGCACCCAAAACGAGTCACTGTTTGGTGCGGATTTTGGTCCAGAGGCATAATTGGGCCATTTTTCTTCGAAAATGAGCAAGGAGTGGCCGTTACAGTCAATGGCGATCGTTATCGGGCCATGTTGAACGAATTTTTGTTCACAAAAATTGAAGAGGAGGATATTGGCAACATTTGGTTTCAACAGGACGGCGCTACGTGTCACACAGCCGAAGCTACACTCGATGTTTTGCGCCCTGTTTTGAAGATCGCATTATCAGCCGCAGAGCTGATGTCGTTTGCCCACCTCGGAGCTGCGACTTGACACCGTTGGACTATTATTTGTGGGGTGCCGTCAAAGATAAGTGTTACGCCGACAAGCCAGAGACAATTGACGATTTAAAGGACAATATTCGTGAAGCCATTGGTGAAATACAGCTGCACACAATCGATAATGTGCTTAAAAATTGGACCGATCATGTAGGCTACTGCATGGCCAGCCGAGGCAGCCATTTGAATGAAATTATTTTTCATTATTAACCGGAAGGATTGTGCTTTCAAATAAAAAAAGAAATTTGAGAAAATATTCAGTAGTTTTTTTTATAGCATTTTCAACAAAAAAAAAGTTATCTGGCGGATCCCTTATGTTATTCTCTGAAAATTTCATTAGTTGCCCCAACGATCACATGAAATGAAATTGTTCGGGAGTTAGATTATGATTTCATAGCGTTATATCAGCTGAGTTAGTCCCTAGATCAGGTGTTACGTGTTAAGTAGGATCAGGAAATGGTGCATTCTTTTTTCTCGACGCTCTAGGAAGAACCTAGAAAACGTTTTTACTGAACATTTTATTGCCGCTCGTAAGAAAGCACCAGAAAACAACTGTTCCCGTAGCTATTTGTCAATTAAGTACTGTTTAAGTACACATACATATGTACACTTGTAATATAAGTGTGTAAAATAAGTGGTGCATAATATATCTTTAAATGTGTCATTTGGAAGCCAGTGATGCGAAATTTTTCATTGGCAACACTTGTAATAATACTTAAGTTCGGTTTTCCACTTCGGCTTCACATGTATAAGACACTAACAGATATGCGCTGCCCGCGGGCGTTCTAGTGGCAAACACTGATCTACATATAAAAAACCTTTTAGCAATGAACAAAAGTGTCCCGGGAAAAACTCTCGAAACGATTTATAGCTTCGTATCAAGGCGTATTTAACCAGGTGATAGAATTACAGCAGCTGACTAGTCGTTGCGAATGTCAAAATAAATACAAAATACTTTTGTCTTTTTTTACTTTTTTTTCTGTATCTGTTTTCTTTGTTTTATGGGTTATGTTTTTGACATACGCAATGAAACTACACTAACAAAAATGCTTGCTGTTTTTGTATTGTTGTAATTGTTTTCCTAATGCTGTCACCTAGTTAAATACACTCTGATACGAAGCTATAAATCGTTTGACAGTTTTTCCCGGGACACTTTTGTTCAAGATTTTGCAGCAGGATTTCAAGAAAGAATTTTTTTTTTTTTTGAAATAACAAAGCAACTGAAACGAAAAAAAAAATAAGTAGCAATTCACTCACCCATCATGGCATAACGTTGTTCATTCTGTAAATGTGTGTAATCGATATTTGGTCCCTGCAGAAATTGCTGAACCGAAGATATTGACAACATTTCTGGTATCCAGATATCATCGAGAGAATCTTTCATTAACTTCAATAAATCTTTCAACTGCTGTTGCAAGCCAATTGCCAAGTCATCACAATTGCAAAGTATGAGAGCTTTGCAGATATCGTGTATGTGCTGTTGTTGGTTATGGCAGCCTGTAATCTGATTGTAGAGAGCATCAATATAAGCAATATCTTCAAAAGGATTACCAGGTTTAAAGCTCAACAGTTTGCGTTCATGTTTGCGGCGATTTTTGCTAGAGCGGAATGTTTTTCTAAAAAAAAAAACAAAGAAACAAAACAAATTATGTTGACTATCTATACAAGTTGTATATGTATTTTAATTTACCCAGTGCCTCTTGAACTGGCTGTATAATTTGAGGAGCGCAGGCTGGTGGTATCTGATAATAAATCACATTCATCTATATCCACTTGATCGTTGTTTTCTCTCAAATTTTGTGCTTGTTTTGAGCGTAAAACACGTATTTCTAACAAGCGTGCTTTGTTTTTTAGAAATTGCGTTTCCCCATTTTTCAAAGTATTAGAAAGATCATCATGATAGTCTAGTAGTTTGGGCAGCAGTAGGGTTTCTAGCAGAACTTCGTTTACTTGGTTTTCATGCAAGTTAATTTCGTAAATAGCTGTTAAGAATAATTTGCCTGCAAATAGACTATTCAAAGCTGTGCTGAAATCAGGGATATATTTTTTGGCCACTTCGTAGGCCTCCAGATATTTGCCATGCTCTTGTAAAGGAGAAATCAAAGAACTAAAAGGAAATTATGTAGAAAAGATTATTGTGTGATTGATAGAAAAACTTACATCGCAACTGCATTGACCGTTTGCGCATCAATTTTCTGGGCTAAATGTAAAACTCTTTGCCAATCTAATACATGTTTAGCACTGAGCAAAGCCTGCTGCAAGTTTGAGCCACGTTCATATAAAATACTGGCATTTTCAAATTTACCCTTGTTTCTCAAATAGTCAGCAAAAGCCAAACAAATTTCCTGATAACACTCTGCGTCATCCTTAAAAGCTTTGAGGGCTTGCGCGTAATATTCATGTTTTTTAACAAACGCTAAAGCTTCATCGAAATGTTCCTTGCCACAGTTGACAATATGTTGAAAGGCTTTTTGATAACGTTTTAAATGTTCATCTATTTTGAATTTACGATAGTTTAGTTCATACGATTTTAACTCATTTAAGAAGGCTAAATATTCTTTGGGATCTTTGTGCGATTTCTGTGCCACAAACAGCACCAGACCAAAGTCATAAGTACCCAAAGCTACATTATAAAGCTCATTAACATCCACCAAATAAAGCAAATATTTTAAAGCGTCTTCGGCAGCTGCAATATCAAAATATGCTGCGCCATCTTTTTTCTGGTCTTCCAATATCAGTTCCAGTGCCTTTTCCAACTCACCCATTTTAACATAAGCCGTTAATATGGGCAGACGATAACGTTTTTCACTGCTTTCTTCCATAAGTGAACACATGGCCTTACATATATAGAAAACTTTATTTTCGATTTTGAAATCTTCGGGATATGTTTGGGAATTTTCGCTATAATTGCTAGAATACATTGTCTTGGTGAAATCCTTAAAATAATTTAGATAGTTTAAAATTTGTCGGATATTTTTGTGTTATAAAAATTCACCTCATTTTGCAAATCACTGAGAAAGAGATTTAACCAATTTGGATTTTGTATTTCTTGTAGAAAAATATTAATACTATTCATAAACACACACATATTGTGATCGCATAAAATATTTAAGTTGATGCGCTGTTTGCGCAGCATATCAAATGCCAAGCAATACTTTTGGCATTGCAGTAAAGAGCCCACCAACTCCAAAGACAACACTCGGGGACAAATGGCTTCCAAATTACCACGTGGCATTTGCAGAATGATACGAGCAGAATTCGTTACGGTCGTCACCAACTTGGAACCCCTCTCCAAACGCCTTTCATCGACCAAACACAAATCACTTAAGCGCAAAAAGTGCATAGAAGCCAATTTGGTAAAAACCAAATAATTACCAGCAGTACAATACGAAGTAACATCTTGATCTATACATTGGGATTTTATAAACAAATCTTGATTGTTTGTAAGAGAAATTCTTAAAGAATTACTTCCGTCAATTTCCAGATGTTCAATTAAATTTTCAAATCGGGCATGTAAGAATGTAGGTGTTTTACGATCGCACTCAATAATAACACACATTTGCATTAGGCCAAAGTCCTCCAGCGTTTGATAATACATTGCGGTCCCACAAGTAGTAAAAGCATATACCGTGCCAGGGATATCGATAGTTTGCGTAGTATTATGCCAGTATCCGTATAGATCTAAGGTAATGAATTTCATACTTGTAACATTTTGGATCGTATAACTGGCTAACAACTTGTTGTTCCAGCTATTAATACATTGCAGATTACCATATAGTAAAGGTACTACTTTCTCCCCCCTTCTTCGCACATATTTAAAAGGTTCTTTATTGAATCGTGTTGGAGCTGTATTTTTAGCTTCATAAACATGAATATTATCCTTGGAGTCGTATATGTATAATTCCCCATCCGAATCCTCTGTAAGCTTATCCTGCAAGCATACTGAAGTAATATACGCTTCCCCAGATAGACATATTTCTTTACTACACATGGGAGGCGGTATGACTGCTTCAGAAAAATCCGTTATCAATAACCGTTTACCATCCACAACATACACCAGACCAGATGTCTTGTAACGATCAATAGTCCAATGCCATTTATAGATATAATATTCGCCTGCTGCCAAAAGTATATGCAAAGTTTTCTCTTCGCCAATTCGATAATCCCATTGAAAATGATTTATTTGATCTTCTGATGAAAATTCTAATACCTGTTTCAAATACCAGTGATAGTTTGCAATTGTATATAAATACAAATTATGCTGAGTTTTCAAACAAAGAATTTCAGAGTCTGAACTCCATTTAATGGACTCAATGGGCTCATCCTTCAAATCAAAGGGTAACAGCAGTTCGCGATGTCTAAGACCATTCTTTTCAAACAGTGCGATGCAGCTTTTGTTAGGTAATCTTTGAGGCATAGCAATCCATGTGCCAGAGGGTCTCCATGCGGTAGCTGGTCCAAGATTTGGCTGCTTTTCGGCCACATACTGTAATTTGCCTTCTTTATCGAAAACTTTGAAAGTGCGGCCACGGACTCGCGAAACATATGAGATCACAAAATAAGCCCCGTCACCACGCCAATCTATATAAATATTCTGAATATAAAAACCCAATATATTCGTTTTGATTTATAAAAATATTTTGCTTTTCACTTCTCACCTTGGCCAATTCTTCTATATTAAGTTCCGTTCCTTCATCAAATCTTTGCTTGGCAGCTTGTTTCCCTTCGGAACCATGGAATTGTGTTTCCTTCTTACCCCAGCCAACATTGACAAATTCACCCTCTGCCTCCGCGGATTCATCGTCTAATGGATGCTCATTCAAAGGATCAAAAGTACAAGTCATAACAACAACATTGTGTTGTTTAGTAACAAACACTACAACTTCTTGATCGGGACTCCAACACATGCACTCAATGCCAACATCGCAGAAAGTGCCTTCAGTTATCTTTTGTGTTTCGGGATTTACCAATAGAACTTCTCCCACCGAAGTGGCCAAACAAATTTCATTTTCCAAGGCCAAATATTCAGCTGCCACAATTTCCGGTACTTCAGCCAAAACTTTAGCGGACTCAACAGACCCCGTTTTGTATAAAAGCAATTTGTCATCAGTCACCACAAATCGGTGATCATCTGTTTTGCACATACTGGGATTAAATAACAGAAATTTGGCCCGCGCAATACCTTCAGGATATTGTTGGCAATATTTTAATTTTAAATTTCGCATAATTATTCAACTTTCCCAATAAATAATTTTTATAAAAATTCTAGCACATGCAGCGATGAAAACAAAAAACATTTGTTTTGTTGTTACAGGAAGTTAACTATTCCACAACTATTCTCTGTAAACTGATATACTTCAAAAAAGAGCTGCCAGCTCAAAACTTATTCACAGCAAATTTGAAAAACCCAAACACTTCCTGAATATGAAACTACAGTTGGTAATACTTGAAATTTAGTCTCGGAGTTGTGAATATTTTTATGTGACGACTGTAGTAAAATTTAAAGAAAAAGCTTATTTAAAACTTAAGAAAATTTATATAATTTATTTAATTTATTCAAACATAATTTTTTTAATATATTTAACAAAGAAATCGGTCGAAAATTGGTGTAAAAGATGAGAAAAGTGCGTTTGAAAGTCGACATGTAGAAAAGCAAATGCAAAAGAAAAAGCAGGAATTTTTGTGTTTTATTTTCTTTTTTTTCATATAATGGGCATGTTTTACCACTTAATATCGTGGTGTTGGTGTATAGAATGTAAAAGTGTTTGTGTAAAGTAAAGAAATAATATGAAAAAGTAGATAAAAAGACGGAATACATATTGGAAAATTAAAATACAAAACGCAAATACAAAATATTTTTGTAGGAATTCCACAAAATCAAATTACGAAAGAAGTGAATAAGTAAAAATAATGAAAACAAATAACTATGTGAGAATAACAAAATATTGCAAAACGCAAACACACAATCGCACACGCATTTAAAAAAAATAAAAAAAATAATAGAACTACATAAATGTTCAGAATAAGGGAATTAAATTCATTTTTTTAAATAAAATTCAATTGATTCTATAAAATTAACAAAACAAAAAGACGTACAAATTTAAAGGAGAAGATAACAAAAGCTTATGGGAGCTGCTAAAAAAAAAGTAAGTGATAACAATGCTAATATTAAAAAATTTTTATTTTATGTGCTTTCGCAACATCAGGTGTAGCTATATTTTCTTTGCCTTCCAAACATTATAAAAGCAAGTCAAATTTAGCTTTTTTGTAGTAGTAGCGATTTTTTGAATTTAGAATTTTTTTTTTATTTATGTACCTATATATGATTTTGCTTTCGACAAATAGCAGCGTAGTTGACTTAAAACGTTTTTGAGTTTTTAAAGAAATATTGATTTATTTTAAATCCTCTATCCAATATGATAATTAAATAAATTTTATGTGAAAAACTATTGACTTTGAGACGCGTTTGCTCATAAATGGCTCCGTCGATTTTCTTGAAATTTCTATATCAATCACATTTATAAAAATAAAAGAGGAAACCCAATCAGAATCCTATGTTTCTTATACCAAGGTGTATTATCTAGGTAAAATTATTAGTACAACAATACTAGAACAACAACCATTTTTTATATTGTTTCTGTCAAAAACACCTATTGATATAGAAAAATATAGACACCATTTTTAACATTAAAAATATAAACCATATGCAAAGCAATAAAATCATCAGCCGTAATGCTGCTGGTGAGTACAAATTGCTTTATACGAGATTTACACAAATAATTATGTATTTAAAAGTCAGACTGCATGTAAATCTAGATTTACATATCATATAAGAAAGTATAAAATCAGAACGGAAATTCAGTTTATTTTCCTCTATTAATTTATCTATTTATGATTCTACCACTTTTGTATTCTGACAAAAGTTATAACGAACAAATAAAATAAAAACAAAAATATGCCTTTAAAACTTTCGCAAATTGTTTGTTTGTCGGTAAATGCATATTTTAATATTTAAAATTAAATTTTAATGATCTAAAATCAATTTTTATATGCACAAAAGTTACCTTTTAGGAAATCATTGATTAACCAGTTCTTTTGTTTCTGCAAAAGTTGGCAGCACTTACAACAAAACTCACTCAAGTGATAAATTGCGATATATTCCATAAAGTTGTTTCTCGCATTTTGACTTTATTTACTTAATATTTATTGTTTTGATTGCGTTGAAGAAAACAATTTAATAACAAATAACATCCCACCTGCAAAAGTTAAGGAAATAAAACAGCTTATTTCAATTTAAATAATTTTGTCTGCAATTTTTTTTATTCAGTAAGAACAACAACAAAAATAAAGAACAACATCAATAAAAAAAATATTGGGGGTTGCTTAGTGTTGTTGGTGTTTTTTTTTTTCAGTCGGGCCCAGACAAATGTCTGATGCTGCTTCTGTTTTTTACTTCTTCTTGTTGCTGTTTGTTTTTTATTTTGACGTGTTCCTATGTTTGTTGTTAAAATGTTACAACAATTTTCTTAATTATTTTGAAGATACAAAATACAGTATAGTTGTTGTTCTTGTCGTTTATTGTCAATTCCTTTATTTGCCCTGCTTTTCGCCTACAAATCTTCTTCGTCTTTTTTTACATTTATTTAATAGGTACTACAATTTGAAGGACACTTTTCATATTTTTGTAGAAGGTTTTCCTTATTTTTCGTTGTTTACTTTAGAAGAACATCTTTTTGGATTATTTTTGTCGTATTTTCTTTAGCAAGGGACGCGCCCATTATCAGAAGCAGAAAAAAAACAATTTTTTTAGTGTTTTTATTTTTTGCAAATTGTAGGTTGGGTAATTATAATTAAATTTACACAGCATTATTTTGAGTCCATAATTAACAACTGCTTAAGATTAATATTTAATTTGACATACACAAGTGTTGAATAAAATAGGTAAGATGTACAGAAACACATACATACATCTACACCTTTTTCGATTGAATGCAAACAAAAAGTAATTTCCAGCTACTTTTTATTGTAGGAGACGTAGGAATAAATGGAAACTTTAAGAAAAATTAGAAATACACTGGGTCAATAGAATTGGTACTGAGAAAAAGAAATGCATATAACAGAAAAACTGTCCATTGAATACTAAAAGAAAGAATTGCTGGGTCAGTAACGACTTAGTAGACATAAAAGGGGTTCGCTTCGCCAAAATTAACCATCTGTAATATTGAAGTATTTTTTTGCTGCGCCACGATTTTCTGTTCTATTTTGTGGCTTAATAGCATGTTCAACCAAATTTTGGGATCGTCCTTTTGCTTGAGCCTTGAAATTATAGAACTTTTGCTGTTCCCGAAGCTCTTGTATACTTATGCACTCATCAGCTGCAAAATACTGGATGCAGTTCTAATGCATTACCAAGGTTACCTATTTTGATAATCATTATACATATTTATATACATACATAGGTATGAATTTTTATGAATTTTTGAAACTTCTTTTTGAGGTCGCACAACATCCAAATTTCAAACGTGACAGCTTTTAAATATACATACATATGTACCTGCATAAAATCAAATCTTTTAAGGTACTTTATAATATAATATAGGTACATACTTTCTTACTGCACGTCTCCACGCTCAACATTTCATTTCCTTACATAAGCAATAACATCGGCAGCATGACGTCACAAATATGTTCATTTACAAGCTTATGTTTTTAGGTGGAAAACACTTAGTGCACATTGGACATAAAATTAAAAAGTTCGCTGTGAATGAATACATTAGCTTCAGTGTTTTCTGTGCTTGTTTGATTTTTTTTGTTGATCACAAAGCTTAGCAGAATGCTAATAAGTAAATATATACATATTTATTGGAACCTTTTTTATTTAATTCGCGGGGAAAAAAATTTTAAGGAAATGACAGCCAAATTTGACAGTTTATTTCCAACATAACTGCTTAAAAATAAGTTTGAGCAACTATTTCGCAATACATGTGGAAATAAATGTTTGTGCGGTCCACCCACACGCGAACATATTGTGTTGGCAATAGAATTTGACAGTTAAAACATAATTATTTCCAGGTTTATTGCACGTGAAGACGCCCTGTTAGTTACCGTTATATCTGCCAGTTTTTGACACAATGTTTCGTTTTTATGTAGTCTGGTTAAAATTTCGTTTAATTGCATTTAACTCGCAATGGCTTAATAGATTAAAAAACCAGTAGACCAGTAGAAAGGTAATTTAAAACACTTGCTTATATCCTTTATATACCTATTGTGCGAGTTATAAATATTGAAAAATAACAGCTTTGAACGCCGTAACTCCGAAAACAAGGTAGAACGTCGAAATAAATTACACTAATTTTTGGGTTTAAAAGGAGCTATTATTCTTTTTTGAATTCATTTTCAACATTGTTATTAATTATTCTTGACTTGTTCATATTTTTTTAATTGCAATAATTTGCACTAGCAATTGTGTGTTAATGTGATAACTTTCAATTAAGTCACCTTCGCCTGTTTTTCTGTTTGGCCATAAAAGTACATAGATAACTATACACTTGTTTATTTATTATTGTTTTTGTTAACACAGTCACTCGTATAACTAAAATATGTATGTACATACATACACACACATACTTCATACAAGAACATATAACTATTATACTATGGTGATAACCTTTGATTTTATTTTTTAGACTTTAATTTCATTGTGTGAATAATTAAGATTGTGAATGTGTGTGTTTGTGTTTTTAAGGAATTCTCAAAAAAAAAAATTATTAGCAAAAATAAACAATCAAATCAGATTGGGCAACACTAACATCATGCCACTCACTAACAATTAATAGACTTAAATAATTAAGGAAAACAAAAACAACGTTTGTGAAAAAGTACAATTTTGCCACTTTGTTCTAAAGATGTTGTTATTTTGTGTGTGTGCGTTTTTTAACGACATGATACAATAGTTTTTACAACAAATTGTGTTGTAATTTTTTTATTTACACTATTCTGTTCGCGTGTGTATTTTCCTCCCCTCGAACTCATAAAAATTCCACAAATTTGTTTTTGCTTGGAGCACACATATGCATAATTATATACTACACACCTGTGTTCAATGGATCTGTGCATGCACAGTGTTGTTCAAAATATTTGGAGCTAAAAGTAATTTTTAGGAAATGTAATTCTAATACATTTTTCATTAAATTTCAATAAGTACCTATTTGTGTATTAAATGTAGTTCAAAGCGATGAATACAGAAAAAAAGCAAGACAAAGTTTTGTTACAAACATAAAATGATAAAAAAACATGTAAATGTTTTGACCGCTGCTGTTTGCGTCAATGCATGAATGTACATATCGCATCCTAAATACAAAAGGGGCACATTTCAAAATACTAAAATTTTCAGGAGAGACAAAAAACTGTTTATCTGCAAAAGCAATGCAATTAACATAAAAACAGACATAACGGGATTTTTCCAGTTAAAGAAGATAGTGATGAGAATGAAATTTTTGCAGTAGTTAGAGATGTGTATTCTGAATTAATTTATGGAAAAAAGTCAGTTTTGGAAAATTTTGAGTTGTGCCCCTTTTGTATTTAGGGTGCGATATGTAAGTACTATTTACATATGGCTGCATGCATGTTTGCTCTTTGGTATTTTTGATATTTATTTTTTAGTCGTTCATTTTATTTTTAGTACTAACGAATGAATAAGTATAAAAATAGGAACAGCATCAAGACAATCATAGTCATACTGAAAATTGTTGCAAGTCATATACATACATACATGTTACGAGCACAGTGTCATCATCAATATTGCACAAAAATGCGAAATATATGTACATATGTATGTATGTATGTGTTTACGTATGTACATGCACTTGTTTGGTGTGCATGCTGGCCACTAAAGAATGAATTGGTCTTATTGCAGCATAATAATAATTGCGTTCGCTGCTGCATTCATGCTTGCTTGCATCCACCAGCGCTTATAGGGCCATTTGATACTCACATAAAGAACGACATTCATGAGGGAATGCGTCACATTTGTGCAGTTAGTGCACAATAGATGGATAGATATTTCCATGCATGCTTTCAAAGAAATATATGTGGTTTTCATGAGTAATAGCGTAAGTAATTTATTTTTGAGTGAATAAAAAATGTTTAATAATCGATTAACAGAAAAGTTAATAATAAGTAACTATTTTACTATATTTAACTAACTAATTGTATCGAAAACTTAAAACTACTTATATCCAAAATAAATATAAAACTTTTTGAACCCAGCTGTTCACATATTGTTTAACGCAATTTTTTAACTCATTGCCTTAAGCAGACTCAATTTGAAAGAAGAAGCAGAAAAGACGAGAGCTGTGTTGGGATATCCCGGTTAGAACTACGTATCGTCGCGTTTTTTTTCTTAAAACACGCAAAGCCCTTTTTTCTAAATTGACTTTTTTGGTTTTTATGGTAGAAAATAACATTTGTTACCATAAAAACCAAAAAGGGCAATTTCAAAAAGTGCGCTAACGTCATTTGTATCTCTATATTTCACATATTAAATAAAACCAAAACTCATTTAGCATTGCGTTTTTCTAATGCATAACTTTTTACCTACTTAACATTCTACCTATGTATCTTATTTCTTGGCAACACTGACAAAATTACAATAAAAACACGTCCCAAAAGTATGCTTTGAAATGTATGTACATATAAAATAGAATAACTAAGGAAAGAACAACAACTATAACAATGTTTCACTATATACATGTTTCACTCTAGTAGTAAAAGTGTCGTTGTTACGCCTTTTTACTTGTAAAACAAAAACAAATTTTTCGTATTTTATTGTTTATTTTCAATACATATTAGTTCTCGCTTAGAATTACTGGTAGTAAATTATTTAATTATTTATCAGTAGGTACATAGTTGTATAATTTAAGGTGACCATACATCCTCAATCGACTTGAGTAGAAAATATGTGTGGAAACCACTCGAATAACTGAATGGTTTTCATATAAATTTTTCACTCAATTCGATTGCTTGGATTCTATAAACAGCGCATTATTGTGTACAGGACCGTGATATTGCAATCATTTGAATTTTAATTATATTTGTTAGTGTTCGCGTTCATAAGTCGTAACAGTTGCGCGACCATTGAGTGTTTGTCTTAAAAACGCATAGCTTAGTAATTCCGCTCCACACAACAGTTGAGTATTTGCTGGCATTTTTTCCATCATAAATTTTTTTCGCTACATTTAGTCAACATGTTGTATTTAGCTCCACAGCTGACCAAGAGAGTTATGCGCTTTTAAATTCTATTGCAACGCCGTTTTGTTAGGTGGCGACTGCAAATAAATTTCATAAATTTTGCGGTACAAATGCGATAAATTAACGAAAATAAAGAAATAAAATTAAAATACTGATTTCATTTTATTATGGTGTTTATTATTTATTTGAAATACATATAGGTACATATGTATGTACATATATATTTAGTTCAGTATAAGGTTTAAAGATTTTTTGATACAGTAGCGGCTTAGCGTTGAAATATAAATAAATACCATCAGCGCAGATTTATTATTTTATTGGAGTATTTTGCTGTGCATTTTTATGTTGTGAACATTAAATTTGTGGCCAAGATTTAATAATAAAAAATGGAAAATTTCTGCCAAGAAAAACTCTATTGCAAATTCTGTGTTGTCCATACATTTTAGTATAAGCCAAAAACTAATTAATTCAGCTAATTTAATCTATTTCTTTTGCTGCACTTTTATTTCCTTTCAATTGTTTACATTAATCAGCTGTTCATTATCGAATTATTCATCAAGCCGTTTCTAAAACGTCCCTGTTGAGCTCAACAGTTCATAACAGTTTCACAACAGTTGAGCTCAACAGGTACGTCTTTTGAATTCGCCCAATGTCACCCTATATAACTAATACATATTAGGTTGAATGCTCCTAAAGTCGGCATGCACCAATGGTCGGCACTTTTGAGTTAAAAGTCAAACAAATAAGAAAAATGGTAGTTTTAAACATATATAAGTAGGATTAACCTTTAATTCAATATACTTTAATTTCTGTTTATGTAATACTTAAAAGTTGACGAGATTATTATTAAGAACAACATACTTTTTAATCACACACCGTATGTTATATTATATAGAGTGAATGCTCCAGTAGTCGGCAGTTTAACTTTATTGATGCTCTTATGAGTATACATATGTACATAAATATGATGTTGGATTGTCAATGGCTTATTGTTGCCAAGTAATTGGTATATGTATGTAGTTTTAAACTCAAGTTATTCTTTTTATGTGCATTTTTATTTAATTTCACAAAATTTAGTTTTCTCTAAAACATACGAAAAAGCGATTTTAGAACTTACGCGGTTATTTATAAAAACCACGAAAATTAATGAAACAGCGTAAAATAAGATAAGAAAATGTATTTATCAACTGACTCAATTGTGCTAATATCGCCGACGCTACTCTACGACTCACACTAACTTGGTACTGTTGTTGTTGGAGAATTGTTTATTTCTCCATTGCATACATACATACATACTAATCTATATTGTACTATAGTTGAGAATGTTCTCCTTTCAACGCCAATATTTTTTTCGTCATTCTTTTAGTATGTCATTTTTTTCCGCTAGACTTGTTTCTTCATTATTCTTTTTGTGTAGTTTGAATTAATTTTGCGAATAGTTTTGGAATTTCTATGCTACGGAATTCCATTTAATTTAATTTTAGTTGTTGTTATTGTAATGAAATGATATGAGCTTACCAGATCGGAATAATTTATATATATGTATATGAAATTCTTAAAAATTGTAGTTGCTAAATTCATATTTTCCTTTCGATACACTCGTTTTCCGGTGTCTTTCTAAATTGGGGTACACACTATCGAACATGAGTGACAGTTTTGCTCAAATTTCGGGTTGATCGACTGTGTGAACACAAATTTCGTCAGTCAACAGTCAACCACAGAAATATTTGCGGTTGAGTGACAGTCAGCGGCCATATTGGTTTTTGACTGCTAGTGTGTACCAAAAAGTATCAGTCAAGAGATATTTTTGTACCATAAACTACAAAACTAGGAAGCGAAAAATAATTTATTTAAATGAATCTAATTTATCTCGAGCTATAGGTAATTTTTTTTATAAAAAACGTTTATAAAATATTTCACCAAAAATTTCATAAAAAAATTTTTAATTTACAGAAAATTAAGCATTGTATTCCTTTCCTGCTCATAATTTGTATAAATAAATTTTGAAGTCAATTTCAATCGGGACACGCAAGAAGAGGCGAATACATGAAAATACACTTGAACACTGATAAATGGGGTGTCGCGGGCCACGAAAAGCAACGTTGTTTCTCTTGTGGCGTTCAAACTAAAATAAATTACTGTTGATGGTTCCCTTGTTCCTTCAAAAAATTTTATCATATCTAATTCTTTCTGGAAAAACGATACAAACTTTAGACAAATATCAATCACCTTGGATTAACAACTAATTAAGTTAAAAAAAATAATCAGTTTAAAAAAATTTTGAATGCCTAGAAAGTGCTCACAAAAATTTGAAATAAATGAGAAGAAAAACAATACTAGAAATAAAAATGAAGCACTATTTCGCATTGATATAACAGCAAAAGTGTCGCTTTTGTATTGTTAGACGTTTTCTTCTAATCCTCCATACACAATGATCCATAAAGAACGTACATAAGTAGTTCTACCAAATCGATTGAATTTTCTTCGAATTGGTCCTTGCTCTCACAGAGATGCCATTTCAATGAGCTTTCCGAATAGAAGAAAAGAAACAATGCAGCTTGTGCAACTTACTCTAATAAGTCTCCGAAGATTGATCATGAAAGTTTTACTACCATCAAACTTTTTAGTACATAGGTATTCGAATCACAAACAAGCTCACGTCTTGCTTTTAAATTGATGTTGAGATGGAAAAAAATAGAAACTGAAAGAAGTGACTAATATACAGTTAGATTCAGTGCACTTGTAAAGAACAAGCACGTTCGGACCGGACCGACGAGTGAGGTTTTTTTAAATAGAATGAAAGTGTTAATTAAGATGATGTATTAAAAAAACTTTATTACACTGCAAATGAAAAAAAGAAAATAAAAATATGAAAACTAAAGAAAATTTAAAAAAGACTTTTATTGCAATATTCTTGGTACGTCGTACACACACACATTAAGAAATAAAACCAAACAGCGATTTCTTTGAAAGTTTTCAATTTCAATTTAAAAGAAGACTAAGAAAAAAAAAACAGATTTTATTCAAAGAAGTTTAATGTAAAATAAAGTTTTAGTCACGTTCGCTGAATGCAGATTAGTCGAATATCATTATTTGTACATTTGTTTGTTTGTTTGTATGCACAAATATACATACATACATTTTTTTCATATCGATTTTGTAGTTAACTGTATTACAGAAATTATGTAGTTATTTATATTTTTTATTCTTTTTCCATTTCAATTAAGTGCAAATTACGTCATTTAAATACTGAAAAAAACTGCGACTTGTTAATTGTTTCAGAGATTCATTAGTGGTATTCACACCGAACTTGTCAATTTGTTACTCGGTATTTTGTTAATTTGTTAAAGTTATTAACTGTTAACGACCCCCTTTTTAAAACTTTGTTAGTCTGGTAACTCACCGTATTAAAACAGCTGATTTAATGTTCTGACACAATTTATTATTCTGAAAAAAATAAAACATGCCACGAGAAAGTTAAAAAAAACAATTGTAAACCATTTAATTACTCATGCTTTGACACAAATAACTTTTGGTGCACACGAAAATTGCCAAAACACAAATATTTTTTTTAGAAATGTATCACAAATGACTTTTTTATTATATTTATTAAGAAACTGCAACAGCTGATTGTGAGTTACCAACTAACAGCTATTTTATCAGGGGCGCCGAGTCGTTAATTTGTTAAATGTTAATCCGGTAGCGCGTTAAATATACAAAAACAAAATGCGTGTAAAAAAGTAACGACTAACGACTAACAAGCTCGCTTTGAAAACCCCAATTGTAAATTATCCGAATGGCAAAATCTGTTGATGCTTAAACACGCGTTCACACACACGCACACTCATGAATACACATAAGGGGAAGTGTGCTGCACACAGTGATGTTATATACTTTTTTGAGAAGTCTTTACGCAGCCCGAATAATATCCCTTTTTTCCCTACGCGATTAAAAAATTGTTTACAAAAACCCTTCAACTTTTAATTGATGTATGTATACGAGGGCGGATTGATATTGAATCTGCATAGCGCTAGATGGCAGCACAAACACACAAACTTTTGTTGTTTTAGAAATTGCGATCTGTCAAACGTCAGCTGTCAAAATTTCACCCAAATTCATCGATTAGTTTATTTGTTGCAGTCGTTTGAGGAAAGCAACTTTTGTGTTTCTTGAAAAATGGAAAAAAGTGAATTTCGTGCAATTGACCATAAACGTAAACGTGTGACGTGTGCAGTCTCAATGGCAAAGCTCTATGAATTGGGCTACGGATTGGTACCTCATCCGCCATATTCTCCGGATTAAGGCCCTAGTGGCTACTTCCTATTTCCAAACCTAAAGAAATGGCTCGGTGGAAAGAGATTTAGCTCCAACGATGAATTTATTTACCAAACAAATGCCTATTTTAAGGACCTCGAAAAATCCTATTTTTCGGAAGGGATACAAAAACTGGATAAACGTTGGACTAAGTGTATTGAGTTAAAAGGAGACTATGTTGAGAAATAAATGGTTTTTTCGTACGTATAAATTTTATTTACTGCCAGACCCACGATGTCACAAGTATTCGTTTTTTCATACAACTACATTTAAGATAGTGATGGGCATCGCTCACGTGATTAGCGTGATCACGCGTGATTACGCATGATCGTGAGCAGTTTTTTGTTTCAATAACGTGAGCGTGCATGAGCGTAAGTGTAAAAAAACTTAACGTGAGTGAGCGTGCATGAGTAGATATTTTGCGTGATTGTTTCGTGATTTTGTCGATTTTGGAATTTTTTCATATGTATTTTTAATAGGTGGTTTTCAATTTTGTCATGAAGACATAAAACGTTGTGCCGGTATGTATTAATGTACTGATGTGAATGAACGAGTCAAAGTAGCAGTATAAGTCCGAGTTTCGACTGGCGAACATTTGGAAAAAAAAGCATCTGCAATTCTCTTTCGTTTTTCATTCGCGTTCACACATACGCGTACGAACACGACTTTAAAATCTTAAGATTTTGGAAAAATTTAAAAATCTTCCAATTCTTCAAAAATTTCTGGCTAAACAAATAATGTGTGTACCATCCAGCTCAGCTACAAGCGAATGAGTTTTTTCAACGCCAGGAATAATACTTGAAGAGATGTGAAACAGACTTCTCGGGAAAAATGTTGACAAAATTTTATTTCTGCATAAATCTATTTATCTATTATCTATTAACGCTAAAATAGAAGATCCTACTTAATCTTAATCTTTTACACAGATTGCTTGCTTATGAGCTAGAAAATGAATGATTTTTTTTAAAATATTTTAAATACAGTGTAAATTCGATAATCCGGACTCCACTAATCAGGAATAATCGGTAATCCGGACAGAATTTTGCAGCTCATTGCGTATTCTATAATCCGGATTGAATAACACCCATTTTTATTTTTTTTTTTTATTCAAATCACAACATATTTTGAAAAATACAGTTAGAATAGTATGATATGAGTATGTTTTGGAACGTTGCACATGCGCTTTTGGTTTAGTATTGATGCAAGATGCCTTCAGTGAAGAGACCACACAAGACTTTATCTATTTTAACTGAACTCTACAAATTAATATTTGTTTTCATGTTTAATTTTGCTATGAATTATTATAATTCGCTACTCCGGATCGAGGTCTTCAATCAGTTATCCGGATTATCGAATTTTTACTATGTACATACATATACATATATGTACATAACAGTGTGTTACAAAAAAGAACGAAGTCGAAATACCTGGGAAGTGATATTATTTTTCTTGTAGGTGCTTTCGAGTAAGAATCTGTATTTGAAATTTCCGGGATACCTCCAAAATCTGGAGTTACTGCGGCCTTTGAAATGATGTACATACATATGTATGTATGTATATGATGTTCGTGTTACTTTCAAAAACATGTTGATAATTTAACCGCAAAGGCATTTTCCTTCAAATTTTTTTCGCTATTTTTCATATTTGCACATGTTTTTTTGCAGTATTTTGTAAGAGAACCCTATTTTTTATACACATAATATGAAAGTATATTTTGTAGGGAAAAAATGCTACTTTGGTTTTTAAAATCCGTGAAAAACTAATTGATTTATTAAACTTTTTATAAAAACTAAATATTTGCAATAATCTCTACATTCAGTTTTTTGTGTTCTTTTAATACAATATTTGTTTTGTTTTTTTTTTTTATTTTAAACAAAAACTATGTACATAATAATCATAAACCATAAATATAATCATCGGTACATCAGTGTTGGCCAAACTTTTTATATTCCTTGAAATTAAAATATTAAACTTTTCATAAAAGCAAAACACAATTCCGGTCTTTTCACTTAAAAATGTTTGCTTGATCTTTTTTTATTTCAAAATTTTAAATCGGTGAATATTCAACTGAGTTACAGACCTATAAGTGCATAGAGGTACGAAAACCCGGTTTTTTTACCCGTAACTCCAGATTTGGGGGTGTCCCGGAAGTTTCAAATGCAGATTCTTGATCTATTCGACAGCACCTACGAGAAAAATAATATCGCTTTCCGGGTATTTTTTTGTCGCACTGTGTAATTTACTACAAACAATAAACATACTTGCCAGATTACTACAATTTTTAATTTAAGGCCCAATAATTGACTTCGTATTTAAATGTCATTTAGCTAATTGCCACTTAAATTTAAGTTGCATTTAAATACAGTTTGAGTTTTTCAGTGTGAAATTATTGCTTGTATTTAATTACGATAAAAATATGGCAGCCTCACGAAATTCTCTCAATTTTTTTAGACAAACAGCTGTTGAACAAAATTAAAGAAAAATTTCTAATGTGGATTCTTTTTCAGGATGAAAATAACAACAATGATAGGTTGCTTCAATGTTTTAAAAGTTTAAAACAATTTTAAAAACCATAAAAAAGAATAATATTAATAAAAGAAGTCCAAATTTCACTCCAAAAAATATTGATTTTTCAATGGCCGCAAATTTTTTGTTTACTTTGTTGCGCGAAACACCAACACGCAAAAACATATGTTTGTGTATGTATGTATGTGTGCAAAACTTAAATGGACTTTAAATGCAGAAGAATGGTCATTTAAGTTTTATTTAAATGTCACATAATTTTGTACTGAAAAAATGAAATTGGTACTTAAGTGGCATTTAAAGATAAATGACACTTTAATGAGTAGTCAATTATTGGGCCTAAGCATTTTTTAAGAACGCAATACACCGTTTAAAAAAGTATTCCAGTGTGGTACTGCTATTTCCATGTTCGCTACTGTTTCACGCTGATTTTCATAGGATCATTTTTGAGCATTTTAATCTTTTAGTGAGGGACTGACTGGTCATGTATTGCGTAACGCCATTTTTGCCGATTTTAACAGGCTTCCTCCATCAATATTTTCAACTATGTCGCCCATGAGCGCGTTATGCAATATTTGAACAGCCTCTGAGTTGACAAGAAAGAGCACCAACCAACTTGATTAATAATTACTTAAGATTTACATACAAATTTTGCTTTGAAAGTGATTTATGCGAGAAGTTCAATTTTGAAATACTTTTGAAGATTGCAAAAAAAAAAGCCTCGACTTGGAGACATCAAATCGCAAACACAATCACATATTCGGTGAAATATAAAAATGATGCATTTTGCTGAAAACAAAAATGTATAAATCCACCTTGCAGATAAATCAATCGCATTTGATTATATCAACGAAATTTCCTAATTGATTGAAAGCAGTTACTCTCACAAAGTGAACAAGACAGTCAGGGTTACCGTTGGTATTTTTTGAGAAGTCGTACAAAAGGTCGTTTTTCTTATCAATAAAAAGCATAACCAAATAAAAAAACAATTGAAACAAAACAAATATTTTATTACAGAATCTATTTTTATCATATTTCATAACATACATATCGTCATAGGAATTCAAAAAAGCCCTAAGTTACATTGAAAGAATTGTACAGGAGAAGCATGAAACTCTCTAATATAAAAAGTTAACCAACGTTTTTCAAATTTTTTTTTCAGTTTAAACTTGTTCCTTATTAAAGAATTAGTAACATTTTAAGATGCCAAAATTTTCCAGGGACATGTATTTCGATATGGCGCATCGTAATAAATCAAGAAGTCGATTGTTTATTTTTTTGTAACTTAGGACTTTTTTGAAATCATATGACGATATGCAGTTGCAATGTATATTCTTCTATACATGTTTTCATGTATACTAAACAAGTTTAGTTAAGTTTAATAAACTTAGCTGTCGCATGCTGCCAAGGTGAAAGGACCAAGCCAAGAGAAGGATTATTGTTATGGTTCAGTAGAAGCTGTTTACAAACAATGCAAAAAGGGCGCTTTGACTCGCTGTCTTGCTTAAGCTATTTATACTTCAGTTCCTCAGTCTCTCGGACAGTATTGCGAAATATTACGTTTTTTGGAAGGACCTGCAGCGCTGTTAACGTTATCCCTCTCAGACTCTGTGGTCTCTTCTGCTTCCAAACACGTATTTCTAGGCTTCATTTTCTTTTTCGTTTTCAGACTTTCTCTTCGTTTTAACAAGAAATCTTATTTTAAAGAATGTTCATGTTTTAGGACAATTTCTTACTTTAAAAACCTTTTTTGTTAAATCTGTTCTTTGAAACATTTACCAAAAATTTGTAAACAATTTCTTGAATACTTTGTGTGCATGACAAGGTTGCAAAAAACTGATAAAAGTGTTTCCAAATGAACAATTATTTGAAATTTGCTCTTATATTTGACGACTTTTTTTTTATAAATTTACTGCAAATTAAATGTTTTTTGTGAGAAACACTAAAAGGGTAAAAAACGCAACAAAATTAAAAAAGTCGCAAAAATCGCTAATAAAAAAAGTGTCACAAAAAGTCGCAGGCCGCTAAAAAAGGGTAAAATTGCGACTTTAGTCTGGTGAACGGTAACCCTGAAGACAACAAACCGTATTATTTGGAAATATCTCACAATTATCCATAATAACATTTACACACTCAATCTTCCGTCATTCATTATCGCTCAACTCTTAAGAAATCTACAGTGTGAGAGAATATGTTTCGTACTCTTCGCTGTAAGTTTGCTAAATATGGGCAAATCGTTTTAAAACAAACCAACAAGTTTAGTTTATATTCAAACTTGGTTGTAACAACAACTTTGTTGCGGTAACTTGAAACAAAAAAAAAACGAAACACAAATGTAAATAAAATGAAACGCACACTCAAAACAAAAACTAATAAATTGTTTAAAAGTATTTTAAACGTGATATAATAACTATTTAACCGCAATATAAATTTCAAAATTATAAAAAATTACCATAAATTCAGAGAATAACGCATCTTTAAAGTTCAAATTAAAATAACAAAGATAATTAAATATATTTAAATAATAAGATCAAAATGGCCATAATTAAATTGAGAAAATGCAATCTAAGCAGCTTTTTATGCTGCCTAAAAACGTTTAAATATTTGAATTATAACAATGAGTTTTTTTTAGGCATTTCATAAAAAGAAACCTTGAAAATCTCAATGAGTTATTGTTTAGAAGAAAAGATTGAATAATAACTGCACAAAAAAACACACACACACAATATATTATTTAAAGTTTTTCAAAATAATTATAGTTTATTCTTATTCAAATTTGTTTGCCCGGTTTTATTACAGTTATATATATTATATGTCGACACCGTTTTGTTACAAAATGTAATTGAATTAAGAAATAAAGGACATTATAATGAGTATCTAGAAATTTCTTCACATAAATTCCTGTTAAGAAATTCTTCGTGTTATCGATAAATTTTTTGTGTTATCAATAAATTTTGTAAAGAAAAAAAATGATGAAAGATGTCTTGAGGACACAGGATTACATGTATTGAATAACAATGAAAGTTAATTTAACATTTAGATGTTCTGCTGAAGATAATTTTAAGGCATAAACCTTCATATTTAAATACGCATTTATTTAATTTTCATTTAAATTGCATTTAAATACAGTTTCAGTTTTCCAGTGTTAAATTATTCACCTTTATTCCTGTTAGCGACATATACGTCACGTCAACATAATATCCAAAAAATTGGAGCTTGTCTACTCGCTCTCGAGAAGAATTTTGTACTAACGAAAGTGTACAGAAGTTCTATAAGTTCTACAAAATAACATGAGCCTATCAATAGTAGTCAATTGTTTTAGACAACGGAGAGACAAGCCCCATTTTTTTGCTATTATGTTGACGTGACGTCGATGACGCCAACTGGAATAAGGGTGATTTTTTGTGTTTTATTATGATAAAAATGTGGCAGCATTATGAAATTCTCTCCATTTTATTTTGAAAAACAGCTGTTGAACTAAATTAAAAAAAAATATAATCTGGATTCTTTTTTAGGCTGAAAATAACAACATTAATAGGTTGCTGCAATGTTATAAAAGTGTAAAACAATTAAAAAAAGTTATAATAGAAAAATATTAATAAAAGAAGTCTAAATTTCACGCCAAAAGATCTTGATTTTTCAATGGCCGCAAATTTTTTGTTTACTTTGTCGCGCGAAACAACAACAAGCTAGCAAAACCATATGTTTGTGTATGTACATATGTATGTGTGCGCAACTTAAATAGAATTTAAATCGGCAAGGCTGGTCATTTAAATATTAATTAAGTTTGTACTGCAAAACTTAATTTCGTATTTAAATAGAACTTAAAGATAAATAACATTTAAATACGAAGTCATAAACTGGCCATTAGTATATTTTTTTAAACCTATTTAGCGTTCTGCCAGTTTCATTCTGTGGCAACACTGATAAAATAATATTAATCATCCCTAAAGTATGCTTTACAATTCACACTAAAAAATCAGTATCAGTAAGAATAATAACAACAGCAACAACCATGCTTAACTACGAGCATTGCTGTAATGGCAAAAGTGTCGGTTTTTATTGCTACGCTATTTTTTCTAACACCTCCTCCTTTACAACGTGATAAAACATTTAACAAACTTGCGAATTATTGAGCTTGTGGAACATTTTGCTTTTTGCCGGTAGATATATTTTCTATTGAGTCTTTAATAAATTTGTCTGTATAGAAAATTATCATGTTATCGATTTTTTTTTATATTATCTATAAATATTATACATTGATGTAATTTTTATCGAAATATTGAGTTTTTTTTTTTTTTTTTTTTTTTTATAAAGAGAAGTAACACTCAGGCAATTAATGTGCCTACCAACCCGTAGGTGTGTTAGGCACATTAATAGTGAGAGAGGACAGATGGTGAAAGAGAGAAAGCTTAATTTTTTACAACTCTGATATTGCGCGCTGTGTTAGTTTTTAGATCAGTGTTGTAGCGCCTCTGATATCAAGTAGGCGCATTAAATGTGTTTTAAGCTGTTTTAGCCACATTTTATTAATTATTTTATTTCGCCGGCGATTTTGCTACAATACCGACGAAGAAGGGCGCTGTGATGTCCGCTAGCATGCAGACCAGTATCAATTGCTGCCAGTACTGTTCAGTGACCAGTGCTATGCCTTCATCACTTAAACACTCCGACAACAACAAATACAATGTCATACAAATCTGAAAAATGCTGGAGGTTATGACTTGTCTGAAGCTGGGCTCGAACCCACGTTCTTAGACATTATTTGCTTTGTAGTCAACGCGCTAACTACTTCAGCCAACAGCACCCTCAGTTTGTTTTTGTTATCGATTAATGTCTTTTTATATAGAAAATTGTTGTTATCGATGGTTTTTATACGAAAATGCATGTATTATCGATTAATTTTGCATATGAAAACTTTTCGTGTTATTTTGTATGTAATAGTGAATGTTAAATCGATTTCGATTGTAGTCGAAAATCGATTTTCAATGCCAAAATTGGCGCCGATTAATCGAATTAAGAAAAATGCGGAAAGAAATAAAGCTGTGTTGCACCGTATACATAAACTAATGTAAATAAATAACACCCTCTTAGTCCTTTCCGGTAGCCAAAAGTGGTGTTTACACGAGTTCAGTGTAAAAGTAACTTATTTCTTTCATTATTTGTTGACAACATTTAAAAAATACATGCCGCGGTGCAATTGAGGATTAGTCATCGTATATTTGCACACATGCATATTTTAAGTTTATATCTGTTGTTTCAGTGACAGAACCCAACAATCGAAAAGGAATATTAGTTTGAAATGAAAACTTGTCTACGCAAAAACCACAAAGCAAGTTTTCACAATTTTTCTTTCCTTTTTTTAAATACAATTGTTTTTTATAATATAATCAACAAGCAGCGCAGCGCAGCGCCATCATCATTTTTAACGTCAACTTAGCAGACAGACGGAACGTTATGAAGATCGCTAGGAAAACCTATTTTTTTATTACCACAATTTCCATTTTTTGTACGAAATTTGTGTTTTTTTTTTCGTTTTATTTTCTTGTTATTATTTCGATTCCAAAAACGACAACTAACAGATTTTATTGCTTTTATGTATCATTATTTTCTATTACTTTTTCGTTAAGTGAAAGTGGACGTTTTATGAATTAGTTACTTGCTGTTTGCTGTTGTAGAAACAATTACATTGAAGCACTTTTATTTATTTATTTTTTCCATTCTTCTCGCTGTGAATTTTCTTACAATTTTTTGGCTTGAAAATTCAACACTTTCATTAAATACTGTGTATAAATATTCAACAAATGCAAAAAAGAAAAAAAAAAACAAAAGATTTTGTAAGTTTACTATTTGTATACGCATTGTATACACGTAAAGTTACAATATTTCATTTTTATTTTTATTTTGATTTTGCGCATGCGCAACTTGGGTTTTTGGAATAAACCAAAATAATCATTATTTCAGGGCCAAAAAACACACGCATACAACACAGTCTTTCATTTATTGTGTGTAAATTTTTTGTTTCTTTATTTTTTACATGTTTTATTGCCGATTTTTATGAGTTTTATTTTATAGTTTCAGGTGCTGTTTTATTTTATTTCCAAAATCCTCCCAACAAATGCTTATAAACTGACGCTACTTTATTTGCTAAATATTTATTTTACTTTCACTATTAACTTTGACGTAGTCGTTGGTCGGTTCAAATTTTAATATTATTACATCGCAATCGCATCCATCACTTTTAAACAACAGCCCAATCGCTATTCGAGAAACAACAACAAAAAAAAAGCACAGAAATGGGCATTTAATACGTCATGTGATACGTCCCTTCAAAATGAATATATTGGGTTGGGGGAAAAGTCCATCACAGTAAACTTTTAAGTTTGAAAATTCTTAATTTTCAGTGTTGGCATTAATCAATTCATTTTTAGTCGTTTAGCTAATTTAATTTGCATTCAATCAGATTGAGCTTACTCATGATTAAAGTAATCGTGATTAATAAAAAAACCCTTAATTCTTAATTGTATTACGTCGATAACTTACAAATACGAAGGCAGCTTGATAATTCCAGCACTGGTCTCATTAACGGTTATACAGTATCGGCCCAAACCTAAGCATACCCTCAGCATTTTTTTAAATGATATTTTTTTTAAAGAAAACAAAGTTATTAAAATTTATTATTTTATTTTTTTTTTATTTATTTATATCTTTATTATTGAAAACACACAAACTTAAGGAATTCAGAATTTAATAAAAAAAAGTTAAAATACAAAAAACATTTTAAGTAGCAAATATAAGGACTAAGTAAGGACTTCTGACTATTGGGCATTCATCTAAACACGACTAGGAATCCTCCCAAAAAAATATTTTTCGCCCATCTCGTACCATTTTTAAGAAAAGGCCAAAGTTCCTTTTTGTGCAAATTTTTTTCTAATGTGTTTTTGTACGTGACTTAGTTCGAAATATGTAGTTTTTATAAATATATTTTAGAAAACACTTGTTGTATATAAGATATTTTAGTTTTTCTGGTTCATTTTGTTTAAAAATATTTTAAATTTTTCAAATTTAAATGCAAAAGGAAAATTTTTTAATGTTTAACAGAGTTGTATTAGTATGTTAACAGAGTCCTGTTAACCTCTATGGTTTGTGTCTAGGGTGATAAATTTTAAAATTTATCTTCACGCACATACAATTTTTGAGTTTCATAGAAATTTTAATCCTTTAGACCACCTTCATGGTTGAACTAATCAATTATAACTTTTTTTGCACGATTTTTCTTGTACACGGTGGTCCGTGGTACGTATGTACCGTGTAAAAACAGGTTTGGGTGTATTGGAAACTCACATTTAGGAAAACGGACTGGATCACAAAAAAATCAAGTTCATTGAATTAAAACTTTTGCATATAAATTAAAAATGATTAAATAAATCGCCAGATATGCCAGAAACTTTTTTTACACATATTTTGCAGTGTTGGCAAAAACCCGGGTTTTTTGTAGGGTTTTATTGGGCTTTATTGGGTTTAAATTAACCTAAGTATACCTACTCTATACAATCATTATATTTTTTCATTGAGATAAACTTTTGCGTAAGTTTGCATTTTTTAGTAAAAATAATCCGCTTATTCCAGTTGTCAACATCGACTTCATGTCAATACAATACAATACAAAAATTAGGGCTTGTCGAAAACAACTGACGACTATTGAAAACCCAGTGGGTTTTTTTTGGGTTACCCAGTGGGCAACCAACTCTGATATTCTGTAACTAAGCAAATATGCATAATAAATGTTGCTCAACGTTTTTTTTCGTTTATTGTTTTGATAAACCCGATGGATGCATTTTTGCTTAATGTGCACTAACCATTAGAGTATCCTCAATAATTCTGAAAAAAATATATTATTTTTTAAAAACCTTAATAATACTAAGAAGGTGACAATTATATCTGGGTCATGTTTTACTATTCTCGCCAATCAAAACTTCTTTTTCTTCATTTGCTTGGTATTCGATATTGTTTATATTTAATATTTTTTTGTGTTTTTTTTTTTAAGTGCAAACGATCCAAAAAAAAAACTAGAGCAAAACGCAAACTATTACAGTATATTATATATTTGTTGTTGTATTATTTTACAACATCTAGTTTCTATACAATTTTATAATACCGACAACAACAATAGCGATTGTGTGTCGTTTCATTTTTCATTTTACATACATTTACGTACGTTTTTTTTCTGCCTTTTTAGTCGTGCACAATGGGTCGGGTGGTCGTTCTCAAAATAAATGTTAATAAATGCCATTTCACACTATATATAATACAGTATTAGGTAAATTAACAAAACTGCAACGTTTATTATATTATTCTTTTAAAAACATTAAAAAAACAATCAACTGGGCGCCTCGAAAATAGTTTTTTTCTGATATGTCGTATCTTTTTTTCCTCATGCCAAAAGCTATCGAAAATTAGATAGTACCATATCGATTGCTAAATCGACCAATCCAATTACACATTACATTTGGGTGGCAGAGAATGATCTATACACAGAAAGAAAAACGCCGTAATAAATTCAAGTATTTTCTACTTACGAGTACTTTGAGTACAAATAACAATAAAATGTACTTTAGTCAAGCCGAAAACGGAATTACTATAGATAAGCAATCCTGGAGTTTCTTAAAATGAGTAAAAAATTCTTTAATAACGTGAAAATCTTGAATCAACTAAAAAATTCTTAAATTAAATTAAGCAAATCCGTCCGTACTTAAATCAATCTTTCTGTACTTAATTTAATTAAATCTTTGAATACTGTACCGACTTTTAACACCGCTTGGGATTGATTTAAGTACGGATAAATTGACTTTTTCTTTTAAGTGTATGGTTTAAATTGTTTATAACATATTTATTTATGCAATTATTATTATTTTTTAATACAGTGCAGTATTGGAGACTTTTGTTTTGATTCAATTTGAAAAATGATGTCCTTAAGTGGTGGCCACTTTCTGCTTGGCACATACGTGCCCTTTTTAACTCGTTTTCCATAACTTTTCGCTAAATTTTAGGTGAAATGGCCATAATTTCATTTCGAATGTTGGTTTTCAGTTGAGGAATGGTTTTTGGCACTTTAAAATACGCTCTTTCTTTCAAATATCCCCAAAGAAAACTGTCAGCAGCTGTTGATTTCGGTGAACGCGGAGGCCAGTTAAAATCGCTTGTGCGCGAAATAACTTTCGCCAAATATGTCCATTGCCATTGAGGCACCTGCAGCGTGCGCTGCAGCTTTGTTGAAACCACAAATTTGGATGGTTTTCCACAGCTGGCCAACAAAATTATCCAACATCCTCCGACATGCACCATCGTTGACGTTGAAACACCAATGTCATTTTCAAAGAAATATGGACCAATTATATTTTCGAACCATACACCGCACCAAAACAGTCCACTTAAATGGGTGTAATTGTCACTGATGAACTATTCTTGAATTCCCCGTAGCCCAAATACTGCTGCATTAAAATGTTTTTCTTATGTAAGCAAGCTGTGTCAACACAATCGCTTGTTGGTTTGAAAAATGAAATGCAATTGTTCTGATATGTTCTTTGATTGTATAGTTATTCATATTAAATTCCATATTTCTGTATTTAGCGATCGTCCCCACTGTGCCTTGTAATACTTGACTTGAATTTCTTACAAATTGATTTTAGTTTGTCTTTACACTCAATGCCTCCATGTGCATGAACAATTTTTTAACTCTTCTCGATTTACATATGCATATGTATTGTACGTGCATTAGAGATGAGCACCGCTCACGTGATTAGAGTGAATTTTAAATCTGTCGCATTTTGATTTAAAACGGAAAATTTACTTAAAAAAATAATAATCTGGCAGCACTGCTTTAATTATTTACTGCCAGGCCCACGATGTCACACGTACTCATTCCTTCGTACAATTACATTTAAAACAAAAACCAATTCTAAAATTTTGTTTTTGTTTTATACATAATTGTACGAAAAAACGAGTACGTGTGACATCGCGGGCCTGGCAGTTATTTACTTTAAAGAAATCTGGCAGCGCAGACATTTGCTTGACAATAAAGCTGAAAAGCTGAAAGTCCACACGAGCGTCCTACGCGTCATGAGTCCTACGCGTCATACGTCCTACGCGTCTCTCAAAAAAGTTGAATTCAAGTATTTTCATAAAGCAAGTTATAAAACAAAAGTTTGCAACGCTTTTGACATTCTACTTTTACGCGTCGCAAGCGTCGTATACAACATATCAGTTAGTGCTGCCAAGTTCCGAGTCTAAAATTTTTTTGAGATTGAACATTTAATTATTTGAATGCTATTTTCGTAAGCAGTTGAGGAAAAACAAATAAAAAAACAATTTAAAGAACATAAAACTTAAAAAAAGCTAACAAAAAGAGAGCAAATTTACTTGAAATTTGATAAGGAAGTGTTGACAATACCACGATTTAGAAAAAAGTTATCGGTCTTGAAAGTACGCCACATTGTTTTTCTTATGTAAACAGAAACCCTATGTTTATATTTGAAGTGTTTAATTAAACAAAAAGTGAAAACAATTGTAGAACAAAATAATATTAGGAGCTTGTGCTGCCACGTATCAACTAATGCAAATTGCAGCTGCTACGGAGGAGCTCTTTCACACACGTTCACACACACACAGACACACCTTTAGGAAAGAAATAATAATTATTTGTGCCCAACAAACTTAGAATTAAAACAATAATGCCACCAAGTAAAATTTAATCAGCTTTTGTTTACAGTTCCCTACGAAATAAGTGATGCCAATATTATTTCGCAGTTGGGAAATATGTTGCCAGAAACAGATTACAACTACAGCAGTATTATTTGCAGTTATTTCACATGCATTTTTTTATATAGAATTTCGACAGCAGTTCGCACGAAATGATGAACAGAGAGAGTACCATGATTTACACAGAAAATTTTTACAACGTATTTTGTGCTCAAAGGCAATACGTGGGCAGTTAAATACGCAGACTAAATCAAACTATGCAGTAAAAAATTTAGTTGCAAAACATATACACTGTATTAAAAATATTTATCACGTTTGATCACGCATGATCGGCACTAGTTTTTTATTTCATTTACGCGAGCAGATTTTTTGCCGTGATTTTTTCGTTATTTTTTTTGCTTCACTGTATTTTCTCATATAATTTTTTATTTTTTTTTTAATTATTTTATAGTTTATGTTAAGTTTTTCGTGAGCGTGAGTTTTCGTGAATGTGACTAAATTTTTTTCCACTTGCATGAGCGTGCATGAACGTGAGCCACAAATATAAGTTTGTTCATGTAAAATTTTTTTATCGTGACCATGAGTGAAAAGCTACTCACGATCCCATCTCTAATGTACATACATAAGAGTTTGTTTGTAGGCTATATTGTCTTTAACATTTGAAGCGTTAACAATGGCAATATATGTAAGTGAGTGACTATTTATTTAACTCTAACTGCTTTAGTTCAAGTATCTCATTCTATTTTTTTGGCTGACATTATTTTTATTGCTTTAGAAATAGTATATTGTAATTAATATCATTCTCTTTTTTATTTATTTTCATTCTTGGATGTCAAATAGCGATACATTTGAATAAAAAATAGGAGGCATTAAGAAAATGAGCTGTTGCCTCTGGCACCCACTTCATACCATCCACAATACGAATACATTTGTCTAATTATATGTTCTACTAATTTTATTGTTAACTTATTTTTTTTACAAATTGTAACCTCATTGTTTTCTTTATTTCTTTATTGTACAAACTACCCGAATAACGAAGGCCTTAAGCCACCAAGAAACAAGTACCTACCTGGTGTATTCACAACCCAAAATGTAACACAAAAATCGTTTAAGTTTCAAAGTTTATTAACCCTAAAGTAGTTCGAAAATGAAATGAAAAAATGTTTAATATTTGGTTTAGAAACAAAAAATTTTCAAAATAGAGTAGACTTACATGATGCAATCAATATTTCATATCCCGAATTGGAAAAAATAATTCACAATATTAAACTTTGGAAGATTTTTGGCAATCTTCTTTATGGCGTTTGATATTTCTTACCTTCTATCTGCAAATAAACAAAGTCGCATTAAAAAAAAAGCCGTGAAGAATTCATTCTTAGGGGCATTTCTCAAAAAAAGTTTAAATTTCGGAAATCACAATACATATTAGGCTTCAGTTTGTAGCACGCTAAATGATATACTACGTGTGCAGTGATGCCAGCAGAAATTTAACAAAATGCCTACATGTCGCGTGAAAATTTCCCCTTTTTCCCTACACACCAGAGTTTTTTCCCGGCAATTTCAATCTAAAGATTTCCCGCTTTCCCGGGATTTTTCATGCGCGATCCCCGGAAATAATAAAAAAAAAATTGACAACTTAACGTTTAGAAAATAGCTTCTTCAATTTTGGTATGTGTGCCAAATAGTAAGAAAAATAGTTGACAACTTTACGAAAACAGCTGCTTTTACCAGTGCTTAAAATACTGCATATGATTTGACTTGTGCTCATGCTTCTGAAACCAACGGCTTTTAAAAGCAAAACAAAATCACAAAAATCAGTAAAGATCGTGCGATCTGCCAAAAAAGTCGTGTGTGCTCAAAAAGTATAATAGTGTGGCCATAAAATGCACTTGTGAGGCAGATTTTTTGACAAGTCTGTCCGACTTGCATGTAATTATGAAAATTTCCATAAAATAATAGATCAGATAGATGCGATCAGAGATGCATCTTTTTAAGAAATTAAGTTGCAACGAAAGCAAAATTAAATTATTTTATAAATCTGTAACTATTTAGGCGAAAATCAATAAAATCTAAAATTACTTGAGTGAAAAATACACATGTACATACGTATGTATGTGCTTGCATCTTTTTTGTGTGATAGTGTGGAAAATTCAATGCGATTTTTAAAAGTGGAACAGAATTCTGTCAGATTTTCCAGTGAATGAATCGTACGACTGTGTATGATAATGGCCTAACAAATTTAATTTTTATTATTTCATGAAGCGGAATCCCGGCAAGGCTGGAAATTTTTCTAAAATATCCCGGGAAAAATTGCGGGAAAAAACTCTACTACACACACAAAAAAAGTTCCCGACATTTTTCCCTACTCTAAAAATTCATTAATTTTAGCAAAAACAAACATTTTATTTGCATTTTTAAAATGTTGTACATTTATATCGCCAGGTAAAAAATTTAATTTTAAAATAAGGATGCAGAGATCTCACAAGGTAATCAAATCTTAATTCTGAATGGTTAATAAAATTTTGACCACATTAAAGAATGAACCAAGAGTTGAATAATTAAAATACCTTAATATATAATTTTAAAAAGTCTTAATTTATATATAAAACATAAGAAAAAAAAATTCAAATTTGTTGCTGTTTTTCTTCATACAGATTCTTTTATAGGGTAGACAGACGACAGCGTTAATTTGCATTAGTAGCCTTAATTCAAATTAACTTGTGCATTAGCTCCTTCCAAATGAGTATTTATTTAAATTTAAATGCACGAAAGCAAATTGAATTTATACTGAATTTAGCTTATTTCAATTTGGCAATACCGTCGACAATCAGTCAGTTGTTGGAAAAATTTTAAAATTCAAAAAAATTTTACATTTATTTTGAAATTAAAATGGATACAAAGTCAGCAAAAATAATTTTAGCTTTCTTTAAAACGAATGAATAGTGATTTTGCACCAACAGCATAGCTGCTAATCGTACTTTCCACCTTCTATCCATTTGATCGCGATGTGAATTCCAAAAAAAAATATTTTTTTAATTACTAAATTTAAAAACTATCGTCTGTCAGGGTAAAATTTAAATTCACATTAATAAGTTTTTAATGCATATTAACTCTGCCGTCTGTCTACCCTATTACATAAAGATGTTTTCTGTCTGTATTAAATATCTCGCGTAATACTGTAACAAAATTTTAAATTAAAATTTTTAATATGTATTGTATATTTATACTTTTGTGTAAATTTTTTGTGCAATTACACGTAATAAAATAGGAAAAAAATCAAAGTATTAAAAATTTCCTACATTTTTCTTAAAATTAAAAATCTGTCCTCTTTTGCCTTCGCTTGAAATTTCCCCATAAATTCCCTACAAAAAGGGAAAATTCCCTACTTTTGGCATCACCGTACGTGTGTATATATATAAGAACTGGGCAAACAAATTGTTAATTAATTCTAAATTTAGCATTTAATCATGAGCAGAGCAGTTGATAAAATAAACCAAAGTTTACGACTTAAAATAAAAACAACTAAATATGTTTTGTAACAAAAATCATGGTGACAACAATCAAAATTACCTGTGATGGTGTATTTATACAATCCAATTCGTTTTTGACCTCATCATCGACCCCAACCTCAACCGCAACAACGTCCGATATTATAAATCCCAGAGATACGGGCACAGCTACTGACTCGAGCTGCAGCAATTCTTCTTCTTCTTCTTTGCTATCCAGCACTCTTAATAGTGACAAAGATAAATCTGCAACAAGTGTATTGGATTATGATAAAAATCTTCCTCGCATTAGTTCTTCCAATTCTTCGAATACTTCCAATTCTTCGAGCATACAAAGCTGTCAAAAATCTACGGGTAGTAATTCTAGTAATCGTGCCAAAAGGCCACGTACTCCTAAATGTGATAATCGTAGACGTTATTATTTCGGCAGTAGCAGAATCTATTGGTGTAAACAGTCGGCCGAACGACAATCAAATCTGGGATGCTGTTATAAAAAGAGTGATTTATGCTTGAGCCGTAATTCGTCGGCTGGTTTACAGCGTAGCGCCAGTTCTATAACACACAAAGAACTAGAGCAACACAAATGTCACAGTTATACGGGCCGTTCCAAACATAAACCATTAACGGCTACAAGTAGCCTATCATCGGTACCAAATAATCATCAATCATACAATCGAAAATCTCATTCAACTCATTTCAATACATTTAACAATATTAATAAATGCAACTCTGCTGCCTTAAAAACTCCGACGCCAAAAACAATATCGGGTGCCACTTCAATATTACTCGTTAACGGTTTTAGTGTCAATTCGCCTGCCTACAACAATAACAAGTGCTATGCACCACCGGATACTCGCCTATTGAGCTTTTTACGTTCGGCTCGTAAATTATACCGAAATAGTGTACGTGTAAATAACAATACAAATCAACAGCAGAATTATTTCAACAATGGCAACACCATTTCATCAGCTGAAAATACCAAAGTCTCATATGATAAGTGTAATAATTCTACGAACAATTTAAATTTAAATAAAACTAAAAATCGTATTAATGAAGAAGAAAATATAACCGAAACAAAGTTGAATAATAATAACAATTCTTTAGCTGAAAAATTAAAACAAACTTACATTTTTGGTGTGAAAAATTCAACAACAAACAATAGTATTATAAATACTCGTAGCAACAATAATAATTATTTCAATAACAAAAATAAAACTTGTAATGCTAAAATTATTGAAAATAACAATAACTCCGCATACAATGAGGAATGGTTTGGTTAGTATTTCAATATTTTCATTAAAAATGTCTTCTATCTACTTAATTATCATTTAAAGTTAAAGTTCTTTTCAAGTTAATGGCAAGATGATTTTTGTTTTCGAATTTGGATTAAAAACAAATATCAAGGTTTATTGCAGTTCATATTGTTATAACTTTATTTTGTTTGTTTGTTTGTTTGTTTATTAACAATTGAAAATAAGACATGTTTCATTGGCCAAAAATATCTCACGGCATATGCCTTTAAAAAAAATTTAGGAAAATACATACATGTAATATTTCAAATAAATTAATTAAATTTCTCACTAAATAAGACATAAAATAACTAAAAAAAAATATAAAGCATTTGTTAACAATTAAAAACAATAAAAAAGAAAGTTGTTATTTATGGTTTGAAATCATTTTACTGTTACTTTTGAAATCACTCATCCAAATTTCTTATTTTTATTAACTAAAAACAATTTGTAAAACTTTTTATTTACGTTATTCCTGTAGCTAATAAAAACAAGATTATTTTTTTTTATAAAAAAAAACAACTCATAAAATCTTCTGCACTAACATCTATTAAGAAATACTAACAAATAAGAAAAGTTTAAACAAAATCTATTACAAAATATAAATATTTTTGTTCAATGTAACCGTATCCAAAGTACACCCAATCCTGTTTTTACACGATTTCGAAATAACAAAAATAATCTTTTCCTGTTTTTAAACGTCTTTTTTACACGGGTAAAAATATTTTTGGGGAATTTTCAGGTTAGGTAGGCCACACGCATATGCTAACAAGAGCTGTGATAACTTTCATAACTTGATTAAACATACTTTAAAAAACTTTTTATGTGGCAACATAATACTTTCTGTTATTAAGAAAAAAATTTTCGATTTTGATTTTCTAATTAATTAACGAGCTTGAGACCACTTTTATATAAAAAACTTGTAAATTTATTATCGCTATTTTGTCACTTCTTTGATAGTTTTCAAAGGATGAAAAATCGTTTAACAATCAAAATAACACGAAGAGATCTCCAAAGTAGGATAGATACGTTCCACAGCTGATTTCGCTGTTAAAATAACTAAACCACTGGCATCTGAAAAGTGAGACGAACTAAGCATATCTTCGGACGAAGCTGATATTGAACCAGCGTAACGCAAAAGACCGTGCTTACTATCAGACAATAACACCGAATAAAACACTTTGATTTTCCTTATACATAAATTAATTTTTTTGTATTTATATTATTCTTCAAATTTAGCTTGAGGTCACTTTTTTTTATAAAAATCATCCAAATTTATTTTATCTCGATATTTCGTACACCTTGTGCAACTTCTTCAGGAGGAAAACATCAAGAAACAATTTAAATAACAAAATAAAATAAATTTGGATGATTTTTATAAACAAAAAAAAAGTGACCTCAAAATTAATTTAAAGAATAATATAAATATTTAAAAAGGTCGAAAAATTATATTTTGAATTTTGTTTGTTTTTTATTTTCAGTTTTTCAAAATATTATTTATACAGAGTTATTTAGTTCCTTAAAAATGTGATTCTTTGTTTAAAAAAAAATATTTTAAAATAACTTGTCAATTATTTCTTTGTTTTTATGTCTTAAAAATCATAAAATTAAATTAAAGCAACTCTGTATGAAGAAAAAGAAGTAAAATTTTGGTGTTTCATAAAAATATTAATCCTTTCGACCACCCTCAAGTTTGAAATAATCAAATATAACTTTTTTTTATAAAATCGAATCCGAATGTTTGTTATTTGACTGCGGCGAGCAAACGCTAATAAACCCCCGTCACAGCTACCAATAAATTCTCACTCATCAAGCAAAAACGTCGGCAGACTAATGGAGAAATATTGCTTACTAAATTGCTTATGTTTTACTTGTGTTCATTCATACAACTTCATTACGCAATTAACAAAATTTACACAATTTAGCTTAATTTACCATAATCAATTAATAACTTGCATCTCTAATTGAGTAAACTTTAAAATTTGACCCTTATCACAAGTATGTTTACTGAGAAGTATGTTCAGTGAGAAGAAACAATTCCATATAACAGAAGTAAGATAAACCAGGTAATATCATTAGGACAGCAGACTAACTAACCTGTGTGCATTGCAATTGGGTGATTTTTTTTGTTTGACATTTTCTTCAAAATTCATTTGTTCTGTAGATTTTTATTTGTTTCGACAGCTAATAAGGCATTTCCTAGAACATGTATTGTTGTATTGTTGTAGAACCGCTACTATCTGTAGAACACTTAGTTATGTTAACTCACAATTTACAAAAATATCCAGCATTGTGCATTTTAAACAAAACAATGAAATTTCTTTATTTATGTAATATTACACGACGTCGATTTAAGTCATATGTTTTAATATATTTTTTTCAATTAAAATCCGTTTTTCAAAACATCAAACTCAATACAAATACATGATACACAAATTACTACATAGTTTAACGATTTATTGTTGCAATAATTATTTATATCGGTATATACCGAATTTTATGAATATTAAAAACATTTAAATTTGTTATTTCAATTTAAAGTTACCCTCTCTGATAGAATGGTACAGCGTTTTCCATCCATGATGCTGTGCTTACTTTGTTTAGTGAGTTGCCATATTTCATATTTTGATACACACTGCAACCAAGAATGAAACCATAAACGCAACATTATTTCCGTATTTTGTATTCGTATTGAACAACGCGCAAGAAAGAAAGATAGTGAAAAAAATGAGCCGTGAGCTAAGTGAAACAGCAGCAATTATTATTATTGATTAATCCAGTATCCAGCACGGCACACATGCACACTTTGTTTATTTTCAACTTGAAGCCAATACATGCATTTGCCATAAGTGTGCATGGATTAGTAGCAACTTTAAACTCTTATAGTTCCCAAAATACTGAACCGATTTTAACAAAATATAGAGTGTGCACATTTGTGAATAAATATCTTCAAAATTATATTAGTTTTGTCAAAATCGGCTGTATAATATGTATAAATGGATCTAAAAAAAAACGTGTTTGTCTATTAAGGCAAATGTGTCTCGGATAGAATACGTCGTACGTTATACGTTTCTTTTTCAACTGACATTAAATTAAAGGCGGAGAAGGTTGACACAATGAGTACTTTGTTGACGGATATTAAATCAGCTTGATTTGATTAAAGTACACATTTCCAATGGAATTCGAGGATATTCTGGAGTTTCTTTTAATTGTAAATTTTATTGAATATAATTTTGTCACCACACAACACAAAAAGGTTAATGAAAACAAAGTAAAAAAGCTGATAGCTGTCAAGCTACTCAACGTACGTTAAAAGTTGCCCAACTTTAGTACATTTTTTTAAGAGATGTAACACTCTTTTGGGAAAGGTATAGTGAAAGAGCGCCGATGGTGAAAGTGAGACGTTGCGGAGACTTACGGAATGGGACAAAGATCATAATAAAACCTGTATTTCAACTTAGTTGTCAGTTAAAAAAAGCGACATAAATATACCATACAACGAATTCTATGTGCCTCGGCATTTAATTATATAGAAGAAGATAGATAAGATTGTTTTGTTTACAATTGTGTTGCCATATTATAAGATTTATATTAATGCAAGTTTTCGCGCAGTTGCCACCTTGAAATCCCTTAAAATAAAACTTTTAATTAATTTTATTCCAATATATATGTATATATTTCTTTAACTCTGCCAAATTGTAAGAAACTCTATAAAGTTATTTGCAAACAAAGAAAAAAACAATAAATAATTATGGTATTTACACATTTATTCATTTTGTCAATTAAATCAAATATATTTTTAAATACGCAGATATTATAAGTTGAAATGTTCGATTAGCACATAAAATAAGTGATGTTTATTGACTGTAAACAAAAATATATTAAAACAAAAATATAAAATTAAAAAAAATAATAAAACTGAAATAAAGTATGTATTTATCTACAATATTGTTAGTTAATGGCAATCAACTATAAATGTTGCAAATAAATACAAGTTGCACAAGTATTTAATGGAATTTCGAAGAAATAACAAATTTCAGAGCACTACACAGCAATAAAAAATAGTTTTGTCTGCTTATTTCTTAAACACTTGATTTCATGCATGTAGGAAAAGGTGCAAAACTTAAGCATGTGTACAAGTGTGTTAACGAGGAAAACGTTATGTATTGAAGAAAATTAAAAATATTTACATATCAGTGGCTAAATAATGAAGATACACATACATACATATTATTAATATCCGGACTAACCGGAAATTAGCACACAAACTTGCATTCGTAGTGTCTTCAAAATGGCAAGTTTGTTCAAGTCCCTAAAGCAAAAGCAAACCTTTATTTTTTGATTTTTTTAAATACATGTGTACATACATATGGATGTACATGCAAACATATATTTTTTGCTTTTATTTTCTTGTACCACCCTTGTTGAAAAAATTGTTTTAGGTAAATATTTTATAGACAATAAAACCAGTACGTGTGAACCATTTTTGACATTTGCTTCCTTATTGTTATTGTCGTCTTTTAAGCCATATCTAGACTATACAGGCTGCTCGTTATCATGCCTTTTACATACACACACACGCACACACACACACACATATTTATGTATATTCAGTATAAAATTATTTATTTTTCATGACATACAATAGCAGTTGCATTAATTTTTTCCATTAAGCAAATTGTATTATGAGAAATTTATATACGGGGAAAACAAAAACTAAAACAATTCATAAAACTATAGTCTCAATTTTTCTTTTAATTTAAACTTTAGTTCTTGAAAAGGTACATTGTGTTAAAAGCACATTAATTCTAAAAATACAATAAAAAATAATAGACGTTAAGAAATCCATATTAAGGTTTACGAAGACCGCCATGACATTAATTAGAGAGATGCCAGATATCTTGCAAGTTGAAGAATCATGCGAGGGGAACTATTTACATGGTGGGGTTAATAATAATGAAGTGCTTTTTAAAATATACTCTTTACACTTTGCAAATTATGGATACTGCACGCATCAGCCTACCTTTCCTGCAGGAATAATTAAAAGTCATTGGGTGCCAAGTTCGGGCTATTCCGCCAAAACCCAATTTGATTTGATCTTTTGAGTTTTCAAAAAATTAATTGGGATATTTTTCACACAAGAGGCTGCGCTAAGCAATGCAACGTTTTCTTTTTGTATACCCTTCAAATGTTTTTGTTCCGTTGCTTGGAACCTAACCCTGTTTTTATTTTTTTTTACATACGACTGTAAATATATATCCATATGTATGTACGAGTACATATATTCTACATATAGGTATACATACATACATACTTTGTATTCTGAATTAAGTTGAAAAATGTTTACGGTCAGTGCATTTGTATATGAAAATTGTATGACTTCATCAGAAATTATTCATCTTGAAAAAAAAAAAAATAAAATGAAAAACAAAAATTAACTAAAAGTACTTACAAAGTAAAATATCGTTGGGTAAACCATAAAACCATATAACTGATACAAAAAAAAATAAAACTCGGGTTTTTATTAATTACTAGTACAGTAGTTTTCCGATTTAACGAACCTAATTGTTGTCAGGCCTGTTCGTTAAAGCGAATTGTTCGTTATATCCAGTACTTAATTGAAAATTAATAGTGTTGTCTATTTTAATAATAACTATAAATATTTATGCTGTTTTTTAATATTTCTTTAAAAATACATATATATAAGGAAAGGCAAAATTCATAAAAACACCGTAGCACAAAAATAATTTATTCAAAAAATTGGTTAAATACAGTCTGCTTATTGGAATGCATATTCTTGTAATGGAATCTTCTTGAAGCTTTCTCAAAAGCATTAAATTAAATTAAACATTGTTTTGCTGAGCCCATTTAAAACAAATAACGAAGTGCTAGTGACATCTTCATATTTTATTTTGGGCTCTAGAATTGCAGTTTAATCAACATCTTCATCATTTTCGTTTTATTCATCGTTTTGTTTGTTCATTTAAACCGAGTACAAAATAAAATTTTTACTCGTAATATAAGGTACTTACTTAGTAGAAATTAAAATTTGGGTGTTCGTTAAATGCGATGTTATTTAAATCGAATGTTCGTTAAATCGGAATACTACTGTATATCCAGCGGTCGACTCAACTGACCGCTTTCTAGAAATTAATATTAAATATTTACATAAATACAAACGAGATCAAATACAAGAACAAAAAACATTCTAAATAAACAACTTAAAACTCCGTCTGAATTTTATGCAAAAGCAAATTGGACAAATATACATGCACACCTTGTTTATTTTTCAAGTTGAAGCTGATACATGCATGTGTAATAAGCGTGCATGTGTAATTTTAAACGCTTATAGCTCCCTAAATATCGAACCAATTTAAATAAGATTAAAATAGTGCACATTTATGTGAAAACCCATTTAAAAACATAAATCTTTCCAAAATCGATTCAGTATTACGGCCGTAAAAGGGATATAAAAAACCTGCTTGCCCATTAATAATATAGATATGCACATGTATATACATACTATATCGAAACTTATGCCCCTACTTCTCCTAGAAAACTCTGTAACCATCACTTGAAATCTTTTATAATAGTTGTTTTCCTTTTCCTGTAAACAGAAAAGTATGCGATTAACTGCCCAGGCCCACGATGTCACACATGTTCGTTCTTTCGTACAATTACATTTCAAACAAGAACAAAATTTTAGAATTTGTGTGACATCGTGGACCTGGCAGTAACTATTTTATACATATTGTCAGAAAGACTGAAATTCAGTACGAAGAATTTCAGTCTCTCTCTCCAAATATGGTCATTGTAATCGAGCCATTCTTCCTCAGCGTATCAAACCTAGTGGAAATTGAAGACAATGGATAGATAGGGCTATTAAACTGCGTTTACAGTTTATCTTTGTTTCTTTCTGTAAAAAAAACACAAGCTGCGACGTCTTTTTGGCTTGTCTGTAGGAACACCCAGGAATCGAACCAGCTGTCCCAGACTAGTAGTTTATTACACTATCCATGGAATCTTTGGAGCACCTACTAGTCTATGAGGCCGACCATAATCTGATTGGATTTCTAAATTGATTTGTTTAAGCTAACCCACTATATGCTCTTGTAATGACGCAATACACTCCGGAAAACAATGTTGAACCTTTTTACAAATGTTAATCTATGTCAAGTTACGCACTACGGCTTTTTTGCTTTTGAATAAAACAAGTTTTTATCCGTTTCGTTGAAAATATTTCAAGTGACCCTATTTTTTTGTCCGCAACTGTTTGTAGATATTTATTATTATGTATAATAAATATATGTATGTGTGTAAATAACAAAATACAGAAGCAATATGATTTAAAAAAAATGCAAATTTAAAAGCTCATCAACAATTAATGAGAAGTTGTACGAAACTGTTTTATAAAAAAACTCACACATACACGCAAGTTAAAATATTCAGACATGAATCATTATTTTTCAAAACGTTCTATATGTATATCTTCTCGTGATTACACCGAGCAACAGTCTTAAAAAAAGTTCAGACTAAGAAAAATAAATATGTACTTATAAAAGATGTTCTAAAATTAACGCAAAACGTTGAAATGACGCCATTTTTACAATAAAGTGTTGGCAGCAGCCTTCAAAATCAATTTGACAGCTGAATATTTAGGCTTAGTGAAATTGGGAGCTTTACACAGTTGAACAGCGTGTTTTCATTATTGAATAACCACCCTAATTCCAACTGTCAACATCGACGTCACGTCAATACAATACGAAAAAGTTGGGGATTGTCTACTCGCTCTCGACAACAATTTTTGTTATTGACAGTCTATTTCTGTGCTCTAAGGTCTAAAAAATAATATGAGCCTGTCAATAGTAGTCAGTTGTTTACGACAACGTTTAGACAAGCATCAATTTGTTGGTATTGTATTGACGTAACGTCAATGTTGACAACTGGAATAAGGTTGAATACCTCAAAAATAATGAAAATACTAAAACCTATCTTTTCTATTTAATTAAAATGTTGCTTTAATTTTGGGACACCCTTTAGTTAAAATGACGCCAGACATGATTGCGAAAAACTAAAGCGTTAAACACATAGATTATTTTGACGACATCACAGCTACACGGCTACTCGACCACTTTTGTAGCTGTCGCCAACTTAAGCTGAAAGTCCACACCACGCGTTCTACGCGCTTGCGTTTCCTGCGTTTTAAGCTGAAATTTCAACTTTTTTCGCGTCACAAGCGTTGCAAACTTTTGTTTTGTAACTTGCTTTATGAAAATACTCTAATTCAACTTTTTTGAGAGACGCGTAGGAAGCATGACGAGTAGAACGCGTGGTGTGGACTTTCAGCTTTAGACTAATTTCTATTTTGACAGGCGACAATATGCAAATATAGTGCTGCCAACATAATAAAATATTTTTAATATTTATGAGCTTAAAAATAATTAATTTTATTAAAGAGAAAAGAACATCAAAAACTTAATATATTATTTTATTAATGATTATATTAACAGCAAAAAAATTTTAAATACATAAGTTGACTTGTTTATAAATATTTAAGTGATTTAATTATATTTTAAACAAGTGATTTTATTTCTATGAAGCTGAAATACTTTGAAGTGGCACCACTGAAATATAAATCAATCCGTTGCTGTCGCTTTCAAACTAATTAAGTAGCTGACTGCAGGGCGACATTTGTAGACATGTATCCGTGTAGCCTGCTGTCATGAATGTGTTTATATATATATAAAATATATATATTATATATATATAATATAAAATAAAATCCATGTCTTTAAATAAAAACAATTATTTTGACGGCAGCAGGACTGCACAACAGCATTTGCTGCTGCCTCCAACTTAGGCTATTTTCTATTTCGACGGGCAGCTATAAACAAATATAGTGTTGCCATTATATATATAAATTGGAAAAATAAGAACAAAAACGTTTTGTTAATATTAAACATAAAAGAACATTACAAAAATACAATATAGAAATAAATTTATGGGTTTTTATAGTTTTTCGTGATATTATTACATTTTTTATCAATAACGGCACCCTTGATTATTATGTTGTTGCTGTCTTCAAAATAATTATGATGCTGACTTCAGAGCAGCATTTGAAGTTGGCAGCATTTGAAGCCGTGAAGTTGTGAAGTCTGCTGTCGTCTACATAAGTGTTGAGAGCTTTAATCATAAAGATCTTAAAAAATACAATTCAATTCGGAAGGAGTAGTTAAGGAAGTAGAAATCAAATAATAGCTAAAGATTTTAAACTATTTGAAGAAATTTCAAAACAACAGTCTCTTTTTGGGCAGGATTCGTTTCATTGTTTCAGATAGAAAAATACATTTTCGTAACGTGAGTATAACTGGGAGGGGTACTTTGTACATCACAAAGTATTAAAAAACTACAATAGCACAAAATTTCCCATGCCTGCTGTTCTTGCACGAAACTAATTACATTTATTAACATGGGAATTCTATCTTGATTGTGTTTTATTGTTGGGTTTGCACATACACATGCACCTTCTTTACAACCGGAATTAAGTTTAGATTGCGTTTGTTTATTATTTCCCGTGGTATGAAAAGATTTTTGTTTTTATGTTCATAGTTTAAATTAGAAAACAAACGAAAAATAGAATAAAATAAAAAGCAAAAAACCAACGCATTTGTCTATTCAATAGATGTAAGTAAAATTATAAAGAAGAGAAAAGAAAAATTTTAATAAAAAACTTCGCATCGCAATTTAGGGAAATTGATTTTTTTTATTCATTAAATTATTTTTATTAAGAAAAGTAATTTTTTTTAATGTGATATTTTTTTAACAATTCTTTTCAAGGCAAATTCATATCAGGTAGACTCGCCCCAAATTCGCTTTGAAAACTACCTGGTTTCTTTGTCAAAATCAACGTCAAACATTATATATAAGTCAAAAATTAACAAATTTTGTCAAACAAAACATATCGAAATGCAAGGAGATACAAGGAGCAAAAAATAATCAGCTGAGCTGTCGAGACCACCTGTTATGAATTCGCCTTGAATTCTTTGATTATTTTCTCATACAAGATTTATGGCATGTATCTACATAACAAGTTTCTCAAAAATGTTGTACAATTGAGTGCGAAAACTAGTTTTTCGATTTTATAACACAAACGTCAAGTGTTGTTGAGTGAAAACGTAATGCTAGGAACACAACCGAGACGAACGACGAATTTCGCCCAACACGACGAAATCGTCGGTGAAATTTCGATTACTAAATTCGTCGTATGAACCACAATAACGACGAAAACAGCTCTTATAATTAATAAAGTTGTTTACTGTTTGTACCAGTGATGGGAAAGTTTGTACGATTGTACTATTTGACATAAAAAAGTACCGTAGTACTCCCCCAGCGCATTTGATAATCTCACGCATACTTATACTAAATTATGGAATTTGAAGAATGCTTGTAGGTTTTATTTTAAAGTTAGAAGACAGTTTGACAATCCATCTAAAAATATATGTACATATATATTTTTAGGACGAGTAAGCAACATAAGCCCCGTTTAGAGATGCATGGGCAAAAAAATTTTCATGTTTAAAACAGGATGGAAAATTAAAAAGTATGCAGTTTGTGTAATATTCGTATTGTGGGCGCATAAGCACATTCAAAATCGGCACGATTCTAAGGCCAATCGCAAGAAAAAAATTACTCGTAGCGTTGCAGACTCATTCAAAACTCATGTATAAATTACTATTATTTATTTTTTATAAAAAAAGTACGAAAATATTTGTTTGTTCATATTTACTAATGAATTTTATACATAATAATAAATAATTTTTGTTAATAAAGTTTAAATATTAAAATAATAATAATTTTTGGTACTCTTGGAATAAAATAGTTCTGATACCGAAATCCAAATTTTATTCCCATCACTGGTTTGAGCTGGATAGTGTGACCATATCAAAAAATAATACTTAGACAATTTAACATTGGTAAAAAAACAACTAAAACCAATTGTTGTAGTCAATTATTTTGTATATTTATTGCAAATGCTACAAAATAACGATAAAACAATTATTAGAGTAATAAGAAACTTTATTTATCAAAACACTTGAAAACTATAAAAGAAAATGGTCACATGGTACTGATTCGTTCGTCGTTCGCCAGCCTAAGAAATAGAAATAAATCTATTGCAAAGTTCGCCGTGTATGACGAATTTCGCCGTCACCATGATTGTGTGTATTTTCATATACACTAATGTATTTTAATTTTGACGACGAATATTCGCTGCAAAAAATTCGTCGTTCGCCTCAGTTGTGTTCCTAGCATAAGAGTAACACTTTTTGCGGTTTCTACATTGCAATTTCAATTGTCATTACTATCAGAAACAGACAAGCAAAAAAAGTACTTGTGTGCATTTTTATTAAAAGAAGAGTTTGTTTTGTCTTCCGGTAGATTCAATACATTTAAGGCATCTCGGATATTTCTGCGGCATAAACGAAAGTCCACATTATAACTCTCATGCTGGATACGCACATTGCAACGTGTTTATGCAACCAGGCTTGTTTAATTGTAGGTTGCATAGTCTGTAGTCGTGTTTATGGTTTCATTTCATGTTGTATTTTTTTGATATTTTCTGGTTGCATTGATATCGGTTACATAGTGTGTAGTCGTGTTTATTCTTTTTACTGGTTTAGTTCATTGAAAACCAACAAAGTGTACATACATACATATTTTTGTTTATTTGTCAATCACGGAAAAAATAAATGAGCTTAGTAATTTGGTGTTTTATCATGTCTAAAAATTTAAGAAAAGTTTTTTCGTCTATTCGCACATAATTTCTGTAATCTTTTGGCTCATTTTCTTTTAACTATTTCAACAGTCTTTCATTTGAAAACTATTCTTTTTTTTAAATACCAATTTTTTACCATATCCTTTTTTAATTTGGTTGTGCCTCATTTTCCTCCTCTTCATAAAACAATTTATCAATAATACTAATTGCTGCTGTTCAACTTAGCTCACGGCTCATTTTTTCACTATCTTTCTTTCTTGCGCGATGTTCAATGCGAATACAAAATACAGAAATGATGTTGCGTTTATGGTTTAATTCTTGGTTGCAGTGTCTGTATCAAAATATGAAACATGAATGATAAACGTGTTGCATAAACACATTGCAATGTCAATATGCAATAGCCAGCATCACGCTCACTTGAATCACTATCAAAGTGTATTTCAATAGATAAAAACATTTTTCCTTTAAATTTTTAATTAATAACAAATTTTATTGAGATTCAATTGTTAATATAAATTAACTTTGTTTTGTACAATATAAACAGCTGTTCGCTTAGATTTGCACAAGAGTTGCCATTTAGTAGTAAAAATATTTGTATTTTAGCATGAAAAAATTAAACAAAATACCAAATAAACAAAATGGCAATAATGTAATTTGACAATACAAAAAGAGCAACGTAACGAAACATAAGTAAGACAAGTGTACTATAAAAACTCATTCGTTTACGTACTTGATTGTGTACAGCTTGTCTGTTTGAGAAATTACGTACTTTTTATGTAGAAACAGGCCATTAGACAGTTTTAAGGTCACTGCAATTTGACGATAGGAATGCCCAACCTGATGCATCTTTACTATGATTTTGCGACTTGCTGACATCAAATAACGAATTTTAACCCATTACGATCCTTAGAAAACACTATACAGTAGTTTTCCGATTTAACGAAACTCATGGCTGTCAGGCCTGTTCGTTAAAGCGAATTGTTCGTTATATCCAGTACTAAATTAAAAATTAATAGCGTCGCCTACTATTTTATTCATAACTATAAATATGTATACTGTTTTTTAAATATTTTATAAAAATTATAATAATTTAAAATATAAATAATTCTTTAAAAATATGTACAAGGAAAGGAAAAATTCATAACAACTCCGTAATACAAAAATAATTTATTTAAAAAAAAATGGATAAACTTTCTGCTTATTTGAATGGATACTTTTTTTAATGGCATCTTCTTGAAGCTCTCTCAAAAACGTTATATTTGTGCTACTATTACTGTTTTACTGAGCTCATTTAATACAAATAACGAAGTGCTTAATGACATCTTCGAGTTTTATTTTGGTCTCTAGAATTTCAGTTTCATCAAGCTCTTATTCATTTTCGTTTTGTTCATCGTATTGTTTTACATGTGTTCGTTAAACCGAGTACAAAATAAAATTTTTGATCGTAATATAAAGTACCAAGTAGAAATTAAAATTTGGGTGTTCGTTAAATGCGATGTTCACTAAATCGAATGTTCGTTAAATCGAATGTTCGTTAAATCGAATGTTCGTTAAATCGGAAAACTACTGTAATATTATTGATTACATGATAAGAAAAAGAAACGTTAAAAAACGGTATTAGAAATATTGAAAATCGGTGTCCTTAATTAGTTGCACGTAGCTGTATGTATATAAATTTATATTAGTTTAGTGGACTTATTATTCGGTCGACAGTGTACATGCTGAACACTGAACTTGAAAATTAATTATTTCAAACAATAAATGGTATTTTTTTGTGCAAACGCTCGCAAATAACCGCAAATTGTGTTGTCAGTTCTAAATTAATTTTGCTGACTGAAAAGTGTTGATTACACATGAGAAACATTTCAAAAATGCAAAAAATAAAATAAAATAAAAAAAATTCACTAACAATTAAAATTATTTCGTGTATAAACAATAAATTCATTTGACTTCTTTTTTGTTTTATACTTACAGATGAAGAAGCAACAACCTGTTCAAATTGTAACGAAAATAAGAATTCCTCTTCGCCTCATAACTTAAAGACAATTGCTTTTGCGAAAACGCAGAAGCAGTTCCAACAACAGCAAGATATCATAGAGCAACATAATCATATAAAAGCTAAAATATATAGCAGCAATAATAATTCCCTCCAAAGTAAAGGAACCAATTCGGTTAGACCGAAATTTCAAACAAAATCTGCCAGATTAAGCACAACAGATGTTGTTGAATATTTTGCTACTTCCACTTCGAATTTATCTCCTTCTGCCCACCCAAAAGCAACAGCAACAGGTCTTAGCATAAAAAAAACTTTACAAAATTCTACAAATATAACAACACAAAACCCAATAACAACAACTAAGCAGACAACAAAGCAGCAAACAACTACGAGTGAAACTTTAAACAACTACGTAACGCAGCCAGTAACTGCTGCGGCGGATACGGCAGATACACGTTCGAACAATACAGTTATGAATAGTCACATTACGGCTGCACAAAACGGACAAACAACAGTGGTGGGTCATCATCGGGGCTTCTCACAGCCAACAGTAACAGTGGCCGCCTCCAATACTGGCGGAGATCCATGGTTTTTGCAATCAACTGGGCATCAAATGCCACCAACAGCGCCTTTACGCCACAATAAACGACCAGCGCCACAGCCAACAACAACTGGCGGTATTTCAGCTACACATTCTAATAACTTACTGGTGAATAGTAGCGGTGTTGGTGTTGGTGTCGGTGTTGGAGTTGGAGTCGGTGTTGCCGTAACCACTAATATAACACACCAACAGCAATTTAGCCAATCCCAACCACATATTGGAGCACAAACCGGACAATTATCAACGCATCATAATAACGTGGTAATACAAAATAAAATAAATATAATTTAAGGGTCTGTTTCTCTAAATCGGAAAGAAAATTTCATTCGAAAATCTATATTATTAAGAGGCAAACACGTTATTTTAGATCCCTTTTACAGCCGTAATACTGAACTGATTTTGAAAATATTTATATGATTTTAAATGGGTTTTTACATAAATGTGCACAATCTTAATTTTATTTAAATGGGTTCGATATTTAGGGAGCTATAAGCGTTTAAAATTACTACTAACACATGCACGCTTATAACACATGCATGCATCAGCTGCAAGTTGAAAAATAAACAAAGTGTGCATGTATATTTGTCAATTTGCTTTTGCATAAAATTCAGACGGAGTTTTAAGTTGTTTATTTAGAATGTTTTTTGTTTTTGTATTTTATCTCGTATTTATGTGAATGTTTAATATTAATTTCTGGAATGCGGTCAATTGAGTCGACCGCTAGTTTATATTAAACGCAAACAAGAAAAATAATTTTTAATAGATTAAAGAACAAATTCACATGTTTTCTTTGATCTGGTGCAAATTTATGAGGGATTGAAACTTCTTTAATTGATAAAAGAATCATAAATATAAAAGCAAAGATTTACTCAGAATTTGTTTAACGTCAGCCAGGTTAAGGGATAATAAATCTGTGCGAAATATAAAGTACTTTAAAGGACTTTCTGGATAAAATACAATTTTTTTCGACTAAAAAGCGTTTTATTTCTCAACATTGTCTCCTTTCTTTAAGCTCGATTTTTTTAGTCAAGTGTCGTTTTAGTTTTTTTTTCATTCTCTTCAAATAATAAGATTTCTCAAGACCCTCAAAATAGGCGTTTGTTTCAATGATAACCTTTTCGTTTGGTCCAAATCTCTTACCAGCCAGAAATTTCTTAAAATCTGTAAACAGGAAATAATCACAAGGGACTAACAGGGCTGCCAGTAAAATTTTCAGATTTTGTGTCGAAACAGTTAAAATACTTTTCAAAAATAAACGTTAATTTTTTATATGATTTGTTTTATATTTTAATTTAAATAGAAATTTTTCACAAACTTGCAATTCATGTGTAGATTCGAATTAATTTTTTGATTTATTCGATTTTATACGCGTACAATCATCATGTGTACATATAAAGTACGAAAGAAGGACATTTGATATTGATTTAAATTGGGTAATTATAAATAAAAATACTATACATACGAGTACATATCATAGTTATGTTTTTTTATAATATTTTTTGTAATGCTAACATTGTAACATTCAGAGAAATTATTTTTTAAATAATTTTTTCAAAAAAGAATCCTCTCAAGGGTTCTTGTTTCCAATGAATTTCTTATCTTTTTTTTATTAAGAATAATTTTGCTAAATATTCTTTCAACATTAGCTGAAGAGTTTGGCAAAGTCATTAAGTTATTTCCGAATTCACATAAATTTGGAAAAACAGATTCATTGTTTGATTGTTCATTGTTTCCTCTTTTCTAAAATATATTTAAATTTAATGCGCAGTCTCCAAAATCCAAAAATCCTAGTTCTCTTATTTCATGCTCAATATCTTGATATATTTCTTTAAAGACTAGTGGCCTTATTCATAAACGATTAATAAAGTTAATACCGGGTTTCCCATAATATCCAACATTAAACCTACTTTATTAATCGTTTATGAATAAGGACATAGATTAGCAAAACCTTTTATTAAAGGAAGAATTTCGGAGTTTTTTTTTTCAAAATCACAGATGGTGTAATTAAATTTAAATTTTTTATAACTTTTTCATCAAAATAAAATGTTTTTTTATTTGGTAACACAATTCAACGTAAAATGATACACAATTATAAATAAATTGATTGAAAGTTTCAACATCAATTGTTTATTGTCTTAACATTTCTTTTACATACACACCAATATAAAATTCTTCCTTTTAAAAAAATGTTTACGGTTATGGAAATCAATTTGATTTAGAGGCGTATTTTTTTATACAATCATCTACTAAAAAATTTATTAAAACATTTTAAAAAAGTTTCGTCATTTCATAGTGCATGTTGTGAATTTGAATTCCTTCAATTTTGTTTAGATTATTCATCAAATGAAGCACATATTTAAAAAAACAAAAGTAAAGCTCTTTAATGTTATTAAAATTCTTAAATATATCTTTAGCAGTATTGAAATCATCGATATTGGCCGCGAAACAAAAATATGTATATTTTTAGTGCTTCACATTTTGTCGTACGTAGAGATTATGTTGAGCAAAAAGTAGCGAAGTCAAAAAATCGTCTAAGTATAAGGAACGATACTAACAAAAATCGTCAATCGTCATTTTGTGAAATTCCCTATAAAAAAATCGTCATAATGACGTAAAATCATCATGTTTGGCACCCCTGGGGACTAAATCCGAAGAGTATACTGGATGGTGTAGCAGTTCGTACCCCAATTCATGGGCGTTTGTGTTTGAGCAATCGCGCAACCCATACAAATATTCATGCAAAATGCCTACAACCACACACACACTTTCATTCTCCGATCGTCCAATACAATTTCAATGGATTTTATCGGCTTTTTCAAGAGTGACGACTGTACGTTTGACATCATTTTGTGCTGGGCTGGTACAACCACAACGAAACTCAGTAAACCACTTTTTAAACATTGAATTTTGGTTTCGGTGATGGTTTTTTACATAAAAAAAAATAATGTTTAATCTGCCCTCAAAATTCACTTTTTTAATTTTCGTTAAAACGAACGAGATTGTTTACTTTCAATCGCTGTCAAAAGCAAACTAATAGACGCAGCTTCGTCAAAATTTGACAGTAGTCTAATAGTAATAGATAATCGTTAACGGGACCAGTGCTGGGTTTAAAGCTGGTGCTTTGGAAATATAAAAAGTCACTGAATTATCTAACTGACCTCGTATGTTTAAACCAATAAATATGTAAATAATCACTAAATATTTAAACGCTTGAAATTGGCCGTTTAAACTGCCAAAACAGACAATGGTTGCTATTCGGAAATACAGACTTACGTGTCAGCAAATTAAACTTTATATGGAAAACAAAATTGAAAAATTTCAATTTGTTGTCTTTCATATAAAATGTAACCGTTTTTTTTAAATGAGAGAGAGAGAGAAAATTTAAAAAAATTCACTCATTGATTTTATTTTTATAATGAAAGGAAAACAAAATTTAATTTTAGTTTTCCATGCAAAGTTTCACTTCATCGACTGCTTTTCCCGAATAACCAATTCCTAATGCGATTTGGACAATTGTGAGATTTAAGAATATTAGGTTATTTAAACAAACGTTTAAACCTTCACTGATTTATTAGACCTAAAAGGTCATTATTTGGAATCAAGATTAACCTTAGTTTCAGTATCTAATTAGCTAATCTTACAGTAAATTTAATCCGATATTAATTAAATTGAATGCTATTATTGAACCTTGACATATTGGATAAAAAAATCACAACAGTTTTCTGATAATGCTTTGAACAAAATTTTAACTGCCTGTTCGTCGATATCAAAAGAAAACTTTCTTTCGAATTATTACATTTGAAACAAAAACAACTTTTAAAATTTTGTTTTTGTTTGAAATATAATTATACGAAAGAAAATTTACTTTCGATATCGGCGAACAGGCAGTAAATTTTTCCAGAGGAGATTTATTATTATTTACATATATTTTTTGAGTGTTTTCTTATTTCCTTATACATAAATAAATAAAGAAAGAGTAAAATGTTGTGTGAAAAAGATCCGGGAAGTTCACAAGTGAAGTGAAGAATATATTTACATGTGTATGTTGATGACATTTATAAGATTATAAGATTTAACCGCTACCATTGGCCGCTTAAAATAAATAAAAGTAAAAATATATCAACTGAAAAAGTAAATACAAAGACAATAGATCGATTATGGATTGCAACCAAACTTCAGTTGCTATGCATAACTGCCAGTTGCCATCCGTAATCGACCTCTAAAGTTAATTTAATATCTGAATGTCGAATTGAAAAAGTGTCTCTTATCAAATAAATTTTAGTAAATCTGGTTTTAGAGCAGTAAATTATAAAAAAAATATTATGAACAATAAAACAAATACTTACATACATTTATATTGTTGTTGTTTAATGTCATTCATTAATTTTTTTTCTCCTTTTTTTAACTGCAGAATCCACACCATCATAATGCACTTCATTTGTCCTCGCATGCACTTAATAGTCATAATTTAATAACAAATGCCACTGGTGCTGTCGTAGTTCCTCCATCATCTAATCATTCGCCCAAATCGCCAAATCAGCACCAGCAACCTCAAATACAGCAACAGCAGCAACATATTATGTCAACATTTGCTCCTATTGCAACAACAGCCCCTTCTGCAACGGCAGCAGCTGTGGCCAGTGCTACCCAACAACAACAGCAACAACATTTACAATTGATTTCTGCTGCCAACAATTGCAACAACAATCTCATGTCATCTTCCTTAAACGCTGCTCACAGTGCTCTCTCCTTGCATGATCGTGGCTTACCACCGAAAAGTATGGCGCTACAATCGAATGCTGGTGGTGGTAGTAACATGTTACTTCATACGCAACATCCTTCTCAACAGCATCATCAATCACAAGCAACAATGGTGATAAACCAGTCGGCCAATGCCGCCTCATCGATGACAACATCGTTGCATGGTTTTGATATCAATGGCGGCGCCACAATACCGGTAACAACACAATCCTGGACTGCACCATCCTTATCGCCAACGACTGGCTTGGCTCCCAATCACCACAGTGTACTGCATGGCCAGCAGCATGCAAAGAAATGTGAAGTCAAACTGAACGCAATGCCGTAAGTGTACAATTTACAATTGAATCTTTTTTATTATAGAGAGAGAGAGAGAGAGAGATTATTTTAACAAATAACAAATTGTATTTTTCGTATTTGCAGCTGGTTCCACGGCAGCATTACACGTGATGAAGCTGAACATTTACTGCAACCGCGTGAAGATGGTTTGTTTTTAGTGCGCGAATCAACTAACTTTCCTGGAGACTACACATTGTGTGTATGTTTTCAGGGCAAAGTAGAACATTATCGTGTAAAATATTTGGAAAACAAATTAACCATAGACGATGAGGAATACTTTGAAAACTTGGGACAATTAGTGGCGGTAATTATTATTTTTTTATTATTATCACTCAAACAAAAATTAAAAATAATAATTAAAGTAATACGATGTTCAGACATGCATTCGTAATTGAGATTTGATTTGAATTTATTTATTTTTAATTGAGCACTTAAATGTAGTGTTCAAACATCTCAATTTAGCTTACTCAATTAGCATTTGTCACAAGGCAGGTCAACCAGATAGTAGCGGTTCTACAACTATACAAATTTTGCTGTTGAAAATACCTTATTAGCTGTCAAAAGAAATATAAATCCGGGAATCTTGAAAAAAAATTTCAAACACATGGAACAACAAACAAACAACGCAATTGCAATTCACACAGGTTAAGCTCTGTACGCACGCTTGTCAGATCTTACAATATTGTCAGTAAAATGTGTTAAAACTATATTACAATCGTATTGTCTGACAACGTTATCATAAAACGCATTGTCAGTACATGGTAATCTTATAAGACAACGAACTACCAACAATATTGTCAGACGTTGTAAGATTTTCAGATGTGTCTAGTTTATGCAAGAGTGCCTAGAGATTTATAAATATTTATTCAAAAATATGGTTGATCACTTTTGTTCTCCACGAGTAAAATTAATTGCAAGAAAAATAATTTCTCGTAGTAAAATCAATATAATTTTGTATAGAAACTTTTCCTTTATTACCTCTTCAAGTACCTCGGAGTAGTATATGAGAGAATTTGTGCTCTAAAAATTTCAACAGATCTGACAACCGTGTGAACTGACAATTTATTGTGTTCTTCTTCTTGAACATTCATTGTTGTTCACAGAAGTCATGCCATGTTAACGACATTTACTTGCAAATACCTGCAGTCTTAATATTACGAATGAAAAAACAAAACGTAATGACAGTGCATACATATGAGTACTCGTTCCTTTTCGCATCGTCTCTCTCGCCTATAAAGTACCAATCATGTCAATAAGACATGACTCGTCTAAACGCAGACTAACTGAACATACTCCTCAGTAAACATAATTGTGAAGAGGGTTGCATTCTGAATTTTACTCAATTAGCGATGCAAGTAACTAATAATTGTTCAGTTTATATATTTATTTTATTTTAAATTCAGCTCAATCAAGGCCTTACTTGTGTAAAATTTGCTAATTGCGCAGTTATGGCGCATGTCTGAACACACTGTAAATTTATTAAACTCTACAAACTTGTCAAACGTCATATAAAATAAGTACCGGTTCACACCCATCAAGTTTAGCTGATTAGGTGTTGTTCGATTTTCTTTTAAAGTTGCCTTGATTTTCAAACAGAGAAATGTGTTTCAACTAAATATCAACCTGCGCCAAATACGTATAGTATTATGGATGACAAACGAAAAGGAAGAAAATGAAAATTGACTGGTACGGTCAAGTCTGTACCCCTCTCCATTCTCTTTTGCTCTCTCTCTCTCTCTCTCTCTCTCTCTCTCTCTCTCTCTCTCTCTCTACTAAAAACCAAAGACTTGACGAGTCAAAGTTGAAATGTGTGAACGGGGACTAAACAAATTTTTTTTATATAAACGATTTTAACTTGTTGTTGTAGAGCTGTATATACTTAAATTAAAATTTACTTCGATAATAATAAAACATATTTTTTGAACTCTACAAATATATATTATTTTCCTAACAGCACTATGAAGCTGATGCTGACGGTTTGTGCACACAACTTATAAAATGTTTACCCAAACAGGGCAAACAAGAGTATTGCATTAATTCAAAAGATTTCATCGATAAAGGTTGGGTCATACCCGAATCCGATTTACAATTGCGCGAGAGCATAGGCAAGGGTGAGTTCGGTGATGTTATGCTTGGCATATTGCGCAATGAGAAAGTGGCTGTAAAAATGCTTAAAGACGAGGGAGCGGTACAAAAATTCTTAGCAGAGGCTTCTGTTATGACGTGAGTTTTTGTTTTTTTTCTGCACTTTACTTTAACACAATCTCTTGGCAATGAATTATAAAAAGTTAAATTTATACGAATTTTTTTTTTTGTTGTTAAAGTACTTTGGAACATGAAAATCTTGTGAAATTCGTGGGCTTAGTTTTCACTAGCAAACATATTTATTTGGTGACTGAATATATGAGCAAAGGATCACTGGTTGATTATCTGAGATCGCGGGGACGACAACATATTACAAAAAAGGATCAAATTAATTTTGCTTAGTAAGCTTTTTATTTTTATTTCATTATTTTAAGCATTATTAAGTGCTGTTCACATATTACGTAATATATTCCGTTAGGGCGGGGAAAAAAGGACCAACGTAATATGTGAACAGCCACTTAATCAAACATAAATACAATTTTTGAAACTAATTTTAAATTGAATAAAAAAATTAATATTAAATTTCACTTTATTAAAATAGCGATACTGCTTCGGGAATGGAATATTTAGAAGCGAAAAAGGTTGTTCATCGAGATTTAGCTGCCCGTAATGTTCTGATATCTGAGGATTGTGTTGCCAAAGTTTCTGATTTTGGTTTAGCTCGTGAGGAGTGCTATAATTTAGACGTTGGCAAGTTACCAATTAAATGGACAGCGCCTGAAGCATTAAAAAATGGGGTACGTGTAAAAATATGAACATTTTATTGTTAACTAAAAAATAAAACGTTTAAATTTATGTCTGTATTTTATTGTTTTAAATTTTAGCGTTTTTCCAACAAATCTGATATGTGGAGTTTTGGTATACTTTTGTGGGAGATTTATTCGTTTGGTCGTGTTCCTTATCCTAGAATTGTAAGTTTTATTTTAAATATTTTTTTAAATTTATTAATCGAGATTGCCTCGATATCTTTTTTTAAAGATTTTCAAAAACTTTTTTGTTTGTTGAGGGGTTTTTTTATTTTAAATATTTTGTTTTGAAAACATTCTGAAATCTTTTTCAAATGAAAATGATTTCACATGAAAATGTTTTATATATTTAGCGAAAAAATTTTATTAGATTTTAAGGTTTAGTTGAAGATTTCTAGAAATGCAACAACCAAAGAATTGTGTGCCAATGTTCAGTGCAAATATGCATCACATAAAAAATATATTTTTATAAAGTCTATTATGTATGTACATATTTGTTTGAAATTATTATATATTGTTTGATAACAATAATCTATCTATGTAGGTTTTTTGGTTGAATAATTTTTTTTAAAAAAATCACTTTATGTGATTAAAATGAAAATTGCATGAAAAAGGTTGCAGTGTGTAGACGGACACAAATGCAATTCAAAAAAGAAATTTTTAGAAAATTGTAGAAACAAAAATAACGTTGGCTAAAACCACAGGCAATGTCCTGATTTCTTTTCATTAAATCAACCAACCATTTGCTTATATTTGCAATTTGTTTGTGTATTTTTCTCTTTTATTCTTATAAAAATATTTTTTAAAAATAAAACAAATAAACCAAACTAAAACGATTTTATTTTGCCGAAATTTTATACATATTTTTACATTTCTGTTATTTGCGTGAGTCTTTCGTTATCAAATTTGAACGTAAGCAAAATGCCACAATAGAGATGATACCGCAGCAACGGAACCAAAATTTAAAATTTTGCTTCCGCAGAAAAGATATAATAATTCCTTAAAAATATGTATGTACAAAATAAGTTGAATTTTAAGATTATAATTTGGCCACAATCCTGTTGATTGGTGCAAGTCTTATAGAGGGCAACAGTGGTCGCGTTCATAAGACGTAGCTGTTGAGCTCAACTGTTGTCAACTGTTGAGCCTAACAGTTACGATTTATAAATGGCTTGTTGAATAATTGGATCATAAACAGCTGATTAATGTAAACAAGAGAAAATAAATAAAAATGCTGTAAAAGAAATAATTTAAATTTGCTAAATTAATTAGTTTGACTTATACTAAAAAGTATGGACAACATATAAATTGCAATGAAGTTTTTCATGGCAGGAATTTTAAAATCTGCACCACAAATTTAATATTCACAACATAAAAATGCACAGCAAAATATTCCAATAAAATGATAAACCTGCGCCGATAGTATTTATATTTCAACACTGTGTTCAAAAAATCTTTAAACTTTATATTGAACTAATTTCGCAATTAATATAAATAGACACCATAATAAACAAACGTCTATTTAATTAAATTAGTATTTTAATTTTATTTCTTTGTTTTCGTTACTTTATCGGATTTGGAATGCAAAATTTAACAAATTAATTTGCAGTCGCCACCTAACAAAACGGCGTTGCAATAGAATATAAAAGCGCATAACTCTCTTGATCAGCTGCGGAGCTAAACACAACACATGTTGACTTAGCGAAAAAAAAAATTATGATAGAAAAAATGGCAGAAAATACTCAACTGTTGTGTGGAGCGGAACTACTCAACGGTTGCGCCACAGTTAAGGCAGAATTAGCGGAGCGCACCCGTACCGTACTGTATCAGCTGTTCGTCTATGTTATGGGAAAATCAATACAAAAGCTTACCGAATTTAAATGTACCGTAGTGGCAACGTACCAATCTGTATAAAATAGAAATTGCTAACGTTGTTATGTGACATTTGTAGGCCAGTGATGGGCTGTTTCTTTGGTACAAGTGAAGGGGGTATTTCCGCTCTAATTTTTTGGTACTTTTTGATAATAATATTTATGTACTTTTGACAAAACAACTTAAAATAATGTGTATTTGCATATATATGGACATACATATCGTCATATAAAATGCAAAACGGCCTATCTATTTTTTTAAAAAAAATTTCAGGAGAGACAAAAAGCTTATTAAAAAGCCAACTATTGTGATCATAAAAACTATTTTTTGTAGGTAGTATCATTAATAAAAGAATTAATGATACTATGCTGAAAAAGACAATATTTGTTATCACAATAGTTTGCTTTTTAGTAAGTTTTTTATCTCTAGTAAAAATTTTGTTATAATGTAGATAGACCCTTTTGCATTTGATAAGACGATATACATGCTTAGATGTATATAATAAAAAAATACATATTTTATATAAATGTGATATGATATAAATATAAAATAATTTGAATGGTATAAATTTTTTTGGTATGCACATATAAACACTAATTTGTTGTTTATGTTATAAATTATAATTTTGGAATATAAATGTGAAATAATAAATAATTTTTATATACATACATACACAAAATAAAGTTCTGATATCATTTAAATATCTTAGGCACTTTTTCTGCCCAAGTTACCAATTGAAATTTTTTAATACCCGTCACTGTGCTGTAAACAGCTCTCCTTTTTCCTGGCAATATAGCAAACAATATAAAAAAAACGTGCGTTTTTAAATGTTCTATAAGTGGACCAACGTGCTAACAGTACGGTACGGGTACAGCTACGCTCGGCTAACGGGGCCTTTACGTCTTATGAACGCGACCAGTTTTTGACTCTTTGTCTTTTTACTTTCTGAAAATGTCAAAAGTTTACTTTTTTGTAAATATAGTTATAAGTGGAAATTAAAAAATATAAGCTTGTTAGCGAATAAGTATGAGTGTGTTGCGACTTTCAGGGGTTTACTTTCATGGGAAAATGATAGTTTAACAATTATCAAAAATATATATATTTTTGTTTCAATAAGTTGATTTTATTTATATTTGCCAAATTTTTTGTTTTAAATTTCTTTACACTGTAGCTGTAATCATAGATTTGTATATTTTTAAAATTTTTGACACTTTTTTTTTAATAATTTACTTAGTTAATATTATTTATTGGTTAGAAGTTTATAAATTTATTAAAAAAATCTTTTGAAATTCTTCAACTTTCAGCCTTTAGCTGATGTTGTCAAACATGTGGAAGTGGGTTATAAAATGGAGGCCCCCGAAGGTTGTCCTCCTGAAATCTATGAAATGATGAGACAAGCTTGGGATCTTAATCCCGCCAAAAGACCAACATTTTCCGAACTTAAAGTTAAATTATTACATCTGAAAAATAATACAGCGTGAAAACATATGCATGGCAAAATAAAAGTGACATAATAAAAAATAAAAATCAATATGCTACATTAAAGTTTATCTTACAACATAAAACCCAAAAATCCCTCCCAGTTTTCTCTCAACCCAAACACATTCTTTAACCAATATAGTATAGAAGCTGTTGAAGAATATTGAAAATTTAAACTACTACCGTATTTGCATACATAAAGAACATTTAAAATATAATAATAATACATACATGATTAAAATACAATAAAAATTCAACTAAACGAAAACATCATTTATCATTATCATTCATACAAAAATAATTAAATATAATAAAATTATTTGCAATTAGTATGTTTTTACTACTAAATATTAAAAACATGCATGCGTACAACATACATAAATCCATATGTACATATGTATGTATGTCAAATAATGTAATTATATTTCTTTATACACACGTACATACATTAAATATTAATAAATAATAAATAACAACCAACCAACAACAAAAAAAGAAAATTGTAAAAAGCATAAATCAAATAATAATAGCAAACCTTTACCACCCTTTTTAAAATCGAGTAAACATTTTTTTAATGATTTAATAATTTTTCGAACAATTTATAAAGTATGTAATAATAAAAACAAAAGTCTACGACATAATAACAAAACAACTTAACGCAACAATAACAATCTTTAGTTTATTTTGAAACACATTTTTTTTTTGTAACAAGTAAACTAAAACAGACTTCAAACTAAATTTATTTTAAATAAAAAATCCCTAGTTTTAAGCTATTATATTAATATTATTATTACATATATTCAAAGCATAATAAATTTATAAGATTATGTATGTTATTTATGTCAAGATAATAAGCTAAACACAATACTAAAGGAATTCTGAACAGTGCATGTACTAACTGTTCCATCGGTTGCAAGTGCTAAAATTTACAAAACTGCTGTTAATTTTTTTATTGATTAGATCAATAGATTTTTACATCCTTGCTGGCTAAATATGAATTGCAAACACACAATTATATAAAAATAATTGGTTCAACAATTTAGATATAAAGTAAAATTTCTATTCAGTATGTCATTACTCACTTTCAGATAAGTCCATAATTTGGTAGCATTTATTGAAGTTCACACGTGTACGACGAAAAGAATCATTAAGGGACTTTCACACTATCATACAAGTCTTAAGATTTTCATTGGATTTTGTGTGAAAGAAATTCAACGAGATTTTTTGCGACTGTCAAAAAATCTAACGTACCATTACATTTTGTTTTCACACTATCAGATCTCAAGTAAAATGAAATATATGAGTAGAAAATAAGCGGCGGCTGAGCCGTCTCATGTAGCCGGCGAACAATCCGGCCTTTTTTTGCAGTTAGAGTATATACATATGGTAGTCAAATTTATTATCGTATTATATGCCATTTTAAGAACATTTTGCTTTCACACTTGCATGTACTATTACATTTTTTGACAAGTCTTAATACAAAGTATTATAGTGTGAAAGGCCCTTTATTAGCATATAAATAACGGGAGTATTTTAATGCTAGGAGTTCAAAATTTCGGGTAGGTCTTACAGGAACGTTGAAGTTTAGTTGACTAAGTAGGAACTCTGAATCAACATCACCACGAATCAGGACCAAAATAAATAAAGCGCTTAGCATGAATCGTCGACTTTTTAGGGATGGCAATTTTATCAAAGCAAGTTTGCTATGATAGGGCAGCAAGACATAAAAATTCCAACCAAGACCACGGAGACAGAAAATTAAAAATAGTTTTTGTACCGATTCAATATTATCTATATTTTATTAATAGGCAAACACGTTTTCTGAGATCCCTTTTGCAGCCGTAATACTGAACCGATTTCGGAAAGATTTATATGTTTTCAATGGGGATTTTATATAGATGTGCACAATCCTAATTTTATTTAATTCGGTTTAGTATTTTGGGAGCTATAAGCGTTTGAAGTTGCTAGCAATACATGCATATTTATTACACATACAAATTGTGTGTGTTTGTCCAATTTGCTTTGTGTAGAAATGAGACAGAGTTTTTTCTATATGTAATTTGTAAAAAGAGAGAGAGTTAAGTAAGAGAATTTTAAGTTTTTTATTTGGAATGTTTTTTGTTTTTGTATTTTTCCGTATATATTTATGTAAATGGTTAATATTTAATAACTAGAATGCGGGCGATTCGCCGTCGACCGCTGGATATTACTCGTTAATATGAATAGAATAACAAGGATCACAAACAATTAATCCCTACTCAGGAATTGGTCGAACAAGAGAAACATATAAAAGTTTTGTAATATAAGGATCTATAAATTCCTTAGTCCAGTCCAGTTTCATGAATCCAAGTATCATATGTACATATAATTTTTGTTATGGAGAATAACAACAACAAGTTTGTAACTTAGCACATACAGCCGATACAATTATTAGTATACCTTATGAATTCCTTTACTATTATAAAATAATTTTTTTGTATGTAATTTTGTTTATGAAAAATGTATAACTTTTTTATAATTATTTAAAATTGTTTATTGAAGCAAAAAAAATTTTTAAAGTTGTATTTTATCATGTTTGTCAGTGTGCATGTATCTTATTAGAGTTTTAACCTAAAATACACATTCGATTTTATTCACAATCGGGTATTCATTTAACTACTTCAATTGGAAACGGAATGTGGCAACATTGTTTAGCAAAAAATAAAACAGAGTGGAATTTGTGTTTGAAAAAAATTATAAAACACAGTGATTATTTATTTATAATTAAGAAAAAGAAAAGAGTAGAAAATGAACAAAGTTAACTGTATTTGAAACGAAGAAAGTTGTCATTCAGCATGACATTTGATACAAGTTTTTCTCAAAGAAACAATTGATATTTCTTGTCTTTTGCGTAAATAATTTTTGCATTTTGTATACGTTTTTATAAAAAATAATAATTTAGCTTTTGGCCATACAAATAAATTTATCCACAAAAGTCTGCACAATTCAAACTTAAAATTCAGGCAGGACAAGAAAATGGTTTGGGTGCTTTCGTCGCTAAATACATTCCTTACTTTGGTGAAGGGTATGCATGTATGTTCATATATATACCACCCATACTTGTTTAAATTGTTATTGTTAAGAAAGGAATTAGAATACGGTAATTACACTAATCGAACGGAACAGGACGGACGCCACAGCAATCATCTTCAGCGTTCATATTGGTTATTGTTTCTAATACTTTGCGGCGGGCTGATGCAATAAGTTAAGAATATCAACTATTTAACCGAATTATGCCACTATAAAGAATATTAAAATTATTGAGACGTTTCTTCATATTAATTTCACTATCATTAGGGATATTCAGCCCTCGAACTCGTGCCAGATTAATAACTTTCAAGTTCGAAACATTACGTAAAAATAATATGCGTATCTCATTTTTTTGCAGCCGAGTTTTTAATCTTCCAAATACACAAGAAAATATTAAAAACACGGTTTCGTAAAAATATTTAGATAAGCCGATTCTATATTAACTCAACAATATTTAAATATTAATTTTTTCCATTCTTAGCGATAAACGAAATACAGTCATAAAACTAAATACAAATACATTAATTATTTGTTTTGCCTGGTCTGTATTTTTGGTTTTTAAAACGAATCCACGGCTTTTGATGGGTTCCTAAATCAAATTCTCACAATTTTATTCGTTTTAAAATCTTATCAGCGAGTGAGAAGGTTTTAAAATTTCCACGTAAAAAAAATAAACAAATTCAATCCGTTTTATGAAATCGGTCGGGTATTTTCGAATCAAAAGTAAATGAAATGGCGTTTTTCTTTTTCTAATAAATATTTCCTATTTTAAACAATGTTGCCAGCCAGTTTTCAGTTTCCTTTTGTAATATTCAGATAAGTTCTTGACTTTTTTTGTTTTATGAAACACAATCATAACTTTAAGAAATATGTTATTAAATTCAAAAATAAAATTTAATACATACTGCAATCCTAAATTAGACATACACACTCGTATAAATGTATATTTTTTTTGGCAAAATTTTTATTATTAAAATATGTTTTCAGTTTTACTAAAGCAGACATACATACATACTCGTACATAAATGCATACAAACCAACATGTGCACACATCCATTCATACATGTGTGTTTAGAAATATACAAACAAAATATCAAAAATAAATTTGTAAATTAACGTTGTTTAAATTTGCTTACATTATTATTATTATTATTTTTAAAAAACAATATGCTTACACATATACACATTTTTTTATTTTATTTAAGAATCTCTAATTTACTTGCTTAAAGCTTTTTTCTTAACGTTAAAACATTTTTCTTTCTTTTAAGCAGCTCTTAATTTAAATGTTGTTTTTATATTTATTTGTTGTTAACATAAAAAATATAAAAATATATTATAAAATGTATAATTATTATTTTTTTTGTTTTTCGTTTGAACTTTATTAAGGCGGAAAATTACCATCTAAAACAAAAACATTTCATTTTGAAAATCCCATTTTAACTTTTACATGTTTTTTTTTAACATCATCATTAAATTCGTTATAAAAACCAAAATGGAATTTAAAATAAATTAATATCATCATTTTTTATTGTTTTATTGTAATAAGTTTGTTTTTATGTATTTCTAAAATAAATCATATGACCCAATTTTCATATCTAGCTACATTATCTACAATTTCTATCTACTTACTACTCCTATTCTAACATACGTTCAAACATGTGTCCTAATAAATTATAAATTTAAAGTAAAACAAAGAAGAAAAACATTTGTTTAAATTATAAAAATTATGTATATAACTGAAGTTCTTCTTTAACCATTTTCCAAAATTGTGTATTCAATAAAATTTTAATAAAACTTATTTAAGTTGAAAAGTTGGCAAAAAAAATAACATTTAAAAATTTTGATAAATTACAAAATACTAATTCGAAGTTATTTATGTGTTTAATGATTACAACAACAAAATTTAACTTGAAAATAATTAATATTTACAATCGTAACAAGATACATTTATATTAACACACATACACATACAAATACAGTTTCGGTGTAAAAAAAAATTATAAATTTAACAAATAAAACATCATCAGTAAATCAATAAATTTTAAATAAATTATTTGAAATATAAACAAAAAAACTAGTGTAAACTTAATTGTAGATAAAATCATGGTGAAATAAACAGATGGCATTAATTTTTTGTTTCAATTACGTGAGCGTGCATGAACGCGAGTACAAAGAAATTGAGTGTGCATAAGTAGATTTTTGACGTGATTGCTTCGCGATTTTTTTTTTGCTATATGTGACCTCTGAGAAAATGGACCTACTGTGTGAAAATGAAGGTTTTGAGAAAAACGCATTTAAAGTTTCATAACGCATTAACACTTTGAACACACCTTCAGTTGGGAGATGCGATTTGGTATGGTTAGTTATGATTGGGTGCCGACTTTGGTGACGTATTTTTTCGCTTTTAGTGTGACAATACCTTTGCTATTGTTGCTGTAAATCCACTCTTAAGTCCAAACACGTTTTTTGACACACTAGCTCCCTTTTCTCGAAGAAGGTCACATATTGTTATTTTTTTTTTGTATACTTTATTAATTAATATGTATTTCTATGTAATTATTTAAATTGTTTTAAGTTTATGTTGAAAGGAATTGTTTGGCTCAAGTTCAAATCTGAATTTACTCATTTCTTTATTAATTTTTGATAAACTACAATTATAGGAACAAGCTATACCCCTCAATAATCAATTGCAATTTGTTGTTAACAAAATGGTTAATGTTTTACTGAATAAGTAAAATATTAATTTTGGGAAAAAGTGCGAATAAAAATTTAAAATACTAAAATTTTAGCAATTCCCATAAAAAGCACCAATTATTACAATTATTTTTATTAAGAAAGTATTATTGGAACAGTCTATTCATCAGACCAGCAGAATGGATCTGTGATAATAATAATATTTTTTTTAATTATTTTTTTTTTCGTGAATATTTCGTGAGTGCGAGTTTCGTGATTGAGCGTAACTTTTTTTCCTACTCACGTGAGCATGCATGAACGGAAGCCAAAAATATAGTCGTGCATGAGTAAAATTTTTTATCGTGAGCGTGAGTGAGAAATCACTCACTATCCCATCTCTAGTTTATATTTACAAAATATCCAAACTTTACTGCATGTTTTTAGAAAATGAAAACAAAATTGTGAGTGAAAATTTATATTAAAAATAAAAACAAATTTTCGTATTTTGTTCTTATTTTCAATATTAATTCTCACTCACAATATTGTTTTCATTTTCTAAAAACATGCAGTTAGTTTGTTCAATTTGTGTTTATTTTTTTATTAAAATTTTCAATAATTTTTTATAGGTACTTATACACTCACAATATTATTACAGTAACTCTACGTTATTCAAGAAGTAATCCGTTCAGTAATTTTTAAAAGAATAAACATTTAAAATTGTAAGCAATTTTATTTTTAACTGATTCTAACATTCATTCAAAAAACTAAGGACATATTTTCGGTTACATTCAATATTGTCCGTTGTTTTCAAGTGCTGTTTTTTTCTTTGCTTGCTTTATTTGATTTGTTTGAGATTACCTCTCCAACACAAACAAAGGAAAAATCTTTTATTTTTACGGGCTTAAGTCAATTAATTTTTTAACATTAAAAATTAAATGAACTTTTTGTTCAATTTAAATGAAAAATGAGTAGACCGGTTTTTAAGTGAACTTTCATTTATTTTAAATTACAATTTCAGTTAATTTTACGTACAGAATATTTTTTTTTTTTTTTTTTTTTTTTTTAAAAAGAGAAGTAACACTCAGGCAATTAGTATGCCTACCAACCCGTAGGTGTGTTACCTTCTTTGGGAAAGGGATAGTGAGAGAGGACAGATGGTGAAAGAGAGAAAGCTTAATTTTTACAACTCTGATATTGCGCGTTGTGTTAGTTTTTAGATCAGTGTTGCAGCGCCTCTGATGTCAAGTAGGCGCATTAAATGTGTTTTAAGCTGTTGTAGCCATTTTATTAATTATTTTACTTCGCCGGCGATTTTGCTACAATACCGACGAAGGAGGGCGCTGTGATGTCCGCTAGCATACACCAGTATCAATTGCTGCCAGAACTGTTCAGTGACCAGTGCTATGCCTTCATCACTTAAACAGTCTGACAACAACAAATACAATCGCATACTAATGCACATCTGAAAAATGCTGGATGTTATGACTTGTCTGAAGCTGGGCTCGAACCCACGTTCTTAGACATTATTTGCTTTGCAGTCAACGCGCTAACTACTTCAGCCAACAGCACCCTTAAGATTTTTAATTCGACAGCAACTACGACAGTTGCCTTAATGCGACTGCGCCAAACATAATAAGGGTGATTAAGTTTACAAGATGGCAGCGCTGCAGCAGTTGATTACCCTTGGCCGCAGAGTAGACCAGAGATAAATAATGAGGTTATGTTTTAGCTTAAATCAGTTTTTTCTTTAGATTATAAATGAAAGAATAACAACAGATACAATTACATTCAGGCTCGTGTCAAGACACAAGGTTCTACATAAGTTTGTAGGTAACGCATGTCAAAAAATGCGAATACAGTATTATTGAGTTTGTTGCCGGCCGCCTGACTAACAATTCGCCTTGAATTTTGGGCACAAATTTTCGCTTTCTATGACAGCTGGTTTTAATTAACATCTTTAGCATCACTAGACGACATTTGTCCGTTAAAATTGCGTTATGCATTTGGCTTGATCACTCACTCACTGTCTTTACTAGTGTTACAAAATTTCCTTTTGGAATGTTTTCCCTCCAGATTCCTAAGTTTTGTGTTTAAGGTTCTTTTAACATTTATAATTAAAATATTGTGTACAATTTGTTAAATTTATATTAAGGAATTTGTTTATGTTTCTTCTGGATAGTTTTTTTTTTATTTATTTATTGAACATTTATTAATTTTAGTATAAAAATATAAAAATAAACTAAAAATTAATTTATAAGTTTTTGTTTTATAAAAAAAAATGGTTATATAAATGGTTAAGCGAATTCCATTCGTCGTGACTTTCACTGTTAAACATAAATTGTCCCTGATCAATAGCCCACGTTGCAACGAAACAATTTTCATTGCCAGCAACTGCCAAAGTCTATCTTGCAAAGAAACGGTTTTTTTAGTGTGCAATTTACAATATGGAATTTGATAAATGGGGCAATAAAAACTGCAGCGTGGAGATGTACGGTTAGTTTTTTCCAACTGCAAACAATAGAACTTATTCAAAATATTGTGCAAATGGTCTTGCATCCAGAACATTTGCCACTCTTTTGTAAATACGCAACAATTGATGCCTCCTTTTTTATTTACTTTGGCCACCAGTCCTTCAAAATCTTTTTAGGCAAATTAGGAATATTTGAAGCTTCTTTTCAAGTGCTTTTTTGGCATTGACCAAGTCTCACTCACATCCGTATAAAAAAACCGATTTTATTAGTTTTTAATCCAAAGTGATTATTATTTTTTGGCTAATGCTTGTAACCTTTTTAGTCAGAAAGAATTGGACATGAGACAATCACCCTTATTCCAGTTGGAAACATCGACGTCACGTCAACACAATACCAAAAAATACATATTTTGAAAACAAAAGAGAGCTAACAAAGTTTTAAGTTGTTTATTATTTTAGGAAATACTATAAATAATATAAATATTGCAGATTAATAAATAATCAAAATTATATTGAAATTTATTTTCAGGTTCGCTTGGCTGTCTGTCGCCATGATCTCTATTCCGCAACAAAGGATTTGTTTTTTTTTTTCTTCTTTTAGAGATCTTGATGTTCGGCCCAAAACTAAAACGATCACATTAATTTATAATACAAATACACAAGAAGTTATTTTATTTTAGTATTATTTCATGCTACCAAATAAGTTTTGAAAAAATATTTAAATAAATAAACATTAACTCAAAAATATGAAAACAAAATCGCTTTTATTTTATTTATAACAAAATTGAATTTGTTTTAATCTTCATAAAATTGCATTTTCAATTCAATTTATTTTACATTTATTTACAAAGTAATAAATCAAATTATTAGCCTTTTCTACTTAGAAACATAATTACAAAATATATATACAATAAAATTGCATTTAAACAACGTAAACATGTAGTTAAGTTAGTTACAAAGTGAAAACACGGTTTCATTAATTGCCTGCCTGCGTGCAATTTATTTATTCCCTGCTGACGTCATCGTCAAATTTGTTTTTGAATTTTTGTCCAACTTTAAAATTATACTGTAATACCAGGCGCCCAGAATCGTTGAAAACACAGCAAGTAAACTTTTGGAATTTTTTTACAAAAATATTCACAGCATACTTTAGGGCGCTGAAAAGTATTTGAGTCAGCCAGTTAGATAAAATCTTTACCGGGTGAATCAAGTACTTCAACAGCCCTAAAGTAGGCGCAAAGCTTTTAAATAAGGAAAGTAAACTACAGTACGTGTGTGAATTTTATACACAAAACAACTTTAGTTAATTAAATGACAAATTATTATATATATATATATATATATATATATATATATATATATATATATATATATGAAAAACATAAATAAAGACAACAATAAATAAATAAATTTATCCATTTAACAAAAATAAAATTAATTATTTCAATAGTGTTTCTAAATACTTTTCACAATTTTTTCCATTATACTGTCTTTTAAAAGATTGAAGTATTTGAAGGGTTCAAGTCAAAGCAGGTATTTTTCAAAGCGAATTGAGGCGAGTCTAACTGTTATGAATTTGTCTTAGAACATTTATTACAAATAAAAAATTATATTCGAATTGAATTAAATGAGCGTGGAAACTCAGGACAGACACTCCACATAGCAAAAAAAATCCTCAACCAACAAAAGTTTTTTAATTTCCAAATATTTTTTGTGTTTTTTTATAGTGGTGGTCAACTTTTTTTGTTGCTCAACAAAAGAAAATTTTGGTTTGACAGAATTTTTAGTCAAAAATTTCTTATTTCCCAACAAAGAAAATTGTTGGTTTGAAAAAATATTTAATCATATTATTGAACCAAATAAATCGTTGGTTTAATAAAATTTTTAGTTAAAATTTTTTTTGTCTTTGACTAAAATTTTCGTCAAGCTGACAAAAAGTATTGTTGGAAAACTATTCATAACTCAAGAAATTTTTTTTTCCAAATGATATTATTTTAGTAAAATAAAAATTGACAAAATACTTACAATTTTATTTATCAATATGACAAAAAAATTTATAGGCTGGAAATTGACTAATTTTTTAATCAGATCTGAGTTTTTTTAGTTAAATACCTACGATTTTTATTTTTTTCTGTGTATAGACTTGCTAAAAAACCATCAACAAACAAAAGTGTTTTATAAATAAAAATTTTAGCGAAATATGTAAATGACTTTCATGAAAATTTTTTGTTAGTTTTCATAAGAAATTGAAAGTTCATTTTGAAAATGTCGTCGAAGCGAAGAGTAACAAAAATTGCTACTTCTACTTCAATGATTTGAATTTGCCTGCTACCTCATTAGAGTTACCAATATTATCAAGTAAAGAAATTTATCGGGCAATAGTTGGGAATAATTATTATTGTTAATTTAAAGTGATTATTTTTCGATCAAATTTGTTGTTAGTAGTTTTTTAATCCAAAGTGATTATTATTTTTTGGCTTATGTTCGTAACATTTTTAGTCAGATAGAATTGGACATGAGACAATATTCCAAAGGAACAAGGGAATATTTGATTAGATTTGAATTTGGAATATTGTCTCATGTTCGATAATAAATAATCACTTTGGATTAAAGAACTAATAATTATTATTGTTAATATTTTAATCAGATTATTTCTATAAAAAGGCATGAATTATCTTATTTACATACATATATTTGAAGAAACAAATATAATATGTAATTCTTAAAATATAAATACAAAATAAGTTAAATTTGCAATTAAAATTTTGCCAATTTGGTATGAGGGCAACAGTAGTTGACTCTTTTTGGTATTTTACTTTCTGAAAACCTCAAAAAATTACTTTCTTGAAAATATCGTTGGAAGCTGAGTAGCATGGTGAAATAAACAGCTGGCATTACTACGTCGTACGATAATTTTTTGCTCTAGCATTGTTTTTTCCAATCTTATGTCAGTTCTGTTTATTTTAGAGATGGGCGCCGCTCACGTGATTAGCGTGAGTCATCGTAATTAATTTTTTGTTTCTGTAATAAACTCTCGTTTTAATAAAATACTTTTCATATTATTTTAATATTTATTTTATTATTAGTTTATTATATTTTATTTTAGATTCTGTATTTTTTATGTGTATTCATTCGTCTTCTCCAAATTCAGTTCTTGAGTCACGTGTTTTCGTAAATTATTATGATCTATAGCTAAATTGTGCAAGTCCTATATTCGTATATACATTCCAATTGAGATCAGTATTTACAAGAAATGCAATCACTATTTACTGTCCTAACTTTAAAAGAATGCAATCAATATGCAATAACACTGCAGTTTCAATTACGTGAGCGTGCATGAATGCGAGTAGAAAGGAATTGAGCGTGCATAAGTAGATTTTTGACGTGATTGCTTCGTGATTTTTTTGCTATATTGTTATTTTTTCGTGTACTCTTTCAATTAATATTTCTACGTAATTACTGAAATTGTTTTAAGTTGATGTTGAAAGGAATTGTTTGGCTCAAGTTTAAATCTTATTTTACTCATTTCTTTATTAATTTTAGAAATTTTTTTTGATGAACTAAAATTATTTTTATTAAGAAAGTATTATTGGAACAGTTCATTATCAGACTGGCAGAATGGATCAGTGATAATAATAATATTATTTTAAATATTTACAAATTTTAAAGTCGAAGAAAATAATTAACATATTTTAAGAGTGTGAGTTTTCGTGACTGTGCGTAACTTTTTTTCTACTCACGTGAGCATGCATGATCGGGAGCCGAAAATATAAGGTCGTGCATGAGTAAAATTTTTTAGCATGAGCGTGAGTAAGAAATCACTCACGATCCCATCTCTAGTTTATATTTACAAAATATCGAATTTGTGTTGATTTTTTTATTAAAATTTTCAATAATTTTTTTACGGGTACTTATACATTTGTGTTTGTTTTGAGAGTGCCACTACCTTCTATATGGATCGCAATACTTTCAAAGTAATCCACACTTCCTTGTCTTGCTCATTTGTAGCGTCCAAAGAATTCAATGGTTTCTGTTAACTTATTACATTTAATTTTTGTTTACAATAATTTTTGATAAAGATTTAGACTTTACACAAACAAAAATTCCTTTTTTTGTTGTATTGTTGTAGTTGTAGCCCTAATAATGCCACCTGTTAAAATCATGGTCATGGTTAAAATCTGTGTTTTATTTTCGAATTAAATAGTTAAAAGACGTCATGTTAATAAAACGCATCGTCAACAAAACCTCTTAAACAACTTTAGAAATTACCCTGGAGATAATATTGGACTACGTGGTCCATTATAGCTGAAACGGGCTAGTTACAAAATGGTCCTATGTAATTCAGTGATGGACTTTGTCATTATCAAACACGAACTTATTGCTATACGATAACTGTTCGTGCGAATATTTGGATGGGTTGCGCGGTTGCTCACTCTGCACCATAATCGCAAACGCGTTTACTATGTGGCAAAAATTCATTACTTGTGCTACAAACTGTTACTGCATCCAGTATACTCCTCGGATTTAGCCCCTTGTAACTATTTCCTGTTTACAAATTTTAAGAAATGGCTGGCTGGTAAGAGATTTTATTTTTATTTTATTTATTTGTTTATTTATATTTATATGTATGTATATTAAAACGATTAATTTGGCTCAAGTTCCAATTCTAATTTTTTATTTCATTTTTATTAAAAAATTTTTTAGATAAAATCATTATTTTTATTAAGAGAGTACTATATATAGAACAATTTTTATTATTCATCACAATGGCGGAACTTTTCTTGAAAAGAAAAAAAGAGAAAACCACTGGAATAACATTTTTTAATTTGTTCTAGGGTTGGCATACATACTTATGTACCTCTGTGGCAGTGAGTGCTAAGAAACCAATTATTGTTGTTGTGGCAACCTAACAAATGCTTATTTTGCAAATATCGAGGAAAGTTTTAACAAACTTTTGTAGTTCTTTTTCAAACATCGTGGCATTAAAATCGAAAAATGTCCAATAGCCATTACAATGATGTATGGCATTTGGCTCAACATGAACTTGAATTGCTGGCGCTGTGTGATTATGAGCGACAAAATCAAGATATAGAAACCACAGCTGCCGCATTTGCTGCAGCTAATACAAATAACGAGCTGGCTTGCGCTGATACCAAGACTTTAATGCAAGCCAGCACTTATGAGTTTTATCTTAAGTACATTTGTTTGGCCAATAGACTTGAATGCGTGTATGATAAAATGATTCAACCCCAAAAACGACAGCTGATACGAAAACTTCTCGATGCCTCTTTGGGTAGAATTCTAGAGCTAAAACATGATTTAGTCAATATAGATCTTATGGAGTTCAGTTATAATGATGCCATAATTGAACGTTTGAAATTGACGCCCATCGATACGGAACTAAGAATTCCCAGATATTTCCGAAGGGAAAGACTTAATGAGATCGCACAAAGAAATAAAGTCATGCATGATATATCAGTGAAATTGGGTTGGGTAGAGGAAAATCCGATTGTGGAGCAAATGACGGAGATCGAAGCCATACGTTTAATACAAATGCATGAAAGAGCTCGTCAGGGTCGTCTGAGAGCTCACTTCATGAAGGAGATACGTATGCTTAAGGAAAAGGGTAAAGCAGAGGAGAAAGGCAAAGATCACACTGATAGCGGCCTAATTGCCGCCATGAAAATACAAAAAATGTGGCGTGGTCATACGGATAGACGAAAAACACGCAGGCGTAAGCTTGATGAAATGATTTTAATAGGGATGGTACCGCCGCCATCGCAAGTTTTGAAAGCAAGAGCGGAACAAGTGGAAAAATTAAATGAGGTAAGACTGGAAAATTTCATTTTATGTTTTATTCGGTTGAAAGAGATTAACCATATTTGATACTTTTTAAAAAATTATTTTTATGCGTTCACACAATTGCTATCCTCAGTTCCAATTTACACTAAGCAAGTCTTACTTATTAGTTTTTGGACAAGAAAGATAAAGGTAAAAGAAGCGAGTACACGCTGTTGCTTTGCTTTCATTCGTACATAAAAGGGAAACATATCAGTAATAAGACTTGCATTGTGTGAACGGCGAAGAAAATTCAAAGAAGAATTGCAATCTTATTTACTTGGACAGTGTGAAATGGGACTTAATCATACATTTCATAGTTAAACAAACAAACTTTGCTTCCGCCGTTTTTCTTCTATTATTTTATTTATGTATTTATTGGTACATATTATACACCATCACTCTTATCGTGAATATTTTTTCCCTCGAAATATTTCCCTTTTCCCTGATGTTCCAATCGTGAATAACTCCCGGGAAAAATGTTCGCATGAGTAAATAAATTCTTATCATGAATAATATTTTTTCAGATTGATTTTTCCCTTGGTTTTGTTCACTTAATTTTTGCAGGTGAAATTAATAAAAACATCATGTAATTTCAACATTTTCCTTCTAATTACAGATTTATGTTTATAAATATTTCTTTTTAGGACAAGATCAGTAAATACTGTTCATTATTCTTAATAATAATTCGCCACAAGACCTTTTTGGAATAAGTATACATCTTTTTGGTATAGAATCATTAAACACATCTTTATTTACATTTAAAAACATTTAATTTATAACCACTAAAGTGTATTTCTTTATTATTAAACTTAAAATTGTATAATTTATAATGTTTACAAATCTTCCCTTTCATATGTTCACTGAGAACTGATAGCAGGAAAAAATTCACGGCAGATTCACGATAGCAATTTTCCCTTCGAGGGGAATAAAAATTTCATGGGAACAAAAATTCCACTTGTTATTCACGATAGGGGTGCATATGTCCATGATGTTATTATCAGTATTTTAAAAATGTTTTTGTGACTGACTGTACCCGACCTATGCCTTCACATAGGAAGTAGCAACATGGTTGTCAACGAAATTCCACAAAAGAACCGCAAGACTATACGGTTATCCGTGGCATATGTATCAACCAGTGCGAGCGAGACGAAAACTCTCGAGGGCCAAACAACACACGCAAGCCTGACCGCACTTAAGAATTAATTACGACGACGCGAAAGCTTTTCTTCAGCCCAGATCTGTTTAACGACTGACACATAAATATGTTTTTGTTAATAAAATTTATTATTATTATTAGTTATGCTTTGTCTCCAATAATTAGTATATGGCAATTTAAATTTGCGGATTCTCAAATTCCTGAATATTTATTTTCTTTTTAATATCATTTTATGTATTGTATGCAAACTGTTGTATTGACTATGAAAATATTTTCTATAGATACACGTATAATTGGCCTTTTAGGCTTCCTATGTATCGAATTGAAATAAATAAATAAATAATGTTTTCGGGTTATCACCATACGGAAGCAAAGTTATAATAACTAATCCTAATAGCTTTACTTATTAGTGAAAGATTTTTTAAAATAAAAATCGTTCCACCTCTATAATTACAAAGATTTTCAAAAGACGTTATGCCACCCAAGAAGCGTTTAGAGAAAAATTTGAATCCAGTGAAAAGCTAGTGTACGAGGAAATTAAGAACAAACATGGCGCTAATATGATCGAAGATATAGCCGATGAGCTGCGCTCTTGGATAAAAGATTATTATGAGAAAACTGGTAAATTGCCAGATTTTCCCACAGAAGATCAGGGCGGTTCTTTGCATATTTTCAGTCGTCCCGGAACTGAAAGTGAAATAAGTCGTTCCTCGGCACGATCATCCAAAGAGTCTCGCAAGACCAAAGACAAATCAAAATCGCCAGCAAGAAGTGGAGATTTGAATGTGAATGAAAATCAACTAGAAGCTGGAGGTTTACAACCGGGCCAATCCAATTGTTTGCCAGACATAAAGATGGAAATTGAAAGGTAAGAAATAAACCCATAAAGATCATTGTGGTAACCTTTTGATTTCAGTATTTATATTTATTTAACTTAAAGATTTAATGAAATTTGGCGTGACAAGGACGAGACGGGAAATTTTCGGCAGGCGGCTTACGAGGAAATGATTTACAATGAAAAATACAACGAGATTGAAAGAGAGTTTCGAAAAATTGTCGACGATGTTATGAGACAAGAATTGGAGTTATTACAGGTATTTTAAAGAAAAACTAGAACAGAGTTTTAATATTATAATAGATAAATTCTCAATATTAAGAGCGCCACAGGTAAAAAGGCCAAGAAAAGTAATAAAAAGACTAGACGGTCTGGAAAGAAAGGCAAAAAGAAAAAAGAAAAGGATTTAACGCCAGATCGCACCACTGAATCACTCTACGAAGAGTTAGTCACCAATGGCATTATACGAAGATATCCCGAAACAAGAATGAGCGAATATTTAGGCGATAAAGCTATCACTGCAAGATGTGGAACAAAACCTTCGCCAGGAGATATAAGACAAATTCTAATCGAATATTGTATATTGCCTTTGGGCTCGGAACAAATCCACAATGCATGCCCTTTAATACGTTCTATATTGTTGGTTGGACCGAAAGGTTCGGGTAAGAAGACTTTATTGCACGCCATTTGCACAGAAGTGGGAGCAGTATTATTCGATTTAACGCCAGCCAATATTGTTGGGAAATATCCAGGTAAATCGGGACTAATTATGTTAATACATCTGGTTTCAAAAGTATCACGATTACTACAACCATCCGTCATTTATATGGGCGATGCAGAGAGGCCTTTTATGAAAAAAATACCCAAAACAGATCGCACCGATCCCAAACGTTTGAAAAAAGATTTACCCAAACTAATTAAAAATATAGCACCCGAGGATCGAGTTCTGTTTTTAGGCACTTCCAATTTACCCTGGGAAGCTGATCAGAAACTCTTACAACAAACTTACAATCGTTTTATATACATACCCAGGCCCGATTATGGTGCCTTATCTCACATTTGGAATAAATTATTGCAGTAAGTATCTTTTTTTTATAAAAGTTGAGAATCTCTCAAGTTTTGTTGTATTTAGTGACTACTCCGGTGGACTGTCCAGCTTGAATTGCAGTGTTATGGCGAAAATTTCTGATGGTTATACTATCGGTACCGTAAATGCATGTTTAAAAGAGGTGCTAACTTGCAAGAGAAAATTACAATTGCGCTCCCAACCCTTGACGCATGTTGAACTCATTAATGCTTTATGGTAATAAATACTAGTAGGATGGAAAATTTAATACATACTTACTTGCATTCTACATGAAGTAATGTAAATATTTTAATTTTAAAGTACACGAGATCCTGTCTACCGTGAAGAGGAAGATGCATATGAATCTTGGTGGTCAAAGACTCCTCTGGGTCGCAGGCGTCAGCGTTTACTAGAAATTGAAGAAGAAGCTCGCTTAGAGAAGCAAGTTCAGGCTGAAAAACAAAGTAATGGCAAGAAGAGAACTTAAAAGTGTTTACGATTGTATTTTATTTATTGTTTTAAGTTAAAATAAAATTCCTTGAAACCACTTTTACAATATATTTTATCGATTTTCAAATACAGAGGTAAACGTTCCTTTAACGACTCCAAAAGATTTGGCATTAAAGTTTCCACTAACCTAACACAGTCGCCCGTACACCATAAAATACTGATATGAAATGAGGGATCCTGAAAATATTTTATATGTGTATAATAGGTTTTTATTAATAAGTTTGGATCATTCGTAAATGCAGTAACTGTGCAGCTTAGCGTTCGAAGAGCACCACGTGGCAGCACATTTTTTCGTTAAAAGTTTATTGATGCAAACAATTGACAGTGCTACTATGGCAACATTTTATTTACTCTTGCAACAGTTTACCGACAGGTTGCACATACATACATACATATTTACTGCATTTACGAGTTCGCCTTTTATGTACATACCTCATAAAATGTTGCAAGTTTAAAATCTTTCATTACCGAGTCAACTTTATGCAAAATATTTAACATTTTCTCGAAATACATATCGTCTACTTTCAACGCCAAGAAAGTACGTGTACGTTCAGCATTTGTATAAACTTTTAAACTATTAAAAGACACTGTAAAACTAAAAATAATATATTTTTACAATTTTTTAAAGAGTTTTCATATATACTCAAACCTTTTTTGGGCGATTGATGCGATCTAAAGGATTCCGCATAAAAAATACTATTTCCCTTCAAAATTGGTACATAAGTTTCAGTCATTCAAATCATAAAAAGAAAATAAATATTCAGGAATTTGAGAATCTGCCGTGAATTTTTTCCCCACTATCAGTTCTCAGTGAATATATAAAAGGGAAGAAGATTTGTAAACATTACAAATTAAACAATTTCAAGTTTAATAATAAAGAAATACACTTTAGTGGTTATAAATTAAATGTTTTTAAATGTAAATAAAGATGTGTTTAAAATATTTTAGGTGCGGTGAATGATTATATACCAAAAAGATGCATACTTATTCCAAAAAGGTCTTGTGGCGAATTATTATTAAGAATAATGAACAGTTTTTACTGATCTAAAAAAGAAATATTTATAAACATAAATCTGTAATTAGAAGGAAAATGTTGAAATTACATGATCTTTTTATTAATTTCACCTGCAAAAATTAAGTGAACAAAACCAAGAGAAAATGGGAAAAAAATTATTCATGATAAGGAGAATTTATTTACTCATGCGAACATTTTTCCCGGGAGTTATTCACGATTGGAACATCAGGGAAAAGGGAAATATTTCGAGGGAAAAAATATAATTAATATTTATATTTCAATATAAATAAATATAATATTTATGTTTTATCCAAAATAAAAATAAAACATTTCACATTAAAATAGTTAACAAAAGTAGTAGCAAGCAAGCAATGGAAAAAGTGGCGACTAATTTTAAACCATCCCCCATAATGACGGATCAAAAACCGCATCAAAAAGGTTTGAGGGTAGTTATAGTTTTATGTAATACCTTTTTAAATTTTGTATAACTGCATCCAATGTTTCAACAAATGATTCTATAAAATGATATTGCAAAATCACCGTTTTTGTTAGGCTAATGTGTGTTTCGTTTGATATCATAAAATTAAACTTATCGCCTAAATGTAAATGGCAAATATCTTGTAAATCTTCAATTAAAATTTTGTTGACCGGTATATAAACGTATGTAGCCCAATTACCACGCTCATGTTTAAAACTTCTTACGCGGCCATCATGTTTTGAAGGATCATCGTTTACTTCATCATCTATCGCCTTTAGCTTACGTTTTCCCAATAATGAGCTGGCTTGTGGCAACAATATTCTGAATGAAAAAATCGAGAATTAAGTATGTGTAATAGCTTTTATTAATAACATTTAAGCAAGAATTTAAATATTTTTTACATACATACATACATACATACTTTTTGTCATGTACGTTATCATCCGTTAATTGCAGTACATACGAGTATGTAGGTATTTTAAAACTTTTATTTTTTCTTTTACATTAAAAACAAAAACAAATTCTAAAATTTTGTTTTTGTTTTAAATGTAATTGTACGAAAGAACGAATATGTTTGACATCCTGGTACTGGCAGTAAATGTAGCTCAATTTGTGTTCTACACAAACATATGTACATATGAAGAAGTGGTTTTCATCTCTTTTCTGTGGTTTTCATCTAATTAAAGGGATTAACGTACATATGTAACAAAAAGTGGTAATTTTCGTGGAAATGCCCATACGCACATAATCACGAATGTGATGTTTAATTTTACTTGTTCTCTTAATTTTACAAGAAAATTTCAATAGAAAGAACTCTTTAGAGGTTTTTTATTTAACATAATGGAAATTTAAAAGTAAAATTTGATAGCCCTTGAATTTTTTAAATATAAAAAATGCAGATTTAAAATATAATGCAAATTGTTTGTAGTTCGAACATGCAATTAAGCGAGAAATATTTATAAATTTATTTCATTCGATTAACTAAATAAAAAAAACTTATTCAAATTTGATAGCTCTTGAATTTACGTGAGAAAACATATGGAGTACAGGTTTGAATAATTTTTGCCAACTAATTCGGTTTTTTTATAATTAAAAAACCGTCTCAGTCGAATACTTTGTACACGATTTGTATATTTTTTTTAATAAAATTACTTTTTACTATATTAAAACTTTGACTTCAATGACTAGTACTATTTCATAGTTTATGCGAATCTATAAATGCGTAAATCATGCACTTATTGACCTGGGACTAACCCCACTTCAAATTGAAATTAACGTTTTATCACAACTAAATGACACTCTTAAAACGTTAGCAATAGCTCTCAAAAAGCAACATAAAATGCTGATATAAAAGATTATACCTATATGGCTTTGCCAACTATATGCCCAACAAGTACATATATTGAGTGCAAGAGCATTTTCAATTTGTAATTTCATAAAAACAAAAGAAAAAAACGAGATACTCCAAAACTAGATTTCATTTTTAAAAGATTATTTTAAACGAATTAGAGAATTTTTTAGCAATTTTATTAATATTTTAATAATATTATAAACATATATATTAAATGTATTTTGATTTTATGGGCTTATAAGCATGTGCTTCACACCACCTTTCGAATAAATGTTTTCTTTCGAATCGAAATACAAAGTAATCCCTAGCAGCTGCTGATACTACTCCAAAGGTACTTACTTAATAGAAAGTATTTACACATTTTTCTATATATGTACATATAGGTTGATATTCTTTGTCTATCTTGTCCACACATTCATATGCATATATATATGAAGTTAATTTTTATGTTTTATCTTTAATTTTATATTATTTTACAGTATTTACATGAACTGTTCTTTTATTAACAAAGATTTTAAACTTATGTATAATAATTTTTTCACAAATAAAAACTGGTAGACCGGTAACCGGGTTTTACAAATTTCAAATATTCAAACTATGAGAAACCGGTTTCTGGAAAATGTCGAATAATCGATCACCCTAAATTTACATAGCACGTACTTGGTACGTACCAACTTCTTATTTGAAACTTTGATTTATCTTACCTATTTTTTTGAACGTTTGTCATTGTCATAACTTTTCCTTTTTTTGACTTCTCATCTTCAGAGTCCGATGAACTGCTGTAATTTACTAAAAACATTTATATTTTAGCTACTGATATATTATTTTTATTTTTGACCAAATTTTCAATAACACCACTATCGTTGTTTGTAAACAGATGTCGTGCTTAATGACAACGAACCAGTGCTGTCAGATTATTTTTTAGTCTCCCCGCCAAGTAAGTTGTCAAATATCGCCAATATAATAAAATATTAAATTTGAGTTACAAAATATCTTTTTATTTTGTAATTGCATTACAAATACTGTAAAATTTGAAATTAAGTACGTAATGACTATCGTAACACATAAAAATTATATTTTTTAAGAAAAATTAAAAAAAGTGTTTACGTCAACAACAGTTCATTTATAAAATAAGATAAGACAAAACTACTCAAAAATAACTTATTCACAAAATAGAATTAACGTTTATTTAAACGTGTGTACACATATCAATTATCTAAACTTTCGTACTCATTACTTTCAGTTGAATCCTTACTGGGATACATTTGTTTCGAATTAAATCTGACTAACATTTATTCAGTTGGAACGAATGTGTTGCAACATACGAGTATGTTATTTACATTCATAGAGAATTGAGAAGCTCATATTAATCTGGAAGGCAGATTAATAATTCTCCGAATCACATACGTAAACGGCGATAAATTGGCATATCTGACAACACTGCAAGAAATTCTTAAGAGCAAGAAGGTTTTATTATGACTTTTAGAGTAAACATAACCTCAATAATATGATAATGAAGAATATTGTGCTGTAATTTCTTTTAAGTTTAAAAATTGTGCAAATATCTCTGGAATACCAAATATCAGCATTCAATATGCGTTTAGGAGCGGTGTTATATGTTTATAAAGGTGAATGGGGTCTACCCTCCATAGATTTTGAGTGCTTACGGGTATTAGTAAGTGTAAATTGTTTAAGTTTATTTCAAAAATACATTCATGTTTTTAATTATGTTTTTTTATCTGTAATACCAGTGCTTAGTCAAGTTTACACGATGTCCAGTAAAAATTGAAACAAACTCCAATCCCCTACATTCCGGTGCCGGTAAATTACCTTATCTTGAAATTGGCAGTGAAAAATTTGTTGGCTACAGGCAAATAAAGAAGTTACTAGACAAAGAAGTGAGTACAAAATTGTAAAACAAAATACATAAGTTGGAAAGATGAATTCGTAAATCAGGTAGACTCGATATTGAGATGATGAATGAATTTTGCTTTGGTTTAATTTTTAGGGTTATCCTATAGATGCCAAATTAGGTCAGAAAGACAAACAATTATCGGAAACGTTTTCTAATTGGGTTTTTTCAAATCTGCACGCATATTACCATTATTTTATTTTCGGCGAGCCAAACAACTTTGAAACTACCAGATCTATTTATGCCAATAGAACTCCGTTTCCTTTCAACTTCTATTATCCGTCCTCGTATCAAAAAGAAGCTTACGATATTGTTTACACTATGGGTGGTTTCGATATAGATGATAAACTAGAGCTACACGGAGGAGACTATGTAATTTTAAACGATTTGTATTTTTCCAAATGTGCAACTGATAGTTATTTTTCTTTTAGCTGGCCAGTACTGCAAAAAAATGCATTAATGTTTTGTCAAAACGTCTGGGGCGCAATGTGTGGTTCTTTGGTGACCAGTTTAGTGAATTAGATGTCATTGTGTTTTCTTATTTATCAATTTTATCGAAAATAAGTCTACCTAATAATCCTATACAAATTCACATAAAGGGTTGCCAAAATTTAGTTCATTTTATCAACAGGATATCAAGAGATGTTTTTAAAAAGGAATCTTTCAATTCACTTAATACTAGTAAAGATGATGCCTCACCAAATAATCCTCTGCTTACAGCAACAGAACGGAAGTTCCTAGAATCTGAAAAGAAAACGAAACTATTAGCTGCCATAGCGGCGGCAGTAGCCATGTCAACATTTGCTGCCATAAAATTTATTTTTCAAAAAAAGGTATTCCTTTGAAAATTATTTCGAAACTTCTATATATGGGGTATTACTATGTAGTTTGAGTCGAAAGAAAATTTGTTCTAATTACAATGTAAATAAAATACTAATTTGAACTTATATTCAAATCGAATTACAGAGTAACAACACGCCATGCTTAACATAAACGATTTTTTCAGATATCCAACCCTCAGGAATATTATGGTTTAAATTATGACGACGATGACGAGTTTGAGGAAGATGATATGGATTGATGTTAATTAATTATTTATTTTATTTAATTCATATGAAATACAAAAGCCATGCAGGCCAAAACAACGTATTAGTCAGAAAACTATCTTCTATTGTTATTCTATGTTTAAATTGTGCTTTAGTTGAGCCATTCATATCATTTACATTTTCAATTTTCTATGATTTCCTAAAATAATATGCTTAGCCAAAGTTGTCGTTTTAAAAAGCTGATCAATAGTAATTAGAGTATTTCCTTATTATTTGATTCAACTGTTCGAGACTGTTCTAATTTATTAAGAAAAGCAATAAAAAATGTATAAATAATTTAATTTCTTATGAAAATGTACATTTTTATTAGTACGTGTTTCGTTATAGCTAATTATACTTTATATTTTTTGACTTAGTTAAAATATTAAGCTTTTAAAGCTTCTTGTAGCTTTCTTCTTGCCGAATTAACACGATCTTCTTGTCGCCGTATATCATCATCTGATATGAGTATACCTTGCATCAGGGGTTGGTCAGGATTGATGAAAGCCGTGGCGTTTTTTTGAAATTCAGTTTTAGAAGCTGTTTGTCCAGTTACAGGAGTATTGAGTACATGTAAAGCTGTAGCTAGTGATTGCATGACGGTCTGTTCATGGACATTAGGCCCTAAAGGTTTAAGACTCTTGGGCAATACAATGTCATCAAATTGCTCACCGGTTGCATGACAAGCTCGTATACGCTCTAAACGTTTTTCCCAAAATAATTGCTTCGGTTTATCTTGTGCTCCTTGTTTTGTGTCATTTTTTGTCTTGCTGTTTTCATGATTTCGTATTACAGTTACGGGCTGCTTAAATATAGAAGCAGTCTGGCGTATAGGCGGCACCATTGAGACATCTGTTCGCATAGCGCGACTGTTAATAAAAATAAAACTAGTTAGAATATTATAATTTTTATTATGTCATCAACAGAAAGATTTAACATACATATTCCTAATTTTTAAAGTTACTATTGTTTTTTGATTATCTTTATAACATTTTTCATTTTAAACGCATGCATCCGCAACATTATATTCATATTTATGTCGTTAGGCGCATTTAATAGAAATGTTGAGAGCTTTTTTAAAAATGGTATCTTTTGTGATTGGCAAATGCGCCAATAAATAATTATTGTTTGTAACTTTATAAATTAATGCAACATGCATGTTAAAATTCATGCATAAGAAATAATTATTAAAAAATAAAACATGTGCAAGATAGTACATATTTAAAAGTTGTCCTTTTTCTTTAAACAAAATAAATTGAAATTTTATCATTTTCACTATGCCAATTTGTCTTAAATAAATTTCCCAATAATTTTAACTCCTAAAATTGCCAATTCAATTTTAATTATAATTATATGTAAATACAAATACGTGTCAAATAATTTGAAAATTACTTGACAAAGACATGCAACACAGATTTGCCTTTTATTTAATGTTTTTTAGGCTCTACCTGAATTCTAATTGTTGCTGCTTAAGTGGCAAATTTGTTGATGTCATCGTCGTCATCGTTGTGCAAGAACTTAAAAGATTATGATGATTCGAAATTGAAGTGGAAGACAACGAAGGCAAATTAAAAACTGCTGTTTGAGATCCCATTCTATGTTTACGCTTTAAATTGTGGCCCGCAGATGCATGATGTGATGGCATTATAGTAATGCCACCACCCAATGTTGGCAATGAAGTAGCATTACCAGCAATACTAATGCCAGTATTGCTACCACCACCTCCTAAGCCAGTTCCACTACTGCTGACTGCAGGCGTCGTCGCGGATATGCAGCGGTACAGTGATATAGAAGGTGATGGCAGATGTTGTATAAATTTGCCTTTTTGGAAATCAAAACTGCTTATATCTATAGCTTCTCCTAAATGACGTGCCAATTGTGGTTTGCTATCTATACGTTTTCCAGTTGGACTATTCAAACACCATCATCATCATTGGTAATTGTCAGCAGCAACACCAAATGAACATTTATTTAATGTCGGCATATCGTTCAACGTACGTCATTGCAACAATTGTAAGAATATAGTGTTGGGGATAAGGGTTAAACATGATGTGTATAAAGATACATACATTGGACATTTATGAAAAAAGGGAAGGAGGAATATTGTGGCAGTTTTTTTGATTAGAGAATAAAATTGTGTTTTATACGTGCGTTTTTAATTACATACTTAAACAGCATTTTATTCCAAAATTTTTTAATAATACCTGTAATAGTAGACATCAACTTTTCCCGCTGAGATTCCAGACTTTCGTAAAACTTCCTCTCTTTGCCATCCTTTTGGAAGGGAATTACAGTCTACTTTCTTACGTTCAATTGAAATATTCGAGTTCATTTGCATTTTTGTATTACTTTAAACCTTAACTTAACTATCCTTTTTATTAGTTACTTTTTTAATGCAGAAAAAATAAAAACACCGTCCAATAAACAATAATAAAGTATATTTGACAAATAGTTGGAAATAAGGGTATTTTTTAGTACACATTTTCCATGGAAGAAAATAACGTATGGTTTTCATGAATAACCACGTATGTCTCAAAACCAATTTTTTAAGCCGTGAATTCTATAGATTTTTTCCAACATACATAACATATGTACGTTCTTAATGCTGAAAACTATAGATATCGAATTATTTTTTAGAAAATTAAGGCTCAATAAAATTAAACCTAAATAAACTTTAATAGAGAAACCTAAAATAAAAATTGCTGTAAAATTTTTTATATGGAGTTTGACAAGTAGACGATGCATATTAAATATTTATGTTATTGTAGAGTTGGTTACACCTGAATAAGTTAATCAAAACTCATTTTTTAAAAAAAGCTAAATTACTTTGAAAGATAAAACAAATATTTTGATATACATATCTATATATCTAGAGCTTAAGCCTGGGGTGCAGAAACCTACGTTTTCAAAGCACTCGTGTGGCCTACGGCAATAGGCAACAAATAAATATCTTGCACATTTTTCTTTGATTATATGAAAAAATAACCAAAAAGTGAAGATTATTAATTGTATTGTATGTACGTATGTACTAATCGCGCCCGTAAGATAAATTGCTGCTTAACTGTGCAAAATTAAAATTAATTTTAGTTATACACTGTGAAGTGGGCCGCCAATCGTTAGAATTATTTTACCTGTTTTACATATTTAAAAAAGCGCTGAATTTGCCATTTTGGTTATAGGCGCTTTTCAAACAACAACAATTTCCTAGTACTAGTGGACGATTTCTCCCTTAAAATTTCAATTGGTATTTAGAGATAGATTAAAGGTAAAAATGATCTTTAAACATAACTTAATTTTATAAAAAAATATGTAGATATTTTGTAAACAATTCGAGAAAAAAAATACAACAAGTTTTTCTTTCGGATATGTTAGTGACCTCTAAAACTTGAAAAGAAATCATTTTCAAACTAGGAGATGCATAAAACTTGATTTAAAAAAGAAACTTTCTAATGGCAAAAATAATGAATTTCTAATTCGAAGTAAAATTTTTCTTTCAGGTTAACTTCAATAGCATCATGACTGCTGCAGTAACTTGGGAAATTGTTTTATATATTGGAATAGCCGTTTTATGTCACATTTTAGTGTATATATTTGTTACACGTAAACGTGCCAAGAGTATAGTGGATAAACATGTAGTTATAACAGGAGGCAGCAAGGGAATTGGCTTATGTTTAGCTGTGGAATGCGCTTTAAAGGGAGCCAATGTTACAGTGATAGCACGCGACGAAAAGATGTTAAGTAAGTTAACATGGCACCCATATATTTAACTAATTAGATATTGGTTTATTCCCCATAATCTTAAAAATCAAAACTTGTCTTTGGTAGCTTAACAACACTACGCTGCAAAAAAAATCTCGTCAAGACAGTTAGTGCCAGTAGGCCAGTAATAATTTCGCCCGTTTCCCTTATTTTTACTTTTGCGATGTGTATAATAGGATAATTTGACTATGAACTTTAATAACTTGCATACATACATACATATGTATGTACATATATAGTATTGAAAACTAGAGTTTCAAGAAATACCTCAAAATTAATTAAGGTAAGGTAAGGTATATTTTATTGAGCCTTTATAAAAAAAACAATACAATTAAAATGAATAACAAACATAAGAAAGCTTAGGACTAAAAAGTAATATCCTAATAAACATAAAAACGAAACAGTAACCTACTTACAGTAATTTGCTATATATAGTAATTATTATAAAATATTAATAGAGAATTACGCCCTTGCTCCCGGGGCTTAACATGGTTTGAGAGAGAATCTCGTTCAAAATTAATTAAAAATAAAATATTCAATTCGTCCCAGAATAGAGTGTTGCTGCGAAACTTTTAAATAGTTAGTTAATGTTGAAACAGTTTCAGTAAGTTAGTTTCGGTCTTAAAAAGATCTTAAATACATGTACATACATACATACACATATTAAATATTTTGCTAAAAAATATACCAAAACTTAAATTACAAACTTCTTATTTCTTAAATATTAATTTATGTAGAGGGAGCTGTGGCTCTTATGGAAGTTATACGTCAAAGACCAGAACAAAAATTCCAATATCGTTGCTTGGACTTATCATCTAACTATGAGGACGTTACTAGATGTTTGTCGGAAATTGAAGAAGCTTTCGGTGAAATTTATATGCTTATAAATTGTGCCGGTTTTGCTGTATGCGGTGTTTTCGAGGAAATATCCGTAGAAGATGCTCGCAAGCTTATGGAGGTAAACTATTGGGGTACATATAATTGTACACGTTATGTTTTACAAAAAATGAAAAAAAGTCGTGAAGGTATCATTGTGGTGACAGCATCAATGGCTGCCTTAATTGGTGTTTATGGTTATGGGCCGTATACCGCATCCAAATATGCTTTACGTGGCTTGGCTGAAACAATAGCAATGGAGTCGAAACATTTAGGTGTTACGGTGACATTGGCTCTGCCATCTGACACAAACACACCTGGTTTCGAGAATGAAGAAAAGACAAAGCCGAAAGAAACAAAAATAATCTCAGGTACTGGTGGCTTAGCGCAACCAGACAATGTGGCAAAACAAATTCTCAATGATGCGTTGGTAAGCAAATTGAGCATAAATATAAACATTTAAAATTTTTAATATTGACATTTTAAACATTGATTTATTGCAACAGAAAGGAAATTTTATATCAGTATTGGGTGCTGAATCATGGATGTTTGCCTTACTGGGTGGCGGACTTTTCCGGTGGGGTGGCTTTTTCCAAAACTTGTTCCATTCTTTACTCTTAGGGCCTTTACGCATAATTGTCTGCTTTTTACATCTACACTTTGAACGAATTATAAAAAATTGTGCTAAGGAAAAAACTGAATAATGACTGAATGCCAACTATTACCAAAATATTTTTAGCAAAATTACAGATGACTAATTGTAAATTTTAAATTAAAAATTAGTAGTTGCACTCTTATTTATTGTATTTCCTTTATATCTATGTTTAGATAATTAAAAATATTTGCATTTCAAAGTTATATTTTTTATTTATTTCCGTATCCAAAGAGCTTTTTTTATGAAATAAAACTAAAGAAATTTAATAAATATTTTTAACTACTTAAATGTTTTCAAGTAAGCTTTTAAATTGAAATTCTACGCATAAATGGTATGAAGTTTGAAGAGGCTTAATTAAATATTTGGATATATTTTACTGCTTACGAATGCATTCCTTCTTACTTGCTTTTATCAATTGATAATATGAATGAATGACATATTTCGTGTATTTTTATTTGAAATCAAATTGTTCATTAAGATTTTCAGTATCTTTAATAATTGCTTATGTTTTCATTAAAATATCTTTAGATAAGACAAAAAGTACAAGCGCACAGAAAATCAAAAAATTTTGATACTTATTAAGCTAAACAACTGCTCTAAAAGAAAAAAGTAACTATGCGTCATTAGCGTAGTTTGAAAACGGCATTAGAATCATGCGGATGTTAAAAAACTCTAACGTCTTTACAATTTTATTAATTGGAATTAATTATATTGAAGCAGCCAGTTCCAATTATCGGATTGTTAATGGAAAGAGTGCTAATATAGAGGATTTTCCATTTCAAGTAAGTGTAAAAAAAATTTAGTTACATGTAGTATATATTTTTTTTTTTAATTAAAGTAAACTGCCGAGAGAAAACATTAAGGATAATAATAAATACAGAAAGCACGACCAGTGGGCAAATCACTGCATTCGATATCGAGCGAAATTTCCATACAAATTAAAAAAAATGTATGACATTTTACTCGATGTCGAATGCCGTGATTTGCCCCCAGACATTATTTTTAGTAATTTTCACATTTACAAAAGCAACGCCGTTACTCAAAAAACCTGATTTGTATTTAATAACGCAGATTTATTCACCGTGTCGAGTAAAAATTCATTTATTCAGTTAACTGCTGAGAGAAAAATACATACATACATACATACATATGTATATTTATTTATTTTCCATTTTGGTGAGAACATTAAAAGCTTTTTCTGAAGCACGGGTTTTTTTGAGTTATTACGCTGTTTGAGTATGTGAGCGATATGTATAATTTTTCAAAACTCGAACAGATTATACATTATTATACGCAATCTAAAACGAATTTTATTCACAATTTTACGAGCTCTGAATAGACAAGTGGACTACCGTTAATTATAGTCTCAGTCTTATTTTATATGTAGTGTATGTAGTGGATCTGTTGATAAAAAATTGAATATGAAATTTTGATTTGATTTAAGCTCTCACTAAGACGTCAGACAATTCACATTTGCGGCGCAGCAATTCTTAATGGAAATTGGGCGATTACAGCAGCACATTGTGTTCATGGTGTTGAGCAAATACCGAGCTATATAACATTGCGCATGGGTAGCCGGTGGCGTTCTCGTGATGGTGTTATACTACCAGTAAAACAAATACATTCTCATCCCAGTTATAATCCGGACACTATGAACTTTGATGTGGCCTTGATGAGAGTGCGAGAGAATGCATTTGACCGTTACGATTTACCTGTTAGATCCATTAAACTACCGCAATTATCGGGAAAAATTCAAGATAATACAGCAGCAACTGTATCTGGTTGGGGTTATCAAAGCTCTACCGATCATGTTCTAACAACAGACCTAAAGTATACAACTATCTACACTGTTAATCAAAACATATGCCATGAAAACATGCGCTCACATGGTGGTGTAACAAATGCGTACGTAATAGGTTTCTTTGAACGTTATCGTTTGCTGGAATTCTTAACGAAGAACAATATCCTGAATAAATAAAATAGGTTCTTAGTGGGATGAAAATCTGCTGTGTTCGATTAAAATTTCAGCGAACGACAACGTTGGACATTGTGCGTCAAGTTAGTTGTATTAAATGATTCAGGAATTATGAAAAAATTTATTCAATGAGTTACATTGCATTAAAATTATATGTACATACTATGTGCTTAGCTTTTCTCATATACTCAAATAACTAATTATGTCTTATAGAAATATGTACATATGTATGCACATACTATGTTGCATGTAATAATCTTTTTACTTTTAGAATGTTTTGCGCCTCTGCTCGTAATACCGATGCCTGCCAAGGTGATAGCGGTGGACCTGTTCAAATGAATGGAATACTTGTGGGTGTAGTTTCTTGGGGTGTTGGTTGTGCTGATCCCTTTTATCCAGGGGTTTACACTCGTCTATCCTATGCACCAATACGTTTTTGGATAAAGATATTAACAAAATTGTAATACATAATGTAATAAACTAGCATTTTTTAAAATTTATTATTCGAGACAGGTCTCGATATCTCATATCAAAGAATATCAAAAACTTTTTCACATTGCTAGTATTGTTTGGCAGTAAAATAAAATATATTTATATAAATACAAAACGTGCTTTTTACTAAAAAAAAACTTACGAAGGGGAAGGTGGTATAATATCGTTAAAATGGTGCTACGTATTATATGAATAATCCGTTTGCATGTGATATTTTATTTTGTCCATTTTCAGTTCTTTTAAGACATTTTAAATGTTTTCGCGATTTCACTTTATTAATTTTCGTAGTTTTTTTTATAAACTAATTCATCTACAATTTCTAAATAAAATATTGGGTAGGATACAAGGAAAATTATAAACTTATATCCTCTCTACCTGTGTAAAAATATTAAAAAGATTTAAGATTCTAAAATTGCTGAAACGACAGCGCTAATTTATTTAATAATTGTTTCATATGGCATCATTTTCAAGCAATAACAAAAAAATTTGACACTTGCTTTATTGCAACTTTCTCAACACAAAAATGTTTAAAAAAGACAAAGCAAACACGAAATATTCCGCAAAGACGTGTAAACTTAATTTTATTTCATATAAATGCTATATAAATTAGAATTAATTGAAAAATTTATATATTTTGAGCCAGCAATAAATAAAATACACATCAAACATCTGTGCATGGACTTACCTCAGAGTGATGAGCTTACGTGATTTGGATTTTTCACTCACGCGGCGTTTATTATTTGTTGTAATTGTTTTGGTAATTATTTTGTTTATAAAACAATTATTTTCTCCGAAGGCTTCTTTTAGCTATAACTAGTAGACAAGTAAACTAAAAGTCTAAAAATTGAAAATGAGTAAGAAACGTGTTTCCTATTTTTATAACCCTGATGTGGGTAATTTTCACTATGGTCCCGGTCATCCTATGAAACCACATCGCTTATCGGTCACCCATAGTTTAGTTATGAACTACGGATTGCACAGAAAAATGAAAATTTACAGGCCTTACAAGTGAGTATAGTGATAAAATAATCAAATAAGCGTAAATCAAGCCATTAATAAACAATGTTTAGAGCTAGTGCCCAGGATATGCTTCGATTTCACAGTGAGGAATATATAGAGTTTTTACAACAAGTGACACCACAAAATATTCATTGCAATTGTAAGTAGCTCTCATCATTTTGAAATTACTAACTTTAACAGTTTTTACTTTCAGCTGTGGGTTATACAAAATATTTATCACACTTTAGTGTGGGTGAAGATTGCCCAGTATTCGATGGGCTTTTTGAATTTTGTTCCATGTATACTGGAGCTTCTTTGGAAGGAGCTCAGAAACTAAATCAAAATCACAGTGATATTTGTATCAACTGGTCCGGTGGCTTGCATCACGCGAAAAAATTTGAAGCTTCAGGATTTTGCTATGTAAATGATATTGTTATAGGCATATTGGAATTGCTTAAATACAATCCTCGTGTCCTATACATAGATATTGATGTTCACCATGGGGACGGTGTACAAGAGGCTTTTTATCTCACTGACCGCGTCATGACGGCATCCTTTCACAAATATGGCAATTACTTTTTTCCAGGAACCGGAGATATGTATGAAATAGGTTCTGAATCGGGACGCTATTACAGCGTCAATGTCCCTCTTAAAGAAGGCATTGACGATCAAAGTTATTTTCAAGTTTTCAAACCCATAATATCAGCGGTGATGGATTTTTATCGACCTACAGCAATAGTTTTACAGTGCGGTGCAGATTCTTTGGCTGGCGATCGTTTGGGTTGTTTTTCACTTAGTACTAGAGGTCACGGAGCATGTGTAGAATTCGTCAAGGGATTCAATGTACCAACATTAGTAGTAGGAGGTGGTGGTTATACACTTCGTAATGTGGCTAGGTGTTGGACCCACGAAACTTCATTGTTGGTAGACGAACATATTACTAACGAATTGCCAATGACGGAATATTTAGAATTTTTTGCTCCTGATTTCACATTGCATCCCGAAGTCAATTCACGACAGGAAAACGCCAACTCAAAACAATATTTAGAAGCTATTGTCAAACATGTTTATGAAAATCTTAAAATGTGCCAGCACTCGCCAAGTGTTCAAATGGTACAAATTCCTCCTGATGTTGTTGACATGGAGGACTTACGTAATATTAAAGAGGAAAAAGAAGATCCGGACTTAAGAAATACTCAAGCCGAAGAAGATAAAATAGTTGAACCGAAAAATGAATTTTATGATGGTGAACAAGATCAAGATAAGGGAGACAGTACAATAGATAGTTAAGTGCAAAATATAATAGTATATGTTTATTTAAATTGACAGTTGAGCAGTGTTTGTGTTATTTTTAAGGTACATATTCAATAACAATTAAATTCTATGGAGGACTTTTTCTTTTTATTTATCTCTACTGCTTTTTACCAGTTACATGAACAATGTCTTTTGGATTTGAAAACTATGTATTACGTCTACACTTATCGAACAAAATTGTTTTTTCATCTATCTACCAGCCGGTAGTTGTATTTGCCAAACGACGCATACGTCTGGTGTTGCGATCCTGGTCTCTTATTTTCTTTTCCATTTCGGCGTCTGTTAATGTTTCTAAAAACGGTGCCCAGGCATCGGCATCACTTGGATTGCGAAATGGTACATCAACGGTAGAAAGTGGTGCTTCACTAAAGGCATAAGTGCGATAGTGCCAAGACAATTGACCACGAATACTGTACGCTATTGCGGTCACAAATTCACCGCCTAGACCTAATTCAGCACAGAGTTTTATAGCAAATTCCTCTGGGTTATTATTTTTTTCGGACATATCCCATTCTATTTGATCCACTAAAGAAGTATTTCCCACATGTATATTTAATTTTACTATAACCCGCTGATCACAACTTTCCTCTATTATTGGTGGCTCACTTGGAAATGCTTCGATTTGTTGACGTATAGCCTGAGCGATGGCTGGTACAAACGGGATGGGATTTAAGTCGAGGTCATCACACAAAACTTCGGCAAATTGCTCGGGGGTAATCATACTTTCGGTTTTGTTCCATGTGAATGTGTCTCTTAATTTTTGGCCTTCCAATTCCATGTCCAAACGTATGGGAACCAGACACTCCTTTTGTGAAGCATTTTCCAAATTAGCCGTAGGGTCCGTATCATCGAAACACATGGGAAATGTTCTAACTTTCTTGGTGTGAACTCTGTTGCGATTTATTGGAGTCGCTTGTGGTACCGCATCCAAATGACTCGAATTAGGCATAGTCGGCACATATTGTGGTTGTTTTTTAGACTTGCTCTCGCGTGGTAATGGTGCATCCGATGTATTTACCGAAATAGCTCTGTACCTAGAGTAAGAATTTGTTATTAAAGTTCTTTGAAAGTTAATTTTCAGATTTTTACTTTTCATCATTTCCTTGGATAATATCGTCCACTTCACATGCTCTCAGAAGAGACACGGAACTGGCTAATATATGAGGACTTAAGCCAGAATCCGCTAAACGTTTACGTTCTTCGTTCGACAATACAATCCTTGTCATGCCGGGATACTTTTTATACAATATACCACGAAAGAGTCTCAAATAATTTCCCACTTCGGAACCAACATAGTAATATTCACCTCCCTCTTCTAACTGAAAAGCTACAGGCTTATCGCCGTAGGTTTGCAAAGACATTTTAGCTAATTTATTTTAAATTTTCACAATAAATGCAATTTTTGCATATATACACAATCAATGGCGTCCAAATTTCTCATGAATAAATTCAATGTCAGAGCTGCCAGAGGCATGTACCCATATTTAATAACTATAGATATGTAAAAATCTTCAAAATGTACCTCTATGCATACAGTATGTATGTGTAACAAACTACTTTAAGGGGCTGTTAAAAAATTGAGTAAAGTGAATATTTTTAAAGTGTTTAAACGTATACTAAAAATATCTGAGAAACGGTACGAAGAATGGATTCGGTTAAAATTGGCAATAAATTGTGAACGCATTACAATTTATTTTGCCAATTGGAAATTGGCAGCTCTGCTAATACATACTTGCAGACTTGGTCGCACTTAAATGTGCTAAGCAGCTGATAGTTATTCAATGTTTTTTCCAATTTTAATGGGGTTGTAGAATTGCTAACAATTTTGGAAATTTTTAAAGCACTAATAATTATAATGTCTATTTTACGAACTTCATGTAAAACTTTACAATTGTGTAAAACTGTGTCTCATAGTTACGTTCAAAGTAAGTACGATTAAAGTTCTTTTTCATTCAGAATTAAATTTTTTGTTAAAAAATGTTTAGATCCTTGCCGCACTGTGAAGAGATGGGTTGCCCCTACTTTGCGGGAATTAAATCGAAGAGTTAAAATATTGGGTCCACAACCGCCATCTCCACGTTCAGGTTTTATAGAATGGAATTATAGAGCAGAACTGTTTGCCTTTGGCAAACGTTTGCAAGAAGAGTTTGACATGTCTTTATTGAACACAGCATTTACACAAATGGCTTACATAGCCAAAGAACAGGCAAAACAGCGAGAACTGGGTATAGAAGAAACGGATATGCAAATGGTCCATAATGAGGACTTGGCCAAGAGAGGAGCAGATATTGCTAGAGAATATGTTGATAAATTCATAATGTACTCTCTGCCCAAAGTGCCACAAGAAGGGCAAAAGTCGATAGCAGCATTTTTATTAAATACGGACACATTGTCTAATGTGGCCTTTCATTTAGGCATGAAAGAATTACTTCTAGATGCTGAATATCCTCCTTCAAAAAAGTCTATGGCACAGTCAATGCTAGCTGTGATAGGAGCATTAGAGCAATCATCTGGCATGGAAAGAGCTTTTCTTTTTGTAAGAGATTTCATATGTACACAACTCAATCAAAAAGACATTTTAGATTTGTGGCCGATCCAGCAACCAGAAGAATTGCTGCAAAAAATTTATCAAGAAAAAAAATTACCGGCTCCAGAACCACGACTGTTAGGGGATTGTGGAAAAAATACTGTCTTGGCAGCTTACCATGTCGGACTTTACAGCGATAAAAAACTAATAGGAAAAGGTATAGTAATATACGCTATTACTATATTAATTGACATTATTAGCATTTATATTTTTTTAGGTTTTGGAGAAGACATAGATATTGCTATAAAAACTGCCTCATTAGATGCTTTACAGTCACTGTTTGGAATACATGATAACATGAAACCTTTCAATTTCAAATTACAAGTTTCAATACCAAAAGAAAAATTAAATCAATAATAAATTTGTTAAAGTAATTGTTAACAGTATAGTTTTTTTTAATTTTAGCTAGTTTTTAAGTAACGCTTGAAATTTTAAAAATTTCATTCATTATTAATTTAATACAACTCAAATTTACTTAAATATTTGTAGAGGTTTTTTCTGTGTTTTGTAAAACACGTACATACATCCATACGTACACATATATATTTTTCAGCATATAAATAACTAACAAAAAACTAATAAGAGTTTTCAACTTCTACAGCGGCTGTATATGACAATATAAATTTATAACTGGGGTTTTAATCAGTTTTTTTAGTATGACTTCCGTGAGTTTCTTCAGGCTTACTTTCCAGTGAGAATGGTGGAATCTTGCAATCAAACATATGCCCATCTTCTCGTTCCAAACGAAAAGTTCCCCACATATGACCACTAGGAGCCTGAAGACTCACATGGCTACTATATTGAAAAGCTGGTAAACGTGGACTCAAGATGGGTTCTTGGCCAACAACGCCTCGACCTCTTACGGTCTCTAAGGTACCAGATAAAGAAAATATACGCCAATGTCTTTCACGCAATTGAACACTGGTCGTGCCAAGATTTTCCAAACGTATTGAATAACGCCACTGCAAAGAGATTTTATTGAAAAAAATCTACATACATAAATATATGTACAAAGAAGAAAATAAACAAACCCAATAAACCGAAGAAGTAGGATTCTCACGACATCCCATATAAAATGGTATCACAGTTACTCGTATATTTTCCGTTGTCTCCTTATGAACGTCACTCAATTCTAGCCAAGGGTGATTTTTTTCTTGCCATGTTTTTAAAGTTTCTTTGGCCTCAAAGGAGGGCTGCTTGTCGGGCATATATGACAAAAATTTGTCAAATAATTCATGATGCAAGGGATTCTTGTCTGCTGAAGTGTAGGGCATTATATCGTCATGGGATACGTAATCCAATCCGGGTATTGCATATAAACTACGATTGGAGTCTTGATTTCCCAAAAATGTTACAGCCTCTGTTTGAGCACGCTAAAATTTTATTTTATTTTTAATTTGATAATAATGATAGTCCCAAATTAATACATACAATGTAAGGACAATCTCGAGAATCAATTAAAACCTGATAAAAAGTGTGAACTTTGCCTTTCACTTCCTTATTATTTGACTGCTCCGGTGATCCGGTTGTACTAGATTGACTCGACACATTCGAGTTTTTTTCGTTTGTCGCATCATCCGAATTTGGTTTAATATTTTCATTTCTGGATGTATCACTTACATCTGAAGATTCCTGCGATCCAGTGGCGCCATTTAGCGAACTGACTACATCATTTAGATGTGATTTTAAAGATGCCGCTACACCATTTGGTTTATTCAATGGTTTGTCCTTGGATTTCCTAGTAGTTTCAGTACTGTCATTTTTGCTTTTGAGCGAGTTAATATCAGAACTGTTGCTTGAAATATTTGTGGGCGCTGTTGCCTTCGCTTTATTCGGATTATGTAGATCGCGATCGTAAACTCTTGCTGTCCATGGAAACAAAACGACTCCCCTATAACCAAAAATTCGATGTAAAAATAATTGGCCAGTTTCATATTTATCATCGAATTTTGTTGGCTCTAAACGTCCTACCTCTGCTAATCTGCAAAGTGAATATAACAAGAAGAGACAGAGGAGAATTTATAATTACGCAACTTTATATTATTGTCATTTTTTTACATCGTTTAAACAATTTTTTTAAGTATTTTTATTATTGCGCCAGATTTCTAGCAAACACTCTAGAAATTTTTTCATTGTACATATTTCTTTAAAAATATCCAAGCTAGAAAAATTGCTACTCACCTTGCTTGCTGCGAATGCTTTTTAATGCTCCTTGTTATTATAAAGGATACACTTTGTAATAACGCCGTTGATTTTCTTTGGTTTTGTTTCCATAAAATTTGTTGCAACAGCCCCATTTGTTTTGTTGAAATTTATAGCGATTTACTTTAAAAAATTTCAGTATTTCAACAAGTTCGTGATTGCTTAGAACTCACCTTATATGACGTGATGCTAATTTGCGTTAACGTTAAATATTTTAGCCAAAAGTTACAGCTTAATTATTAATTTGCAGAAAAAGTTCTAAATTATTTAATATCTGAAATTTGTACGTAAATGTAGAAAATATACATTTTTTATAAGAAACGTCAAATTAATAATTTAGAAGTGTCATTTTAGTGATTAAAACTGTAAACAGTTCTGACTTACGTCAGAGTTGATATATAATGTACTTTATTATTGTTATCGACTTAATGCACTGGCCAGATAGCTGTTTTTTCCCGAAAGCAGCTTAAGCGGGATATACTCTACACCATTGACCACGGTACAATTATTATTCTAAGTAAACTCCCAGCAATCGATAGCTTGCATCAGCTCTACCACGTTTTTACAAAAGCCTTAATATTTCCTACTTGCTATCCCTTTCCTTGCATCGTGGTAAGTTGCAAGTACCAATTAGACGTAATCCACACAAGTAACCGCTTTAACAATAACTTTGATTTTCTAGTGAGAAGGAGCGAAAAAGATCAATTTGGGACATCCGAAATTGACATGTTTGAAATGGAGTTGAAAAAATAAAATGCTCAACATAAAAATAGTCAGCTGTTGAACTTTACCTGGTAAATAAATATGCCTAGGTAGAGCAACTTTTGAAAATTGAATAATATTTGTTAATTAAACGATCGAAATATTTTTCGAAATTTTCAAAAGTGGTTCTGCATTTATATTATTTATTTATATTATTATGTAGAGAGGGAACGGTACACCGTAAAATAAATAAATAAAATAAATAAAATATTTTTACTGAAAACGCAACGTGTTTTAAACAAGTTCTTTTCAGTCGCATTCGTGAGTTGGCATCACCAGTAGTTGTTATCGCTAATTTTGTTTATTATTTGTTTTATTGCTTCTTGTCTATAATTTGTTCTTATTGTAATTTCATAAGTAAAATATCTGATAAAAAGAAACATCTTAATTTAATAAAACCAATTAAACAAAGGAATTAGAAACTCCTTTATATCAGCACATAATGCATCATATCATTGTTTTGATATTTTTAATAGCCGGGACTTGTAATACACTCTTAATAAAGTAAGTTTATTTTTCCTTAATATATTTTTTTAAATAAATGTTACATGCATTCTTGCAAGTACGTATGCATACATTTGATGTACATTCATACATTTTCTAGATGGACTAATACGTTGACAGGAGAGTGTAGCGATGGCGCCTGGCGTTATTTCCAACATCCGGTAAGCGGTAAAAGGTTCGCCTTTGGCAAAGAACTAATTTCAAACATTTTGTTTCTTTTTATCCACAGGTTCTTTTGACATTTCTAATGTTTGCTGGAGAGTTTCTTTGTTATTTGGTTTATAAAACAATCTTTTGTTTTCTACGACGCCGTAATGTAATTTTATATTGTTTCGAAACTAAATGAATTATTATATTTTAAAGAATTTCCTACAGGATGGATCTGAAGATACAAATATTTTGACTAGTGGTGATCGTGAATTCAAACCGTTCAGTATGTTATTGCCGGCTTTGTTGGATGCTATATCGACAATACTCTTCCTGACGGGATTATATTTAACATATGTCTCCAGTTATCAAATGATAAGAAGTATGTATTGCTTACAAACTAAAATGTATTTTAACACTTAGAATCTCAAGGACCACACATACATATCATGCTTTTAATGCAACATAGTCATGTCTAAAAAAACCCCAAAGTTTTGAAGTTACTGAAGCAAACGGGGTCCTTATACCCCCTCAGTATTATTATGCCGCAATATAAGGTTTTACCCACTTATCATAAATTAACAGCCATAGACCTGCTAACATTTTGAAAATTTTAATCACATTTTGTCAAGTGTGATTTTTTTGATAATATATGATGGGACGGAACTTTTCTTGCATTTACTACATACGAGTATATTTAATTACTACTAAAATAAAAAATTTATAGAATTAGTTTGACAGAGTAAATTGAAAGAGAGAAGCTTATCATTCTTCAAAACATTATTCCTGCATAAACTTTTGACGAAACAATGTGCTCCCATGTAGTGGTTTTTCGAACGCTAAAATTTTACTATTTCACAGTTACTGAATTTACGAATGTACCCATTCATATGCACAATATGCATGTACATATATGTGCGCTTGACCTTCATAATCGATTTTCTTATCGTGTTCCATGCCAATTAAAATCACATCATTATTGCTATTAAGTCGAAAGTTTGCATAACATCATTATTTCTTTCAGGTTCTACTATAATTTTTGTGGGTCTAATTGGTGTTATACACATGAATCAAACTTTAATAGGACGTCATTGGTCGGCAATTGTCACTATTATATGTGCTCTATTTATAATTATAACAACTGACATGAGACGCATTATTTATGATCACAATTCAATGGCACACATAAGTTCAAATGCTGTTTTATCGGGAGATCTAATGATAATATGTGCATCCATATTTCAAGCTGGTCGCATGGTGTACGAAGAGAAGTACTTAAAGGCTTGCAGTGTACCCATTCTACAGGCTATTGGTTGGCAGGGTCTATTTGGCATAGTTATTACCATGGTCTTGGGCATATGCACGAATTTCATGCCTACAGCCATAAAACCTTTTAACGATAGCTCGCGCAGTGTTTTTGATGATCTTATGGATGCCTTTAGTCAATTGCGCAGTAATCCTTGGCTGGTGTTGGCCTTAAGTTTATTTATTGTTACCAGTCTACTGTACGGTTATACTTCATTATGCATTATACGATTTTCTTCGTCTGTTAATCTTGTTTTAGCTGAAAGTGTACGCTCTTATTTAGTTTGGCTGGTGGCTTTGTTACTTGAATGGGAATACTTAGATTTTGTTTCTATTATTGGTTTCTTAATTTTACAAATAGGTTTGATTACATATCGCCGCGCTATACTATTGGAATGGTACCGTTCTTTATTGATACGTTTATCGCGTAATCGTTATGCTGACATGCCAACTGACCCTTCCGCGGCAACTGGAGTACCAACAAGTCGTCCGGCAGATATTATTTAATAATATATATATTTCTTTTTAGCATTTAATATTTTTTTAACTTTAAGCTGGAAACGAAATTATTCATTAATAGTTTAAACATTATTTAAAAAAAAGGTAGAAATTTTAGTTTTCAATGTTAAAATATGTGTTACAAGAAATATTTCTATCTTTTACGTAAAGAGACTTGGTTGCAATGAATGAATTTAATATGTAATTATTGTACTAATTAATTACTAATAAAGTAGAAAAAAAATTAAGAGAATATAAAAATGAGTATGCACTGGTTATTACTAAGAGACACCACACTTCTCCTCGGAAGCAGTACAAGAGTTTCATCACCCCCATTTCGACAACATTGATAGAAGTTATACAACATATGATTTACATATGTATGTATTTATTTTCGAAGAGAAAATCTTTCGAATCTGTATAGATTATAAGCTACTGTATATATTCGAAAATGTTCTTTTCGAATCGAAATACTGCGTAATACCCCACCGTTTCAAATTTGTATTCCGATTCGAAAGCATCTTTTCAATTTTAATTATTTTCCCTTAGCCCAAATATTGTTGGTGGACTAAAACAAATAAACAACTAATTAATTATTCATAATAAATTAAACAGAATATGATATCATTAGAAATTACTAATAAAAATATAAAAATTACAAAATGTTTGCGTATATTGGGGGAACCTGTACGATTTAGATCAGTTCTACTGGAAAAAATAATAGGTGTGTTCATTTACTTTACTAGTAAATTTTAGCAACGAGAGAGTAACAAGAAATTTTCCAAAATTACTCTCAAAAATTAGAAAAAGTAAATGAAAACTTTACTAGCAAAAATTTGCAAGTTAAAGTAGTGTTGTAATGTATAGATATATATGAGTACTCAATAACTACCCGTATATTTTTAGACAAATTATACACATATTTATATTATTATAAAAATAATGTGATTATGGTCATTTATATTCAGCATTGTCGTGACTGGCATTTTTCGAGTACAGCTTCTAATAGAATAATGAAAAGTTTTGCAATTTTATTTAATCTAGTAGTAGACGTAGTCTAAATACGCTAAACACGATAAGGGTGCTTAGCTACTTTTGAATAAAATTAATGAATAAAATATCTATTTTTAATTACTTTAATTTAAATTTATTTGCAAATACGAGTATATATCTGAACTAATTGAATTATTGCCCGCTTAGTGTAAACTACCGAATAGCTAGGTACTCATAATATTTACAACACTAAAAATAACAGCTGGTTTCTCAGTTTGCCGGAACATCTTTTGCCACTGATGTACCAGATACTGTGTGGCTAAATTCACTTCCATTACACATCTTATGTTGCTTCTGTTGTTCCTAAGTTAAACAAAACTAAATTTGTTATCTTTTTAATACTTTTTATCGTTTTAAAAGTTTATATTTACTTACAATTTCTTAAATTTTCCAAAACATTTTTATTTTCAACTTAATTTAGAAATATGTATGTATTATTTTGTAAACACAAACACAAAACAACTGTTTGATTAATTATTTAAAATTAATTTGATAATTAATTGAATAATTATTTAAAATTAATTTGATAATTATTTAAAATTAATTTTAATTAAAAATAATTAGTAAAAATTTTACTTGTAAAAACTTACAAGAATTTCTGTGTCTCTCAATTTTTTACGCTCTTTCGACGCTCTCTTTTTGCAAATTTCTTCGGTTAATGAACGCTTTCTATTAACAATTGTGACAAATTTGTAAAAAATTTTAGTAAATGAACACAACTTATGTAAGTTTTTATAAAATATCTTATATTTGAGTAAATCTTATAGCTATTATGATTTTATTTATACAGATTCATAAAAAAATATTACGCATAGTTCTCTAATTAAAATCGTTTTTAAAGTTCAAACCATTGGCCAGCGATTGGTTCTACGGCGGTCGTGTAAATGTCTGACCATTTCATGTCTATTTTACGTCTTTTTTATTGCTATTGTTATTGGCTGCTGATTAGATTGTTAATAAAGATTATTATTAAATATAACTCCGGCTGGAATTATCCAGGGAATACGTTGATTCACGAACATATCGATTTTCTATTTGTAGTAGGTAGTAAGTGCTGCGCTTTCTTCCGCAGTGCGTCTAGTAGAGGCGATAGAATACAGCCTTGTCAAGCTCCGTTTTCGGCTTTAAATGAGTTGCTCATCGTTATATGGACACACTTAAATTGACGGCTTGTTATATACTGGCATACATACACAGAAACTTGATTAGAGCTACAAGTTTCGGGGATCTTACGTTGCAGCGGCGTTCGCTGTAAGCAAAAAAGCTCAATAAAACTATTAAAAAAGTAAATGTGTTTGCTGTTTACAAGAATGTAGTTATTTTATTGGTGTTGATAAACAAAATATTAATTGGTTAACAATAAATAAGAATAAAAATTATTATTTTAAAGAAAATGAAATAAATAATAATAAAAAGGTATATTTTTGCGATATACGGAACACCCAATTGCTTTAAATTATACGATTATGTTGAATTCAATAGTGTATTTATTTTAGAAAAAAAATCATAGATGAGGTAGATCATCATAAAAACGGTGATGGTCTTTTTTGGGTAAAGTCAGTATTAGAAATTGCAGGCCTTCATATGTATTTTCTTGCTGTTATTTCCCTTCTTTCGTTGTAGAGTGGTTCGGAACTCGAAAAATTAATAGGTTTCATTGGTGCTTTTTTATGGGAATAATCAATTGCAATTTGTTGTTAACAAAATTGTTAATGTTTTACTGAATAAGTAAAATATTAATTTTGGGAAAAAGTGCGAATAAAAATTTAAAAAAAATTTTGAATAGGTTTTATATTTTTATTTATTTTCTGTAATAAATTTTTCCACTCTTCGGTGAAACGAAGTTTATACTTTATTTCACAATTAACAATGGTTTCCCAGATACAATAAATAGTTACCTTCGGTGTCAAAAAAACTGTATAATTATGGTATTTTGCAATATTTTATATTTTTTTAAATTCACAAACCCGTATATAATTGGACTGAAGACAGTAAATACTTAAGATTGTATTTAGTTGTGTGGTTATAACAAGGACGAAAAAATGTTGAAAATTAACAAAATTTTCAATGCATGAAAAAGCATTTAAAACTGTAATTACTTTGATTTAACGAATTATATGAAATGCAAATTTGTGGATATTTAATATTGTAGCTATTGCCAAATTGCTGTAATTCTTTGTAATCCAACTTGAAAAGAAAAAGACTTATTTAAAAAAAATTGTTCCTTTTAACTGGACTTGGCATATTTTCTGACTTTTTAAAAGTTTTTTTTTGGCCTTAGCATATTTGCCTACCACTGCATTCCAGCAAGAAAAAACAAAATAATGGTATTATTTTTGCTTGTAAATGATGTACATATTTTTAATTTATACTAGCAAATTAATTATACTACATCAAAATCTCAATTTCGACCAAAAGTGGACTTAGCACTTTTTCCGACTAAGGTAACGATATATGTTTTTCAGATTTATAATTTTGAATTTATTAATTTCTTTTTCCAAATGAACTGCTTTTTTCTATTGTTTCTTTTAAATAAAATATGCGTATGAAGCAACATGAATTTTATTTTCATATTTATCTTACTTTACCTGGGGACAAATTACGGCATTCGATATCAATCGTAATCCCATACAAAATTTCTTGAATTTGTATGGAAATTTCATTCGATATCGAATGCCGTAATTTGCTCCCTTATATTTAATGTGTTCGTGAAACCAATCCCGCCATTTTATATGGATCTCTATTTTTTACACGATCACATAAAGACAGACTTAGGTGTACATGAATGCATAAAAGTTCAATTACTTACATATCTGAAAAGTTTCCCTTCTGTTCAATTCGATTGGAGTAAAGTTGTTATAAAGGTAGCACACTGACTTCCAAAGATTAATCTACTGGCCAAGTAAGACTGCGTGGTACTAATTAGCATGATCGAGAATCTGCATTATATTTGCTACAACGAAAGCGGGTTTTAATCTAACTTTTACTAAATTAATGCAAAGAATAAACCAAGTACACAAATACTCACCACTTGTATATGAATCTGATTTTTCCGTACAACATGATGAGCGTCAGCTCCAATAATTACAGATGGGAGTGGCATTTTTATAATCTGAAGAAGCTTAATTGGTAGTGATTCGCTTTCAACAGCCATATATGTATGTATTCATCACTGTACGCACGAACTGATCTTACCTAGATCATTCATGTGTAACAGTCTGTAGTTATTTCATGTCTAGCCCTGTTTAGGTGTATTTTATTAGGGGTTCTTGGGCTAAGCTTCTCCCTACTCTTAGTTATTGGGAGAAGCACCGCAGTCGAAACTGCTTTGGAGTGGCGAAGTAAACCTTCACCATTTCCTTATCTATGTGACGTGGACGTCATCTTGAGCTGTGTCCAAGACGGCGTCACCGTCAACCGCTTCGTCAAACTTCTCAAAGAACTCCTCCACCGGCTCAGATTTGGGAAGGATGTCCGCTTGGGTCGTTTGGCTAGCAGTCTCATTGACAGGTAGATTTTTCGAATCTGGATTACCGACCTCTTGAGCCAGATCTCCTTTGTCATCACCCCGGTAGACTCGCACGAAGACTACTTCGAAGGCGTAGTACATCTTCCCCTTTCTCTCTCGAAGTGGTGCAAGTGATTGCTGATTCAACAGGACGGTGATCTGTCTTGAAAAACCTTTGGGCTCTGAAACCCTAACAATCTGCCAGTCGTGAGTGGGTATGTCTGGATTTCCCAACCTTAAGATTTTCAATATTTCCATTGGATTGGATGGCTCGGCAGGTATCCGGGCAACGGCTCTAGGCCGACGTGGGATCTCATTAATAGAAACCACGTCCAGCCTCGCTCCTTCCCATAAGCCGTCCAAAAGAGCGATCGCTTGCTTAAGAAGCAGAGCAGATCGTTTGTTTGAACAAGCCATTAGCTTGACGCGTTTTCAATACCAACCGGCATCTTCATACCGAGGGTAGTCTCCGGGATTGGTCTTAAGGACTTTCCCAAATACTCCTATTAGTTTTCCCCTTACTATATTCCAGTTAGTCTGGGATATAGCGCTATTCGCGTTACCACGATCAATGACCGCCCTAACAAGGTGCTCTCTTGTCAAGTCGCTGAAGGAACTGTGAGGTTTTGAACGCTTAGTTGCGGGCGGCTGAGCTTGCTCATGCCGTGGCCGTTTAGACTCGTCCCTAAACGTAAGGGAAGGGTATTTTTGCACATCAGCCAGATATTTTTTAGCCCATTCCAATAGAGATAGTTCGTCTTTTTTTAGAGTTTCAGCTGGCTTTTTCGATAGATTATGCAATACTTTTTCGGCGGCACGACGTTTGAGGACGGTCCTGCTGGCTGGTGTTACATTCTCTGGTAAATTGGGATTGGTTTCAGAGGGTGGTAGCGCGGCTTGTGAACTCGAAGTCTGGTTCGCGGTTTCCTTGCTGATACGATCACGCTTCTGCAATAATCTTTCGACTGCTCGCCGTTTGCAAAAGGCAATTCTGGCTGGTGTTACGTGCTTTTTGAATTCAGAATTGCGTCGCGAAGCTGGAAGCACAGCGGGGGAGTTCGCAACTCCTTTGTTGGCGGGGGGAGTAGAAGCTCGAGAGCTCGAAATCATGTTCGCTACAAGTGCTTGGGTAGCTGCTGCACGTTTGGTACATGCAGTTTCCGAAGCGGGATGATTTGCCGTAGAGGCACGTGCGTTGGCAGCTTTGGAGGTACTTGGCGTGAAGTCCAGGGATTTCTCGCTGCACTTAGTGTTAAAGTTATTTGGTGACGCCTTTTGGCATTCGGTAGACTTGAGTTTCCCCAAGCCACCTCCTACAATGGATCTGATGCCAGCTATGTGGAAGTTAGTCTGTCCTGCTGTCCGCTCCAAACTAGTCTGTACCGACTTTTCAGTTGCACTCTCTTTTCTACCATTTTCGTTTTGTCCTGTCAATTGTTGTCGTTCTTGTATAGTTTTATTTGAATTTTTATTATTAATTGTATTCATGTAATTCCCACGAGTGTAGGGGTAAGGCGGTCCACCACGTCATAGCCCCCAATAACGTGGCAAGGGCATGGATACGTGCTGAGGTGCCCAGGTATCAGCAAGGCTCCGTTCTAATACAGTCTATTTATTACCCTGACTGCAAAAAGTCGATAGGCACGGGTCGCGTAATACCTCGTCTTAGGGTTTGGATAACCTTTAGTATGCAGGCCTTTCCCAGTTTCATGTCTTCAGTTCAGGTACGTCATGGGATACTTAAAAGTGAACCCATAGCGGCTGAATTAAAGACAGAGACCACAGCCTGCACTTAAGCCACCACATCGCGACAAGATCGTTATCCTTGGTGGTGGAAATGTATAATATACATGCATACATAGATAGCATAACAAAACACAAATTATAAGCTCGGGAAAGAAGCTACGAATGGTTCATTCTGAAGCGTTACTAGTAAAAGTTATAAAAATCTCAAAAATGGGAACAATCTACCAGAGAGCATAAGGATTTTTAAAACTAAATATGTTCTTTCCGACACGTTGTGAAAACATGAGCAACAATCAAGAAAGCGACACTGTTACCGTTAAATCTGAATGTATATTATTAATTGCTGTGATTGTTGTGATTCTTATTTGTTGTAATATTTTGTGAAAAATTTCAAATCATACTTTAGAGATTTATTGTTATATTCGTTAATTATCAGTGTGGCTAGAAATTTGCACTGAAAGAATGCTAAAATGTCCTGCAGGAGAATAGCTAAATGCTAAATAATTTATTATTTAATACTTATGGCCTTATTCACAAACGATTAATAAAGTTATTGTAGGTTTAATATTGGATTTTTATATGGGAATGCACATATTAACTTTAATAAACGTTTGTGAATAATACTGTTAATATTTAAAATTTAGCTAAAGTGCTGTTCACATATTACGTAACGCGCTAAGAGACAAATTTATTAACGAATTTATACTGACAAAATCTAAAAATACGTTACATAATATGTTAGAAGTTCCTAAGGATTATTATAGTTATAACCGACCGGGTGTCCTCCAGACACCTTTAGTCTCATTTTATTTATTATAGAACATATTTTTTGATTTCACACTACAAACTGTTAATTTATTTTTCGCTGTGCAATAAGGATTTGTACAGGGTGTCCGCCGGGCAGGTATACTACTTTGCTTTGCCGCCATTTTGGTAAACATTAGTCTTGACAGTTCATATTTCGCTGTCGTGCGATAAACCAACGTGTTTTAATAGTTAAAACATTTTATCAAAATCAATCATCGATTACTGTGACGATGAGAAAGTTACGTGAAATTTTTGGCAGAAACAACGTGCCAACAAAACGCACTATTTATTTATCGTGTAGTGAATGATTTCGAAGAAAGAGGGTCTGTAGGTGATAGGCCCAAGCATGGACCACAACGTACTGCAAGATCGGCTGAAAACATTACTGCTGCTCAAGAAAGTGTTCAAAACAATCCATTAACCTCAATTCGACGCCGTGCTTAGGAACTTGGCCTTCAAAAGAACAACTTTGGCCATAATTTTGCACAAGGATTTTCATTTGTTTCCATTTAAGATTCAGTTGGCATAAGAGCTTCTTTAACAAGATCATTTACGCCGCCGTACATATGCCAATAGGATGTTACAGCTCGCCCATGACAATCCCGAATTTCATGAAAAAATCATAATGAGTGACGAGGCACATTTTTATTTGAATGAATACGTGAATAAACGGAATAGTCGGTTCTGGGCAATGGAAAACCCCCAAATTATTCAGCAGTCAACTTTGCATCCATTAAAAGTGTCAGTCTGGTCTGGAGGAATCATTGGACCTTCTTACATCTTTGAAAATGAAAAAAGGGAGTAGCGGTAACTGTGAATGGGGAGCGATAACGTGATATGATTGAAAACTTTTTAACGCCACAACTGCTTGCTTTGGGCTTGATTAGCATGTGGTATCATTAAGGCAGTGCCACATCGCATACAGCCAGGATTACAATGGAATTACTACAAGACCTCTTTCTACAACAAATTATTTCAAGAAATTTTGATGTTGATTGGCCTTCATGGTCGCCTGATTTGACTGCTCCGGACTTCTTTTTGTGGGGATATCTGAAAATCAAGGTTTATGCAAACAAACCAGAAACGCTTGAGCAACTAAAACAAAATATTCGTGATGAAATTAATGAAATACCGCGTGAAATGTGTGAGAATGTAATGAAAAATGTGCTCAAAAGGACTCGCATTTGTGAGGCTAACAGAGGCGGACATTTATCTGATATTGTATTCCATACACAATTGCCGACATTAAATAAAACATCTATCAATATAAGATGCATTCTCTTTCATTTAATCAAAAATTATAAACAAAAAAGTAGTATGTTTACCTTCCCGGCGGACACGCTGTATTTCAGGCCTCTTTAATAACCTTTTCAGAGGTTTATTTTAATATAATTATCATTTTTGCCGGACTTATAAGATGGTATATTGGCAGACTTGCTTTGTCTTCGAACAAAGGGGAGTAAAAAAGCAATCAGGGCATCGGCTTTAAAGTTGATGCCTTTGATATTTGATTGTTGACGCGGTAATAATTTAAAACAAAACGAAAAGAAAATAGATAACTCACCAGCGTACGTTACTCGTAGTTTATTTATGGTAAAGTACTGAATAACACAACATATTTTTAGTTTTCTAAACAATAAATATAATTCATCGCATCACCAATATTTCACATGAACCAAGAAAACAAGATTGCGCACTCAGCCGTACAAAATAAATTTCTACTGCGCATCTACGTCATCATAGAATACAAATGAGTGTTTGTTATAAAAAGTGTAAGAGATTTTTGGCACAAAACTGGAAATAACTAAATAACTTCTAAACAGGTACATCGATTTGAACAAAATTTTGAATGGACAAAATAAAGAGATAAAGTCGAGTAAGACTTTTGAGTTTGGGCTTGAAGCTATTTGAAGAAGACCTTCCTCGGGCTACCAAAGTTTTACATTTCGGCCGGCTTTCCATACAAAAATGTACTTTGGTTTACAACATATATTCTATGTCTACGTCACAACACAACACAATCACACACAACAAAATAACGGACCTGCGCAATGCACAATCTTGTTTTCTTGATACATGAATATTTTATCACGTCAACATTAACCAAGCAAATGGTTGCATTGCTTCGGAACTTTGCATATGTATGTACGGGTAGCACGCACAACTGTATACAAACTTTGTATTGATACGTTTCGAATGTCAGCCATACTTTCTAACAGATAAAGAAAGTACAAAGTTCAGTTTTTTAAATTTACAAGGGCTGTTTTCCCAAAATTAATATTATACATATTCAGTAAAATATACTCCTTTATTCCATAACTATTTGTCAACGTCACATCAAGGAAACACTAAAAAATAAGCTCTTCTCCACTCGCTGTCGACAACTTTTAAAATTCTTTTGCTATTTTCTAGGTTCTAGGCCTTAAGCTATAAACACATTCACGACAGCAGGCTACCGACTACAACCTGTCCATAATACAATATAAGTGCTTTTATGAAAATGATTATTTTCACGACTACACAACTACACGGCTGCAGGTTGTTGACCATGCCACTTTTGTCGTGTAGTCAAATTAAACTAATTTTTTATTTTTGTTGGCTACGAAACAAAATAAAGAGTTGACAATATAACAAAATATGTAAAGCAAATTATTGCTAAGAAATATTTTTTTAATGTAAAACAAAATAAAATGCAAAAATTGCAGCTCTTTTTCTGGTATTAACTTTTGGTGTAAAAATAATTTTTGCATAAAAATAAGGGCCTTGAAATTCCTGCATATTAGATCTATATTCTGTGTTGTATCTTTTTATAAAATCTTAAAAATTCAATGAAGCAATAAAAATCTCACTACTGAGTCAATTATGATAATGGCGATAATGCGCGAAATTTTTCAATATTTAGAAAAAGCCGTAAACTCTTCTGAAACGAGCTGCAAATGCAAAGAATGTGAAGAACTCACAATAAACTGCAAAAACGACGGAAAATCGCAAAAACTTCTAATCATTGGGGGGAAAAATGTTCAATATCATTTAAAAGTCTATAAAACAATAAAACATAAAGTTACCTACATTGCAAAAAATGCGAAATTCTTGCAACATTTCGCGGAATTTAAAAATGCCGAAAAGTGTCCTAAAACGAGCTTCAAATGCAAGGAATGTAAAAAACTCGCAAAACACTACAAAATTCGCAAGAACTTCTAATCATTGAAAAACAAAAATGTTTAATATCATTACAAAGCCGATAAAGCAATAAAAAATTAAAAAAGTCGCAAAAAAAAGAAATTCGCAAAAAGTTGCAAAGTTTTGAAAAAGCATTAAAATCTTCTAAAGACCTAAAAATTTAAGGAATGTGAATGCATATCACATTCTTTAAGTTTTTACCTCCATTTAGGAAGCTTTTTAAACAGCTGTTCAAACATTTTTCATATTTTCGGGGTTTTTAGCTATTTTCGCGATATAAATGATTCATTGTCATTTTATTGCTGCATTGAATTGTACTTTTTTTGATAAAAAGTAACTTTAAAAAAGCAAAAAAAGGTAGAGGCAGCTCTGAAATTTAAATGAATCAGCTCCTTACTGTGTAGATGTCGTTTTCAAAATAATTAAGTAGCTGGCAACAAGGCTACATTTGTAGCCAGCGACATTTGTGGTCATGTACCCGTGTAGCCAGCTGCCGTGAATGTGTTTATAGCTTTAGAGTGGAGAACAGCTTAGTTTTTGGTGTTGTCGTAAAATATACTCGTACATAGTTACGGAATAAAGGCCTCATTAGTTTTTACTTTTCGTTGCCGTTCTGTACCGTTCTTTTCTGTAGAATATATTTCTTACTTGTTCTGTGATTGAACTTTCGGATGTGGACGATATAATTATATGAAAGAATTTTGTAAATGTTTGCAAAATGTGTTTTACTTGACAAAAACATATAAATCTTTAATAATTTTAATTAAAATAAAATATTCTTCCTTTTAAAACAAAATTTGTAATATTTCATTCCACAAAAAACTAATACATACAAACTCTTGGCTGTCACTTAACGTTGTATTCTATTTTCTACAGAATAGTCCGCAACAGAACAGAACGAAAAAGTAACAACAAACTAAACATACAGTTTTTTAATTGAACAGAAACAAAACAGCTGATTCGTAACAGAACAGAACGTACCAGTCGCAAAGCAGCTCTGGGCGAGTAAACAACACGCGTCGTTGGCAATTATTTTTTAAGTGCAACCAGGCCACTGTTAGTTTATTGGCCTTCGAGAGTTTTGCGTCTCACTCTCGCACGTGTTAATGGTCTACCTCGACTAACTGTATCGCGCTACGGTTCTTTGTGGAATTTTCATTACCGCGTGCAATCGTTTTTAACTATACCGGTGGAGACCATAAAAACTCTAGGAGTGGATCTTAGGAATTCCACTTTCTATACGAAGGTATAGGTCGCTTGGCAGTTCCTAAGGAAAGCACCTATTCGTGGGATACCCTGGCAATTTGCGTACTGCTATGCCATTTTTTATCATTTTTTTTAATTTTTGTTTTTCAAATCAATCAATCGAACAGAACGTACAAGCTAATTCTGCCTTAAGGGTTCTTTCTTAATCATTCTCAAAAACACATTGAAAGTATCAAGTTAAAAAAATTTTTTTTTTTGCAACTAAAGACCTAAAGACTGCAGAAAATGATGAAATTTAAAAAAAATTAAAATTCATTCTATTGTGTTTTAGCAACAAAGCGTCTCGGCGATTGAACTTATATCCATCCAATAGGCCTCTTTCTTAAGTCCTTTTAGGATTTCTGCAATAGGAAGGCTTTTAATGTGTGTAAGTGCAACAGGATTTTATACACTTGCGACTATAACAAAGCTCTTCTGGAGGGCCTGCCTCTTGGCTCCTGTTTACCGCCAGTTATTATTTACGCTTCAATACTTACAATATTTATCTTTACTTAAACTAAGAAAGCTCTTTCAAGACTCTTGCTTCACGTGAATATACATTATATATTTTGTTTCTTTTTAACATTGGCATTTTTTTAAGTTGAACATGTTTTCTTTTCTTTTTATAAACAAGACAATAATCATAGAAGTTTTAGTTTAATAAAAACATTAAAATAACTGAAATTAAATTTAAGAAATTACAGTCTATAAATGGCAATTCAACTAGTTTTGTTATAAGATAAACGTTAAAATATACAAATACAAATTTTTAAAATTAAACAAACAAATCATAGAAACAACATTGAAAAAGAAAAAGACAGAAAAGTTAAAGACTGTTGTAGTTCTTCGTTCCATGTTAATATCTACAGACAGCAGTTTTCATATTTAATTGACAATATTAATATAAACATATAAAATACACGTTTGTTCAGTTGTTATATTTATAATATAATATGTGGTATATATAGTAAACATACACACATCTGTATATTGTTAAACATTTTATTGTTTTCTGGCTACTATAATATATAATTCAAAAATATATTTTCTAAAAAATAAACGTTTTGTAGTCTAATTGCAATTCATAAACGAAACACACTAGAGTACATACATATATACAAGCTTTGATTTAATATACAAACATACATATACTATTTGTTAATTCTAAACGGTTACGTTAAATATAATTCAAAGATGGTTTAATCAATATGATAGCTTATTGTCTTATATTAAGGATTTTCTTGTAATAATGAAACATAATTTAAAGTATGTACGAAAGTTTTGTTTTAAACATTTCCTCGTTATTACTTTTTAACATTAATTCGGAATTTATTAATAAATGAATTGTAACCATTCTTTTCACTTTAAGCAAAATCAAAAGAGAAAATAAACAAACAAACAGAAAAGAATACTTGTAGCTTTAATTAAAAAAAAAACAAACACATACAGCACATGAACTGGAGAGTACATTAAGGTATAAAAACACTACTAGGTCTTTTTATTTCATTCGAAGTAATAATTTCTTTCGCAATGTATAGTACGTACGGACGACACATAATGGAAATGCATTCGTTTCCAGTTAAATTGGTTTCTTTAAGTCAGAAAGCAAAGTACTTATTCCTTGTTTGGTTTATTCATTCCCAACAAACCCTCGGCAACACCCAAAAAGTAAACCATCTGAGCAATACCAAAGAGAGGAGCAATAACAATCATACGACACAGTCCGCCCTTGAAAAAGGCTGTCGGTCCTTCATATTTCATAGTTTTACTGGAATTATAAAATAATATATACATTATTTTGGAGAAATTTATATTTAAAAAAAATATATATGTATGTATATGATTGAAGTGTCTTTTTTAAAAGAACATCATTTCAGAGATATTTCATGTGGAAAAAAATTGTCTATTACACTCCTAGTTAGTTGACAAAAAACAAAAAGCAATAACACTTAAGTATTAATCAAACCAGAAAAGTTTGTCTTAAGTAAAAACAAAAATTAGAAAGAAAAATGGTACATGAGATAAAACCAACGTGTAGCAATGGGTTAATTTAACGTTAATTAGTGATGGAAAAATTTGAATATTGATAGTGGTGAAATTGTGTTTCCTGTAAAAATAACTAATTCCTTCCACAATACAAATAACTCTCGTATGCTTTTTCCAGACATTATTTGTATAAATACAAATTTGAAATCACATTTAACCGAGCCACCTAAACAGTGGTGGATACATGGAAACACACATGAACACTGATGATGGGAGTGTAGCGGCTTCCGAAAAACAACGTTGTTTCTGTTCTGCCGTGTAAGTTGAAATTTATTGGCGTTCAAATTTTCCCGCGTTGTTTTGGGATATTGTCTCATGTCCAATTCTTTCTGACTAAAAATGTTACGAACATTAGCCAAAAAAAATAATCATTTTGGATTAAAAAAAAACCATTAAGAAAAAGTTTTTTTTTATGAAACAGAATAATCCCCTTCTTCCCTCTTCCTTTAACGTCGAGCGGAAAACACTCTGAGAGAAGCAAAGTCCGTAACAAAATGACAACTAAAGCTCTAAACACTGAGACGACAGCAGACTACACAACTTCACGGTTTCAAGTTCTGCCAACTTCAAATGCTGCTCTGAAGTCAGCATCATAATTATTTTGAAGACATCAACAACATAACAATCAGGGATGCCGCATATATATTTTATAATGAAGAAAATTAAAGTTATTGATAAAAAATTTAATAATATCACGAAAAACTATAAAAACACATAAATTTATTTCTATATTGTATTTTTGTAATGTTCTTTTAAGTTTAATATTAACAAAAAGTTTTTGTTCTTATTTTTCCAATTTATATATATAATGGCAACACTATATTTGTTTATTGCTGCCCGTCAAAATAGAAAAATAGCCTAAGTTGGCAGCAGCAGCAAATGCTGTTGTGCAGTCCTGCTGCTGTGCTGCCGTCAAAATAATCCTTTTCATTTAAACACATGGATTTTATTTTTGACATATTGCGGCTTGCTGTCTGCTGTCGTGAATGTGTTTAGAGCTTAAGGCCAATTTATTTTACAAGTGGTGTTGAAGGCTCAGCTAACTATTTCGTTTTGCTGGCTTTACATTGAAAAAAATTTTATTTGTTTTTTAATGATTTTTTTGGCTACAAAGAATAATATATTGCATTAAAGAAATAAATATTTTTGTTTGGGCCATATGGATTGTGCTAAAAGTTTCTAAAATAAAGTTCTTAAATAAATTTTCGTTTTCTGTTTTTGACATTTTGTGCCAACAAGTCGGTGTTTTTTCTAATATTAACACCATCTATCTGTAAAATGAATTTTATTGAATTATTGCTTTTGCCTTGATACAATAATTTGTCCTTCAATCGAGCACATATAAATCTTTATGGCCTTATTCACAAACGATTAATAAAGTTAATGTGTGCATTAAAACCGGTTTTCCCATATAAAAATCCACCATTAAACCTACAATAACTTTATTAATCGTTTGTGAATAAGGCCTTTAGTCATTTTGATTTTTAAAGTTGAAAATTTTTATAATTAATAAAAATTTAATTGTGAAATGGAATTGTTTAATGATGGCTTTTTTATATCAAGTTGTAAAAGTGATTTTATTTTAATTAGAAACTACTTTCTTATATCAGTATAAATTAAGGGTCAAGAAATAAAGGTTCCATAAAAAATACTCATTTTATGAAGCTTAATAAACTGAAGAGATTGAATTCATATGTATGTATGTACATTTAATAAATGTGTAGTGATAACAATTTATTAACAATATGTTTCAACCATAGTATATTTCTTAAGTTAAATTACAGTGCAAAATAAAAAACTTTTTGGGTGGGTGGTGAAGCAATCACCGAGTGACAACGACGCATTACGGATGGCAGGAGCCAATAATTGATCAGCGGATCTTTAAAACATTTCCACACAACAGATTTCTTCAACAAAAGAATATTTGTTAAATATTTTAAGGGATTTAAAAAAACAACCATTAAAAAACAAAACTTTTTTGAAATAATAATTTTCAATATTTTATTTTTTCGCCTCAGTCAAATATTTTTGACAATGTACTTTGATTTTACAAAAACAAAATGCTTGTGGTTTTTGTAGTGTTGTGGTTGTTGTAATATTAAGTTCAACTGTTATGAATTCGCCTTGATTATTGCTTTTGCCAGTAGCTGTAACCGACGCTACTGTAGTGCGAACGGGTGTAATAAAACTTTGACTTGCAGGCACAAAGCATTACTCTGACCTGCAGGTACGCCTACACCAACAACTGCTGCTTCTGCCACCTGCGTGTCTAACAAACTGACGTAATTTACTTGGAACACCTTCCGCACTATTTGAGCCTTTGCAGACACGGTTGGTGATGTCGCATCCGAAATATTTTCTATGTCAAGTTTTCCTTAGCCATTTTTATATACACATATTCTCAAAACATACATACTCGTACATACTAAATATTTTTCTTATTTATTTTTTTAATTTGTTTAATTTTCTCATAAATTTCTCTGCTCTAACTTTCATCTGCTCTAACTTTCAAGGCGAATTCGGATGCATATACATAAATCTTTAGACATTTTGATTTTTAAATCTTCGCAAATCGCAATTCTAGCCATTTTAAGTTTTAAAAAAAAAACTAATTAAGCGAAAAGTTATGTAAAAAGTTACTTTCCCTTAACAACAAATTATCCAACACTTACGATATACAGTCCATAATACCCTTAAATTCCTTTTCACCATCAGCCTTTTTAATAGCTTGTAAACGTGTTTTAATTACATCCAATGGATTAACAAATAATGCAGCAAATGAACCAGCTGCTAAGCCAGACAGGAATGAGCACCTTCAAGTTTCAGAAGATAGAAAATAGAAAACAATTTATTAAATTTATAAATAGATTTCCGGAAATTTTAATCTTACCAAAAAACAGCTTCGCCCGAACCATCATTACGTCTGGGTCCCAAGGCATTCAGAGTAGCAAATAGCGGGAAATATACAATAGAGAAGGTAACATCTCTCAATCCTGTAGCACCGATGCCTTTGTATAAACCAAATATTCCTTTTTCTCTTAACAATTGAGAGGCCAATTTAGTGGCTGAAATTTTTTCGACAGTTTTGCCCGCCAATTTAGCCTGAGTAGCAACACGACCAGCATCTTGCATTTGAATTTTCAGCAATTCCATAGGTGTGGTGACAACAATTTGGAATGCACCAGCTAAACCACCAGCAATCATTTGACTACTTATTGGCAGCTTGCCATCCTTGGTAGTGAGTTTGTGACGGAAGTAATCGTTGGCGGTCAGTTTAATTGCTTTCTCGGGTGTAATCAATAGGATATTGACACCCGAACCACGGTACATGCCAAAGTAGCCTTCGGCACGATATGTTTTTCGAAAACAATCGAACCTTTAATTATACACGAAATATTTTTAACAGCGAAAAATATTAGTTACAGAGAGCATTAAACTTACATATTTTTGTACATTTTTTCGCCATTTGGACCGACTTGTTGATTTTGCAAACGGGTTTTAACTAAATCCAAAGGAAATACACATGATACGCCAATGATGCCGGCAATACCACCGTTTATGATTTTTGGAAGCAAACTTAAATGAAACACCTAGTAAGTCTTTTTATATTCTCTATTTAATATTATTTATTTTTATTAAATTTATTATTCGAGACACAGGTTTCGATATCTTTTTTCAAAGAAATCAAAACTTTTTGAATTACATATTTATTTTCCCTAAAAGAAAAAGAAAATTTCAACAATTTGAAGCGCGTGCCTTAATTATATCTTTCGTTTCGATTTTACTTTTTAATCATTTAAAATAGTAATAGTTTAGCTTAGCGCCTGAATGAACTTGTCGATGTAAAACAATTTATTTATTTTTTACTGGTCTGTGGCAAATTTTCAAGAATTTTAACGCAGCCGCTACAGATGTTTTGCCAACTTACACATCTTTGTAATTGAACTAGATCATCATTATTATTTGCTAGACATTTGTTTATTTTTTTTAAGATCTTAATTATAGTAGATCTACATAAATAATCCCATTCATTTAATTGATCTTTGTATTTACTTGAACTTGATCATTAAAAACAATCACACACTTCTTTATTTATTTGCAATTTAATTTAAAAATACACAAATGCGTGATTGCATTAATTAATTTGCGCATATTTTTAATTTAAGTAATTAAGTCATTGTGCCAGTTAAAAATGTCACAATTTGATTTATTTGTAAAATTATTTAAAGACAGTTTTAAGAATTTTGTATTTAATATGCAGACTTCAGAAAATATTCATTAAAAATAAATTATGTCTATACACAGTGCAAGACGAAAAAAATAACCAGATACCGACACCACTACGTGATAAAAGACCAAAAAAAGAAAACCCGTGTCACCCCGTTTTGACCAAAGTCATGAACTTTTTTATGGGTAATTTTTGCAAAATACTGATCATTTTCTCAGGCTCATATTTTGGAAATCGTTCAGAATTTTGATTTACTCTCTGAGGAAATTTCGGGAAAATTTTTCACTTTTGCGGCTACCTAAACGGTATTAAGAATCATTCCTAGGAAGTTCATATGTTTCAAATTTGACATCACATTCAAACGAGCCACCTAAACAGTGGCGGATATATGGAAACACACATGAATACTGACGATGGGAGTGTAGCTGCTCCCGAAAAATAACGTTGTTTCTGTTCTGTCGCGTAAGTTGATATTAATTAGTGTTAAAATTTTCCCTTGTTACTTTGGAATATTCATTCACCCTGATTGTGTAAGACGTTGGCGTATGAAGAACTTGGCGTTTTATCCAATTTTTGCAAAAACTGACGTTAGCATTTTCGATCACGACAAAACTAAAACGTTAATTTAAAAAAAGGAAAACAAGAAGTAATCTTACTGTATAGTTTTTCCTTAAAAAGGTCTTCTAATCTATTTTAAACAATTTTAGGTTAAAAATTACTACTCCTAAACAGTTTGAGAGACTTGTTGAATTGATGGAAAAAAACAACATATGGCTACAGGATTTAATAAATCATTATATAAATTTAACGTTAAGGACGAGTGGAACAAATTCGCAGACCAAATTAACTGCTTGGGCCCACCTGCATTTGTTAGAAAATGATGAAAGTACCAAAGAAAATGATGTTCCATCTACTTCAAAATATGTGCAGAAAATAAAGGAAAGACAAAAGTCACTATATAAAAACAATGAAAGTACCATGGAAAGCGAAACGACATCTTCTTCAAAACATGGAAAATATCCATAGGAAGCGCAGAAATCAATATCTGATGTTCTCTCCGAACAGCTAGAGGTACAAACTGCTTTATATACAGAAGTGAAACACTCGTTAAAAGAAATAGAACAAAATATAGCAGAAAAAGATTTAAATTAGAGGAAGATAAAGAAGTTAAAGTTATACAAAAATGAATTAAAGAAAAAGGAAGAATACAGAAAATCTTTATATAATTTAAGGAGAGAGGAAATTGAAATTAAGAAAAGAAAAATCGAATTGGAGGAATTAAAAACTAGTCTTTAAAGAATTTTTATATTTTAAGCAGAGAAGTGTTTTTATTATTTTATAAATGAATATGTTTTTATTTTTTTAATTTGAAATAGATATGAATTAATAACAAAAAAATTAATTTCTAAAAGTTTCCATTATTTTTGTTATTTATTCTTGCGCATTTTGTTTGTAATATATATCAGAGTGTTGTATAATTTTCAATATTTTTGAAATACTCTGTGATAATTGTCCTATTACAAAAATATACTCGGGCGTTTTTTTATGCGATACCGTAAAAATATAAAAACGCCATCGACTATGCATACTGCAGTGTTACGCCAACGCCTTACACAATCAGGGTGATTGTCTCATGTCCAATTCTTTTTGAATAAAAATGTTACGAACATTAGCCAAAAAATAATCACTTTGGATTAAACAAACCATAAACTGTTTTTGTTTGAAACTGTTAAAATTTTTAGTTGTTAAACAAGTGCGTTATGCATCATCTGTCGTGCAAATTTGGAGGTCTAGGTGTATTTATTTTTTTTAACTTGAGTTTTTATAAGCAAACATACTTAGTAGAAAGTGCGAACAATTATAAAAGAAAGAGAAAAATCAGTAGATATTGTCACGTGTGCATTAAAATATAATCTCAATATTAAAAAACGTTTATTCATTAAAAAAAAGACGCAAACAAAAAACTATTTTAACACTTACGAAAATTGTTGTGCTGGAACTTGTTGTGGATTTGACATTTCTGAAATAAATACAGATAATAGAAAATGCTTTTAATAACTCACTTTAATAACTTACATACTCTCATATTATTATTAGCCTTTATTCATAAATATCAACCAACCTCTTTTCGCAAAATGATTTTAAGCCCCAAAAACCACAAATTATGCTTGTTTTTTTTTAAACATATTTTATATAATCTTGAAGTTCATGTTTTTTAAATTTAGCAACAAATTCAATATTTCATAAATTTTGAACTGTTTGTGTAGTAGATTCATAAAATTTTAATTTTAAACATAGATCCTTTTTATTTACAAAATGTCTTTTGCGAAAAAAAGGTGGATATGTACGAGTACATACATATTTATATTAAAAAATATTATAAAATTAAATTATATGTATTATATACAGTGCACTCGGGAAAACGTCAACACTAGTTTACGTCAACAACACAAAACGTCAAGCCTTAATTTTTTACATTGTCTACTCTAAAACGTCAACCAAACCACAAAGTTTTAAAACGTTAACTTTAAATAAATCAAAATTTTGAATTTAGCAAGAGTTAAAATACACAGTTTTGATCACACACACACACATTTATTTTATGAAATTAGTTCAGAATTTAGCTCAATGCGAGAATGTTGAGCAAAATTACCTAAATGTATTAAGACGTTTACGAGAGAAAGCTCTCCTCCAAGTATTGAAAAGGAAAAACAACAGAAAAAAATAACAGATTTTTTTTAGATGCATAAGTATGTATTTACTATGTGAAATGTGATCTCTTTTAAAATGTGTTCATATAGTTTTAGTTAGGCTGAGAGACTTTTTTGTTCTTTTTTTGTATTTGTTTATGTTTCGTTTTAGTTTATAGTCAATAAAAACGTTTTAAAGCACACTAACAATATGTTTTTTATTAAAAGTTTCTACATTCATAAACGTCAACACTTGCGGTTTTAATTAGTTGACGTTTTCCCGAGCGCAGTGTAATTCTAATTAACCTAGAGGGTCAACAGATGTTGTCCTGCCACGAATAACATTAAAGTATGAAGATTTCATAAAAAAAAATCCATATACATATGTATGTATGCATAGTTTCTAAAAGTATCCTCTCTTTGAAGGTGTAACCAACTAATCACAATCACAAAATTTTATCAGCACAGTTACTCATGAGTACAAATGAGTCTATAAGAAGAAGATAAAAGTCGAAAAAATTCACTTCGGGACTGATAACAAAATCTGGTATGCATTATGCAAGATAATCTAGATATTTATAAACTTTTAAAAATATGTATATTATTTTTTATATCAACTATTTCAATATGTATTTCAATTTAACGATAATTGTTTCTATACACATTCCGTTTATGATAAACTACTTATGTACGTGATAAGAGAGTATATTAAAACCCATAATTAATCTAAAATTCAAAAGTTTTCTTCTTAAAGTAAAGTTATATTCGTAGTTAACCAATCGGAAACAATACGTTAACATGGGAGACAGCAGCTCTTCGTTATTGGATTGTTCGAGTGGTGTGCCGCAAGGTTCAATTCTTGGTCCATTGCTGTTCCTTATATATATGAATGACTTTGTGAGTTTTATCGTCTTGTCGCACTGCAAAATTTTCCTTTTTGCCGATGACATTAACCTTCTGTTTAATGGTGAGATCACTTTTCTCGATTGCCATGTACTTAATCATGTACTTTCCCTAACATCAAATTGGGCAGTCAATAACAAGCTAAATTTCAACCCATCTAAAACAAAGGCGCTTACTTTTGGGCCACGTAATTACGACCATTCGTCTATAAATATAATATTCAATGGTTTAAATGTACCATTCGTTGATAATTTGAAGTGCCTCTTGGTCTAACGCTCGACAACCATCTATCATTTGATAGACATATTTCTAACCTTATATCTTAGGTTAACGGGGTATTAAGATCCTTATACAGTTACAACTGCGACTTACCTAAGAAAGTTAAATCAAATTTAGCACACTCCCTACTTATGACACACATCCATTATTGCCTTGATATTTATAGTGGATGCACAGCATCCAATCTACGACGAATAAGACTTATATTTAACCGTATTGTTAGATTTATCTTCGGTCTGCGATTTTCAGTACATATCTCTGAATATGCTAAACTGTTTTTAAAATGCTCATTCTTTGATTTTGGCAAAGTAAGAAAGAACCCTACTCACACTATACTATGTTATTAAATCGAATACAAATGCATGCTTGCAACAATTGTTTCGTTTTTCAAGATCAACTCGTAATTCACAATTAATTATACCTCAAATCAATAACTCAATCTTTGAAAGATCATTTGTAGTTAGAGCATGTAGGCTCTACAATGATTTGACTGTTCCAGTGGCTGTTTTAAACGTTTGATTTACAAAATTTTTGTGTGAATTTGTATGCTAGTCTTTTTTCCTGACCATGTCGCCAATTCAATTAATTCATAAATTGAATTATTTTATTATTACATTTACGTAGATATAGTGTGTATAGTATACTTATGTGTATGTATTTATTTATATGTATATACAGGGTGGGCCAAAATTAACGAAGGGGTTTGAATTGCTTATAACTTTTTTATTATAATTGTTTTTCTTTTCTTTTCAGTATTTTGTAAAGAAGACTTGGGGAATCTAAAATGGAGCAGTACTCAATTGAACAACGTGCCCAAATTGTTGAGCTTTATTTTTCAAATCAACGATCCATTGTTTTAATAATTTAATTATGAACGACGAAACCCATTTCCAATGAAGTGGGTTCGTTAATAAGCAAAACTGCAGGATATGGGCTACGGAAAATCCGAGAGTAGTTCAACAGCGAGAATTACACCCACCTAAGTGTACGGTTTGGTGCGGTGTTTCATAGGAAAGGATAATTGGTCCTTATTTTTTTCTTAAATGAACACGGGGTCGCCGTTTCCGTTAATGGTGGCAGATATCGGCCGATGTTGGAAATTTTTTTAAGGCCAGCCGTGGAAAACCATCCGCAATTATGGTTCCAACAAGATGGAGCCACAGCGCACACTGCAAGGGACACAATGGCTCTTTTACGAGACATCAGAAATGAAATATTGCAAATAAATAAATAAATATATACAAACATTTATAAATGTGTTTTCATGCACATTTCCACGTTTTTAATATTTTTGTGGCAGGTTCAAGTTAAGAAAAAAACAGACAAGTTGTTTTGATGATAACCAATAGAACTATGTTCCTTAGCTAAATGCACACGTATTTATGTATTTAATTAACCATGATTAATTAATTTGCCATTTAGTTTTTCTCCTATGGCATATTTTAACATAATTAATTTATTTATACATATTTCTATCTATTTCTATATATTTCTATTGATTTTTATTTACGAAAAATTAGAATAATCCAGAACAGCAAAAAAAATGCATTGCTCTAGCGGTATGTGTCGGTTTTTCGATTGTTACGCGTTGATTTCTACTCTCTCATTCGCAACGTGTCGTAAAGTTCTATAAAAAACGTTTGTTGTATGAAGTAGAGATGGGATCGTGATGGGATATCTTTTCACACACGATTAAAAATATTGGTAATGTACGATATTTATTTTTCGCTTACGGATTGTAAAGAAAAGCTGAATTAACGAATACAATACTTCGTTATTAACATCTAAACTTATCAAACCCGTTTTTTTAAATTTGTATCCAATAAAGACAGTTGTACATAGTTCTCTATTATATAGTATTATGTACATACTCGTACATATGTATCTATCCATGTATATACATACACATGTATGTACTTTAAAATGTTTTCATTTTCTACGTTTGACAAACAATACAAATTAATAACATGAAAATTAATGTTTATCAATTAGCACTATTTCATAAGCAATTTGAAATATATTTATTTGTTTATAAAACTTGTTTGTATACATTTAATTAACATCAACAGCGGTTCTTGGTAGCTATTACTTATGCAACTTTAGTGATATGTATGCATCTAAACAAAAGATAAGTGCAAATATATAGTATATAAGTATATCAACCCCTTGAGAAGGAGCCCAAAAAATTTAAGCAATCTGACTTCTTGTGTTCCTTGCGCTCATAATATCAATCAATATTGATTGCGTTTTTTTGGGGGGGTAACAGTTACAGTATGCTTTGTTGCAATAGTTTGCCATATTAACCTTAACTAAGGATAGCCTTGACCTAATCTCATTAGACAATATATTCAAGATATAGTTCTGGATGTATTATGAACACTAAAAAAATTTTTCATGCGGTTGACAGATGGACAAAGTTCAGCGGGCAAATCACGACATTCGATATCGAGCAAAATTTCAATAAAAATTCAACAAATTTTGTATGGGATTTTACTCGATATCGAATGCCGTGATTTTTTGCACCCAGCATTATTTGGGATCTTATGAAATTCTAGAAAAATTTAAAATTTTTTACTTTTTATTTAAATAAACTGCAATTCAGAGTTCCATTAAAATAAAAATAAATAAATAAATAAATTGTAGTGGCTGATAAATGAAAAAAATGTAAAAAGATATTTTATTCTATTTTTTTCAGAAAACGCGATTAGACTATAAAATTAAAATCCTTGGAATGATTTTCTGCATATCTAAATGTTTATACATACTTAAGTTTGATATGCATTTATGTATGTAAGTATGTCAAGCTTTTATAACGAAATTATATAAACATATTCAAGAAAGGAAAATGAAGGCAATTTTACATCCTATGCAAAATGAAAATGGTTTATATGACAAATGAATAATTTTCATGTTTAGGCATACATTCATGTACGTAAGTATTTATTCATGACTATTTTTCCTAAATTCGTAAAAATAGATACCCTAATAATATTTAAATTTTAATCCTATTTTACGTGTAATCCTGATGAGGGTGTAAAAAATCCATACATTTATCTACATATTTTAAATAATCTTCAAAATTATTTGATTGGAGTTAATAAAAGTTTCTTCCTTGGAAACAGTCTCATTTACAATTTTTGTTGTTCATACAAACATTAGGCTAAATTACTGTGGTTTAAAAATAATATACTTTTTTTGGTGTTACGACGCTCGGAAATATTGTTAACAGTACAAAGCGCTCCTTTAATTCAACATAGTCATATCTCAAAAAATCGAAATATGTATCTCGATTTTTGAGTTAAGAATGCAGAATTATTACATTGTTCTTCATAATGTTTAATTATATATGTAAAAATATTTTGTTTGCTTACGTCTTATAGGTAGATATTCATTTTCAATTTTCCATTGAACCGTGATAAAATTTAAAACTTCAAACTCGTTTTCTGAAGAATGTGATTTTGAAGATATGACTACGTTGCAATAAATGAGCGATACGTACATACATATGTACATATAATATGTAGGTACGTTAAATTCTGAAATAATCTTTCAAATAACTATGTACATACTTGATATTACCGATAATTATCACCTTAATCGGCACATTGATTAAAAAAAATCAATAAATCATTTCATATAAAATGGATTTTTAGTTCTACTTAACAGCAAAAACATAACGTTGATGTCGAAATAAAGACCCAACACTATTTTTACAGTTTTAGAAATTCCAGTGTTCTTCTATCCTATCATTCATATTTTTGCCTGTTCAATTTACGTAATTTGTTTGCATTTTCCTTTTTGTTAAAAAAAAAAACAAATCACCCTGCCAAGAATCATAATTTATACAATGACAATAATACACAAACAACAAAACGGTAGTATTGTTTTAGGGTCAACTTACTTGAAATTGTGTTAATATTAAAATCTTTCTATACTCCTTTTTTTGTTGCACTTAATTGACTTTAGTTTTAATTTCTTTATGTAGTTTACGTTTTTAACACATTTGATCAATTCAATCAATAATCTTTACAAAATAGCTGGCAAAAACCACAAAGCAACAGAAAACCCGCTGGCAAAAATATCAGCCGTCAAGCGTCAACTGATGGTCTTCTTAAACTGATGTAGCCAGATGTACTAAAAATTGTTCCCTGCTTCAGGCGTGGGAGACTCAGTAATATTGCATGTATTCAATTACCAAACCTACGATAAACAAATATTGTTTTCTACATAAAAAAAATTTAAACTATTATTGAATTTCTGGTGGAAATAAAAAACTTGAGTCTTGTTAACTAAATTATTAGGTGATTTACGAAATTATAATTCTTTAGCTATTATAATTTTTCGTTCTCAAATGGAAAAGATTTTTGTTGTGGAAAAGATATAAAACCAATATACAGTAGTTTTCCGATTTAACGATCATTCGATTTAATGAACATCGCATTTAACGAACACTAAAATTTTTATTTCTATTAAGTAAGTACCCTATGTACTCGTTTTAACGAACGAATGGAAAACAAAACGAAAATGATGAAGGGCCTTAATACTTTTGATAGAGCTACGAGAAGATGCCATTAAAAAAAGTTATCCCTGCAAAAAAACAGACTGTAAGCAAACAATTTTTTTAATAAATTGTTAGCCTACAAAATTGTTTTTTATGAATTTTTCCTTTTTAATAAATATTTATATTACTATAATTTTAATAAAATATTAAAAAAAAACATATTTATAGTAATGAATAAAATAGACGACGCTATCAATTTCTAATTTAGTACTGAATATAACGAACAGTTCGCTTTAACGAACAGGCCTGACAACCATTAGGTTCGTTAAATCGGAAAACTACTGTACATATATATATATATATATATATATATAAATTAATTTATTTTTTATTTTAAGTGTAAGAAAATCATGACGGTACTTAAATTGCACTTAAAACAAAAGATCGATCACGTTTGACATCGTGGGCCAGTCAGTAAATTTTACGGCCCTAATGTATTTATTTAACAAGTTAAAACTGTTTTTTCAAAGGTTTTGGAAACTCGATTGAATGTTGATGAGTTTGCCGTCTCTGACTTAGAATATCGAAATTTGTCTGGCAGTGTTGGTTTCGTTTCCATTCGTTTCTGCCACATAAAGCGCGTTCCTTGCAAAGTCTGGCAGTACCTGCAGAAAGAAAATCCGCTTTATTCCAAATTATGTATATGTAACCGTTAAAATGATTTTATTCTTTTTTATATAAAAAACTACTCCTGGAATGCTTTGATATTTACAATTTGTTAATGCTATTTCATTACTTATGGTCAATTAAAGAAAAAGTGTACATTAGGCACAAACAAAATCTGTAAATTGATACATAATTAATAGAATTTTTTTATATAATCAAAGAATAAGACAAAACGATGTCATGAACTATGTTTATGAGGACGGAAAAGGATCGAAAAAGAAAAAGGACATGCCAAAAAAGAAACATTTCTTTTAAGTTCAGTCCAATGTATGTTTATTAATAATATATGTATAAAAATACGGTAAAACTCGTTTATAGCGAACTCCACGAAACCAGCAAAATTATTTTGTTATAAGCATAGTAGTGGCATGCAATATCAAAACAAATTTAAACTATGTATACATACATACACATATTTGTAATTTTATTTAATCACAATGTTACATACTACATTTGTCTATTTCATTAAAAAATTTAATTTTTTAAGCACAGACAGTAGATTTCTCTTATTTTGCGACATTTTAAAACCGTTTTATGCGACTGAAATTTGTTCATAAGAATGTATCAGTTGATTTAAAAATTATTTCCATGTGCACTGAAAAGTAGGACTCAAAATTGATGTTGCCATTGTGTACCTATTTTTATGAGTTCGTCAAAAAAAGGGGAAAACTGTATGAAATTTACTTTGTGGACCGTAAAAAGTAGTTCGTTCAAAGCTAGGATTCGTTGCAAGTGTGATCGATATAATGAACTGTTTTTGAACGAAAATTGCTATCAAAACGTCGGGAATTTGGAATTATATCATTACAACTAATGCTGCCTTTACACACTATGTATTTTACAGTGTGTTTGTCAGCTTGAAAATGCATCTGTAATTGCGCATGTTTGTCAAAATTGTACATTTACAGACGGTTTATAATTTTTGCTTTTACACTTGAGTTTTTGGCTTCATCTGACAAACTATAATAAATTACAACAGTGTGAACAATTCTATTTAATTAATTCAAAATGTTGTTTTTTTAAATATATGTATAAAAACAATTTTTAATAATACATATATTTCAATAAATTTTTAATCATTTGCCAAATCACAATCGCTATGTTCTTACCGCCATATACAATTGACCTGCAAAATAGCTGATGTCAGATAGTTTGTCAGTTGAAAATAGAACACGCTGTAATTGAAATTTTTTGCACTGTAAAAGCGGCCTGACATTCACAACAAAAAAATTTTTTTGCTTTTACACACAATGTATGCATTTTGCAGTGGGAAATTTGACAAAAACACTGCGAAATACATATGGGCTTATTCACCGATTTTCCTATATAAAAATCCAACATTAAACCTACAATAATTTTATTAATAGTTTGTGAATAAGGCCAATAGTGTTTAAAGGCAGCATAAGGATTTGCTATAAACAAGTTCGCTATAAACGAGTTTTACTGTCCATACTTCGGTATTTTTTTAAATGCAAACAAGTTTCTAAAAGTGTCTATCAGCTTTTTATGACGTCATCTTTGTGCTTAATATTTACTCTTACTTAGATTAAGACTTTTTATACAATTTTATATATGCATGTGTGTATGTAAGCAAGTATGTGCATATATACATACATATACATATGTACATATGTATATGTATATTCCGGGAAAAAAATTCGTTAGATTGTAATTTGTATTTTTTATCAGTTTATTAGCAAGTGCAGACGGCAGAGCAAACAACTTCCAGCAAATTATTTAATATTCTTCCATCATTGTCGGTTAAATTTTGTTAGAGAAAACATTCGTTGTGAAATACACTCGAAAATATAAAATTTGTGTTAGTAATAAATAGGTATAAAATGAGACCGAATAATGGCAGACTTTGGGACACAATTTGTGGGGGTAAGTGGATGTAATAAATTTGTTTTGCAATGAAATACTTACAATAAATTTTCTTAATTTTTTGTCTTGAATTATAGGCCAGATAGAGATCCGTTCATTAACGGAGGATATTTTGGAAGAGTCATTGAATGTGAGTGGAATTTATAAGAGTTTACTTAAATAGTAGAATTTATTTATGTATGTAGCTGTTATCATGATAAAATAATCAAAGTAAACAAAAACATTCATGTATGTACCTACACATATTTTCTGACTGCCAAACAAGTTCCATACATAAGAAATACTATTTGAGTTTTTTTCATATTGAGTTTGTTGGCATTCAGCTGCTTTAACGGTGTATCACGTGCTGAATTGTTTTGTTATCTTACAATCCATATGTACATATATATATATGTATGTATGTATGTATGTATGTATCGCTTATTTACTCAAACAATGTCATAACTCAAAACTCAAAAAAGTCGCAAATCAGAAAAGGAGCTTAAACTTTTTAAATTATTAATCGTTTGTGAATAAGGTCGAGTGTATAAGTAACTTTATAAATAGATAAAACATGTCGAAATATAAGAATAAAGTTGACCTCGAATTAACATTGAATTCTCATAAAAATCTCATTATTGATTAGAGTATGTCTTTTTTTCCAGGTTTTGGATGATACCTTCTATGAAAATGAATCTGTTTGTCTGGCCACACAAATCAATTTGCCGGAGAATGTTGAAGCTCGCAAAGAGTTAAGAGAATTGTGTCGCATAACAGCTGAAGATGGTGTATCAATAGTTGCTTTGGAAAAGGCCACGAAAAAACCAATCGCTGTGACTTTCAATAAAATACAAGTGAGTAAACTAAAACTAAAAGTGCCCAAAAAACGTAACCACTACTTTTGCTTTGGGTTAGTGTGATTTAACTTAATTTTTATATCACAAAATGAAGTCAATTATGCCGCAAAATGCTATTTTTATATTATTTATAATAAATGCGAACCCAAATTTAAAAAATATTGCAATGAAAGAAAATGGAAATTTAGCTTGTCTGTTGGTCACGTTTTTTTCGGCAAATGTTTGTTAGATGTGACCGTACCTTAATGATTAGTGTCCCACCGAACATTCGGGCTGGGTGACGGAGCTCTGCCAAAAGCTATATTCGGTATTCGGTAAAATTTTCGCCGAACATCAAACTTTGAGTAAATTTGTTATACATGTTTGTATGTATCATCATCAAAGAAATCTAAAAATGCAACCCAATTGTCCATAAGAAACAACGCTGTCAAAATTGAAAGATTTTATGTGTGATAATTTTTTTTATTAAATAATAGCCTATTTCTGATTTAAGAAAGTCAACTTAAGCGAATGAAAGCCACTCGCTCGAATTCGAACCAATTTAGATTTCTCAGTGGTACTCACTTTCATTCTCATTAGCTTACTTACGTACATACATATTTACATACGTACATATTTCAAAAAAATAATAAATAAAATAAAAAATTAATAACATTTTTGTTAGCCATCCTCTTGGCTGATTCAGTTTTACCTCAGCAGCATCAGCCATTTTTTTTTAAGAATTTGCTTTTTCTGTATCTGAAAAGCATTCATTGCAACATCGTATGTATGTACATATGTACATATATATGTACATACATACATACATACATATTTTGGTGCTGAAAAGTTTCCACGTGTCTATTTGGTGTAACCACTGCAACAGATTTAATGCACTCGGCTGGTGCTTCCACCAGGGCAAAAAAAATCATCAATAGATTAAGGCTTTACACCAAATACTGTACCGCCGGGTGCTACAGCTGACAATAAAAATGGCGTCTTGTATAAGCCCGTTTCTCTAAGGCTCTTTTGGTTTTTCCTATTTTTTTAGTCCGTGTCTTTAAATCTTCCCAGGTCTAGAGTAAGTTCGGGCAATGTGGAATACCTATTTTCTATTTGACTATAATGTTTTGAAGCTTAATTCGATTAGAACAGATCTCAGCTGGTATTCTGCTACAGATCTTCGGTTTACATTCAGGAAAGTGAAAGAGTCTTTGGAGCCCAAGTTTCAGAGATATTTGGGAGAAAGTGAAGCCAGCTATTGAAAAAATTGGCTACCTTTTGTTCTGTTAATGTGGTGGTACATTAGCGTGCGTGGCCGATGTTGATTTTTAATGGAAATATGGCAGTAACAAGTGATCTTCGGCTAGTAGAAAATATGTCTCAAATTTGTTTCTGTAATTAAACTGGGATTACAATTAAGCTTAACTGCTTAGAGTGCTTCACAAGGATTTTCAATGGCCTGTACCACATTTTCCGACCTCGAGTTTAATTCAAATATTATAAATAAAAATCTTGTCCTTAATTAACTAAATTTTTGTCAATAATAAATTTATAAATTTAAAATTAATTATTGGGGCTTAAATCAGATGCTTTCAAGGTGGCAGACATTTTTCAGTGGACTCAAAAAAAATCAATCACACGACTAGTACATCTTTTTTATTACCACCTCTTCGCATAGCTTCCAAAAAGCAAATCGAATTATGATTTATTAATATTCTGAGATCTAGAAACCATCATCCTTGGTTTTATCAGCTTCTAGATTTTAGTTTTCGAGAAAACCTACTAAAGCACATTACCACAATACCCGAACTTACTCTATAGATAAAATGTTCAATAGGTTTCTTCTATACAATACAAATAGTACACGTGGGAGGCCCAACTAATTTATTTAATGTATTTATTTTTATTAAACTCAAAAATGTCGTTGCGAAAGCAAAACCATAACTGACTGATTTGGACATTTCATTCTCAATGTTAACACGACACAGGAGCAAAAAATAATCAGCTGAACTGTGGAGACCACCTGTTCTGAATTCGCCTTGGTTTTTTTAACAATAAAAAAATTATTGTAAATTTTATGAAAAACAAAGATTGCCAAAATTGAAAATGGATTACACAAAAAATACAAAATTACTTAAATCCAAGCGAACTCATACCAGGTGAACTCAAAAGCACAGCTGACTCATGTGTTGTATCATTGTTCATTGTCAAAATGTGCTTTTTGGTACATTTTCTGGTTTTCAATTTGCCTTGAACAGTTTATTTTGACATCCAAGAATGATATTTTTCGAGGCGAATTCTATTGCGACTACCTGTATGCATTTGTCTTGCTTAAATCGATTACAATATCATAAAATTATTTAATTTCCTGTTCTATTTTTATGAATTAAATGTCTATGGTTTTTAGTTACATTATCTGTAACTATTTTAGAGTTCATTCTTTGTCCTGAAGGTTTTTTGATAAAATATCAATAAAAAGATCGAAAAACTAGAATAATTTTTGTAAATAAATAAATCAAGAAAAATCAAATTTGTTTTTATTCACAAAAAACGAAATCGGTTTCGAGTTCGGGTTAGAACTATAAAATCTACCAAAGCTCGGATGCGGTTTGAAAAAAAATGCATTCGATCGGACACTACTAATAATTTCCCCCTCCCTTTATTTCACAGTTCATTCCCGACAACGCTGAAGATGGTTTCTTTTTGAAATTTCGCAAACAAAATACAAAATCTCCTAATGCTCAATGCCTTATGGATTTTATGATTGATGTTGATGCCGAAGTCGATGTCTTTAAGAAATTTAATTTGGATTGTACATGTGAGTTGATGTTTTTGGCCACGTTGCCGCAGTGGGGCCGTCAAGGCATTGCCAAGGCTTTAACAAAATACACAATTGCGTTGACAAAAGAGCTTAAAGAAGGCAAAGGATTGGAAGAACTACATCCTGCGTTAAGATCTTTTCGACCCCAGGCTGTTACCGCTTTATTCACTTCAATATTTTCTCAAAAAGTGGGCCGCGCTGAAGGATTTCAAGTTGTCAATACGTTGCCTTACACGCAATTCAGCTTTGGGGGTAAAACTTACGATCAACGCATAAATCCGTTACATAAAGTTTGCGAACATGTTGTGTATTTACTTTAAATATTGGACTGGACAAGAGCAAGTTGTATTAATTCAATGCTTCGTGCCTCTCACTGTCAAACAACAAATCTAAAAATTTGTAGTGCACTTATTATGGAAGACCTTTTTTTTTGTAAAGTAACAAAGAATAATAAAACTTAATAAATTTATTAATTAAACATTTTTTATATATGATATTTGACAGTAAGAATTTTGTTGTTGTTGGTTTGTAATAATTTTTGATATTAGTAGCAAATAAAATGTCTATAAATTTATTATTTTTGTTTTAAATTTAGAAGAAAGAAAAAAACAAGTTTCAAGGAAAATTTTCACCAAGAGGAGTTGCCCTGAAAAGCAAATCTAATTCACACAGTTTGAATGTCACAATTATTTTATTTAAACAAATTAAAAAAATCCACAACACTTTGAAAACTTTTATTTATATCCCGCCTGAATTTGTTCCGACCCATAAACGATGCCACGCGCTTTTATTCGAACAAACAAAACATTTTTGACAGACAAAACGAAAGCGAATTCGTTGTCACCTAAGATTTTAACTTCACTTGTTATGAAATCGCTTTGACTAATTTTCCGTGATATAATAAACAAGGTCAAGGCGTTTCGATCTGTTTTGTTTGTCAAAATTTGTTTATGTTCGATTTATATATAGTGTTTGACGTTTGACTTTGACAAAGAAAGCAGTCATTTTTCAAAGCGAATTGAGACGAGTCTACCTGTAATGAATTTGCCTTGATACAAGGTAAAGAAAAAGTACAAAAAAATATTCGATTCGCAATATCTGCACCCGAACCGCCTGATGTTGTGATGACAGCTCCGAGGTTACAAAATGAATTAACCTCCTCCAGATGCACATTATCAGTTGTAAAGATGTTTATGTTTTCTATGTTTATTCGCACACTAAAGTGTAGTTTTGCCAATATTAATCTTAAGACCAGCGTTCTTAGCCAGCTCCGTAAGACGTTCCAATTGCATATTCATATCGGAGTATCGGTGAAAGAGAAGGCAAATGTCATCAGCATTGAGAGTATCTAATGCTTTTTCGAAGTCAATGAATATTATATATATGTTGAGGAGACCGCCATTCAACCAACTGTTCCACTATTATTCTGAGTGTATTGACATGATCAATACATGATTTGTTTGGACGAATCCCAGCTTGTTGCCTTCTTAGTGTTATAGCGTAACAGAGATTCTTTTGCTTATTATATTGTTACGGTTTGTTAGGTCGCCCATTTTTTTGGCGATTTTATTAATATGCCTTCTTTGAGCTCTTCAGGTAAACTCTCATTTCTCCTGATATCGTCGGTATCCTACAAAAAAGTCCTAAGACACATAATTGTGTTTCTGAGTTATTGGCGATTTAAAGTTTATGGCCCCCGGAAAAGATTTTTAAATAGCTTAGATTTGAAAATTTATATTAGAATATAATAATTAAATGGCTTAACTTTAAAATGAAAGCAAAAAATTGAATTCAGTTTTATTTATTTAATTTTTTTATACAACAATGAAATGTAATACAAGATCTTGGACATAGACTTTTTTGCATTAACAAATATTAATTTATGGGCATGGAAATTTTTTAAGAAAATGGTTTTTTTATAATCTTTGTATTAAATTGCTACATCTTGATGTGATTCTGATTTATTATATATATCCGGTTCTGGGGCATTATTTCTGACGGTTTTGCATGCCTTCAAGATTTTGGTACCAGTGATGAAACTCCTCCGGTATGGCTCCTGATGTACAAAGATTAAGTAAATCTTTTTTCTTTTTGATACTTATAGGAAGGTTGCTTTTATACACCTTTTCAATGTTGACTTTACAAAAAACACGTATTTCTTTATGGGTTTCACTATGGGCGTATTTATACTCTATTACACCAGGTTTAATCTTTTGGTACCTAAAAGATTTTACTTTCAACTAGTTTTTTTTACCCCAATTTTCGTCAAAATTTTTGTTTTTTATAAACTCTGATAGCAAAAACTTTTGTTTGTTGAGGGGTTTTTTAGCTAGTCTATATACTTGCATTTCATTGGTGCTAATGCCAAATCATCAGCAGACCTTAAACCATATTTTTGAAATGTTTCAAACCTCTAATCTTATACACAAACTTTTAAAAAACCAATGATTTGGCATGAGCACCAATGAAATGCAAGTATATAGACTAGCTAAAAAAACCCTCAACAAACAAAAGTTTTTGAAAATCTTTGAAAGAAGATATCGAGGCAATATCGATTAATAAATTAAAAAAAAAACTCTGATAAAAACCGTATTTGAGTTATATTATAAGGATTTCCTTTACTTCTAAGTTCACTTGGGACTTTTTTGCTCTACATGTTTGGGTGCTTTGGATATAGGATAATTTGCTTTAATACAATAGCTACAAAAATATTCTAAAAAGGCATGGGATTTTTTTTACAGCACGTAGGATATGACTTTTGGGACACTTCTGCTTCATTTACTTAGACCTTTTTTTTCAGGATCTATTTTGAGTTTCAGTTTTAATATAGTAAAAAGTAATTAAAATTTATACGTAATTGTTGAACTGTTAAAGGTTTATATTGAAATGAAAATTTATGGCTTGAGTTCAAATCTGAGTTTATCCATTTCTTCTTAATTTTTAAGAAATTGTTTTTGATAAATTCATTATTTTATTCAGAGAGCTCTTTTTATTTGAAACATTTTTTATTCATCAGACTAGCAGAACGAATTAGTACAGATTTCGAGGTAGCTACACCATCTCATCACTGCGTTCTTTGTTCGATTTTACCACTTTTGAGGGTTGATACTACTGACTAGGAATATCAACTATTTAACCATATTATTTAATTGCGAAAAAAACCGGTCTATTCGATATGCGAAAAATCAACATTTTGGAAAACAAACCGACACCGTATTGTAGAAAGTCTGGTTTTGAAAACCGGTTGAAAAATCGTGTCGATCACCCTAATTCATTGGCATTGACCCATTAAAATTTTCGATTAGAGTATCAAAATTTATTCATTCATTAAACACTAAAATAAAAGAAAACTATGTATAGATGTGTGTGTGTATGTATGTGTGTATTGATATTTTAAAATTTCTTTGATAGTTTAAGAAAACCGCCATTTTCATTGAAAATGTGCAATATAATGAGTTTTCGAAATCGTGAGTTTATTAGAAATTATTGTATCATCACTTACGAGACAAAATTTTTGTCTTAAGAAATTTTTTAATAAAAAGTGAAAGAAATGTTAAATTTTTTTAGAAAAGAAAACGACATTACATATTTAATACAATTAAACTAATAATAACGAAACGTTGACAATTTGTTTGTTCTAGTTTTTATCTACATACATACATACATACATACATACGTACATACATACATACATACATACATACGTACGAACGTACATACATAGATACATTCTTCAATTCAATTAAAGTTCAGAAAAGCCATTTATTTATATTAACAGGAATGATATTGAACAGAAAAATTTTGTTTTCCTCTTTTTGCCTCTATTTATTTCTAATAGCTCTCGCATGTAGAATCATCATTTGTGAAATAGTTAGATATAGTTATGGAGATCAGTGATATTTATATACATACATATATGTTTGTATGTATGTATGTAATTTAAATTAAGAATCATTTCATTGCGATTCTTTCGTGATCACTCTCATTTTCTTATTAATTCTATGCGCTCATTATTAAATGATCATCTCTCTGCACATGATATACTGCAATCAAAATTTGTTTGTCTGGGTAGTGGGGGCTTTTGCTATAGAAAAATAAGTTTTAACGTTCCATTCGAATTTAGTGTGAAATCTTAAGGGCTGTTAAATGGTCTGGTCGGTCGTTTATTATTATTAAAATTCTAAAACGTTGCAGAAATTTGTTCTAAAATAAAAAATAAATAAAATAACCAAAAAAAAAATCAATAAAAATGCATTGTAAAAATACCGATTGCTTGAGTTTAATTTGTGATGGTATTTATTTACCGAGAAAAGTTGTTTAATTTAATGTTTTTAAAAAAGAAATCCATTTTTAGGTCAGTTGGAAATTGTTAAAATAAGCGAGGATTTATATGATCCCGCCGTACAGGTAATTAATTTCTATTCTAAAGTTGTTAAAGCTTCAGCTGTCCTTAGAACACGTGACACATGACATTTTTTTATTATTATTAATCTAAGGAATTTATTTACAATAGGCCAGAACAACTAAAAAAAATTAAATTACTTTGTAATACTCGTATTATGATTTTATTCACATGCAACTACTTTTGCTTAATTTTAGAAAAGTTCAATGTAAAATTTTTAAAATTGACTGCAACAAAAAATTGCATTTTATCACGCGTGTATGCTGTTGTTAAGAAATACTATTCATGACAAGAACGAATTCCACTTAAGTACTTGGTGAAGAAAAACTATTATTTTGTTTGAAAAAAAAAATTAAATAAAAAATCATTTATGTGTACACAAATCTACAATATATAAAAGTGTGGAGTATAAACAATACGCTTCCCGATAGTCCATAGTCTGGACTACAGAGAAGTCTACCGACGGAACTGTAGAGAAGAAGTGTGTAGATTCAGATTTGAGTTGTGTTGTTTGAACAATAGAGAAGTCTAAAGTTTGAACAATAGATAGATCTGAGCTATAGAGAAGTCTATAGTCTTGACTATAGATACGTTTTAAGAGCGAACTTTACGGTCTGCACTATAGAGAAGCCTTTAGTTTGGACTATAGAGAAATCTTTAGTCAAGGCAATAGAGAAATCTATGGTCTACACTATAGAAGAGTGTATCGTGTGAGGTATAAAGAATTCTTTAGTCTGGTATATAGCGAAGCCTACAGTCTGGTCTACAAATAAGTCTATAATAGTCTGCACTATGTGAAGTCTATAGTCTGGACTATGGATAATACTTTAATTATGAGTGCAGCAAAGTCTTGTTTATAGAGAAGTTTAAGGTCCGGACTTTAGAAAAATCTATAGTTTAGACTATAGACAAGTCTATCGTGTGAAGTAAAGCGACTAGACTTGGCTCTACAGAAGTCTACAGTCTCGTCTATAGTGAAGTCTAAAATCTAGAAAATTCTTTAATATTGAGTACAGAGAAGTCTACAGTCTGCACTATAGGGAATACTATAATCTGATCCATATAGAAGTTCTAAGACTGGACTTTAGAGAAGTCTAAAATCTAGACTGCATAGAAGTCAGAACTGTAGAGAAGTCTATATTCTGGACTATAGGGAAATTTATTATAGTAAGCAGTCGTAAACTGGTATGTTATTTAAGCTATAAACAATTCTATCAATGGTGAAATACTCTTTTCAGCGCGATCAATGAACTTGTGTGGCCTTTAGCCCGCAAGTTAAACAGAGTTTTTGTTTAATATATTATTTAACTCTTCACTTTCCTCTTTAATAAGTTTCGTTTTCCTCATCTTTCCAGCT